>VMKM01000720.1:0-254781 GCA_008360985.2 Macquaria ambigua | reverse complement strand
GTATATATTGTATTTGGCATCAGTGTTGACCAATTCATGTGTATGTTTAGTTAAGTCAAGGCACAAATATAAAATCTAGTTAACATTTTGAGGCAGACTAAATTAACAGACCTCTTTATTGATTTTGTTTAATGATTTTAATCAGCTGAGAGACTGTAAAGACTAACCTAACTTTGACTACATGAAAAAAAAAACACGTTAAACCCAATACATTCTTATTTCCTAGAGTCAGCATCATTTCATCAAGACGACAGCCATGGCACCTTGAATGATACCAAAACAGAGAATGCTACAGAGGCACCAGTAAAATTATTAACAGGTAGGAAACACTCCACCTAAAAGTAACCTCAAACCTATTGACCTAAAAACATTCACTTTGTCTTTTGTGTAGTTTATGATGCTGCACTATACCACCATCAGTATCCTTATGTATTTATCTATACATGTTTCATTTTACAGCCTCACTATCTGTAGATCTGGCTCAAAAGAGGGACGCCTTCAATAACAGTGGAAACATTATCAATACGCCCATGAAAAGTGGTAAAAAAAAACTGTCTTGTGTGCCATGTTTTGTTTTAGTATTGAGTTATTCACATTTAGATATAGTTTTCTCCTGTCTCTCAAAGCCCATCCACCTTCTTTAAACACACTGATTTAAAGATTTATTTTATTCCAAGGTTTAATGAAATACATTACCAGTGGTATGATTTAAAATCACAGCTGATCACCAGTTATATTGGCTACAAACAGAATTTAAAAAAATATGAATTAGCCTTTTTCTTCTTCTTCTTCTTCTTTTTCTTCTTCTTCTTCTTCTTTCTTTAGACTCTTCATATCCACTCCAGACCAACAACAAGATTAATGTGACAACCAATGAGAGATGGACAAGGACTGGTTAGAACATTTTGTTAAATTACGCTTAAAATTAACTACCTATCTATCTATCTATCTATCTATCTATCTATCTATCTATCTATCTATCTATCTATCTATCTATCTATCTATCTATCTATCTATCTATCTATCTATCTATCTATCTCTTGGACAACTTATTTAAATACTGAAGTACATATATTCGTTCATTTAGAGTGCAAAATGAAAACTATCAAATGTTCGGAGAGAGCCATCAAAATGCAAAGCACTTTTGGAGCCTGGATGTCCGATGCATCCCAGCTGGATGACGGTCGATACTGGGTGGCCGAGCATTTCTCAGGTGATTTTTTACAGCAACCACTCGTCTACCACTCATTCACAGAGATTTGTGAGTTATTGTGGATTTAACACAGAAACATTTCTTCCCCAGGTCGAGGTGTGGTGGAGCACATGAACATTTCGACATTTCAGGGTACAAGCAACAAAATTATAGACGTCATAAGGTTCTTCCAGGGCTGTGGTCATGTTGTTTACAAGCGGTCACTTTACTTTCACAACGCAGGAACAAACAGACTTATAAAGTAAGTGTTTGTGTTAAACATGTATAAGACTTTGTTCTTGCTTCATTAACTTACCCATACTTATGTCTGCGCCATGTGACGTGTGACTTTTGCACTCAGCTTCTTAACTTACCCATGATCAATATTTTACAGATTTGACCTGAACACCAGGAGAACAAACACTCTGATCATGGCAAACAGCAGATATCACAACCTGACTTATCTTTTCCGCAACTCAAAGACGTACTTCAAGTTTGCTGTGGATGAAAATGGACTGTGGGTCATTTTCGCATCAGATACAGATGATAATACGATGGTTGCGAGGCTCAACCCTGACACATTCTCCGTGGAGTCAGTCATCAACACTCACTACCCTACAACTAAAGCAGGAAATGCTTTCATTGTATGTGGGGTGCTATATTTTACAGACGACAAAGACAGAATAGTTACATATGCCTTTGATTTAAAGAAACAGATTCCTCTGAATGCAAGTTTTGATTTAAGGCCAGCTAATGGCATCTTGACTATGCTGTCATATTATCCCAACAAAAAGCTTTTGTATTTGTGGGATAACAGCAGTGTGAAAACCTGCAAAGTTAAACTCAGACTGACCTAAAAATAACAGCCAACCTTGTAAAATGAGCAATAAAAGAATTTTTTAAAAGTTGGTTTACGTGAATTTCTTGAAACACAGAATTTATTTTGACACAACAGAAAGTTGCTGGATATTGTTTGCAATACATGTGTGTCCCATTAGTCAGTGGGCTCAAAAGCCCCAGGTTTCACTGTCTGTCAGTTGTTTTTTTGGTAAGTGATTAGAGAATTTGAATAACAATATGAATTAAAGAAGGTTCTGCATTATTTGCTTATCTTGAGCCTGTCTTACTGGAAACTTGGAGGCAACACAATACGTAAATGTACAGACAGGAGGAGGTGGTGGTGGTCAATAGGGACCCAACAGTTAACTTTTGCCCCGGGGCCCCAGTAAATATTAGCAACTTACCTCTTATACACACTTCTGTGAGTCATCAAGCTAGAGGGCACACAGCAGAGCTGAGACCTTCTCTTTGGGGCCAAAAAATGCCTTAAATGACTTTAAGATCAGACTTGAATGTATATCTAAGTGGGTTGTTTTTGCAGGCCATAATGCGTCTGTCCCTCTGCAACAAAGAAAGTATAGTTAAGATCAGAGGAAGCGTATTGTGTTAAGTTAAAAGGTGACAAGTTATCACTAAAAAGATAACCTGGCTCGACTATCTTTCTATCTAACTAATGATTTAGGATGCTTGGTTCAAATGTGAAAGGTGGTCAGTTTAAAGAGAAAACCAAAAGAAAATGATGCTGCAGGTTTCTCTTTATTTCAATTATTATGCTCAACTGTGAAAGGAAAAGGCTGTTTTTAATGCTACTAATGAAAGTTAAGGCCATGTTAACTTTATAGATAATATTGATTTCTACAAAGACGAAATTATGCCCAGAGATCAAGTAGTAGGAAGTGTGATTGATAGGATTGTTAAGGTGCATAATCCCACTAGAAGTGTTTTTTCCTCTCTGATAGACAAGAGGACAAGAATTGGTCAACACCAAAGCTTTATATGTAGGCTATGTTATTAATACAATTGTTGTTAAATTAAAAACAACAGGTTTCTGAGACTTCTCAGTTATTTATTATTATATCTCTGTGAATTGTTTATATGTGATGTAGCCAAGTACACTTGACTGCTGTAATGTCAGGCATCTCCTACTCCAGTACATTATAGTAGGTTGGGTAACTAGATAAGCTTACTCATGTCAACTGGAATTTTATTTTAAGTTATTTACAGACCACCATGTGATTCCATGAGCAACTCAGGCAATAAATATGCCTCATGAATCTTGACACAGCATTGTTAATTTTTGTGACCTCAAAATTCAATGGCCCTGAATCCGGTTGGAGACAGCGTTACACATATACGAGGATAACCCAAACGCAACACAATTTCCCCATACTCTTGTCGATACTGCACATTACGTGGATCGTGTGAACGCACCAGCAATCATCCGTGTTAACGCCTCCTGTGGATTAGTAGATCTCCAAAGATCTGGATGGCTGTGAACTGCATAGACATAAGGGAAGTCTCCATATTACTTACACCGTTTACACTGATTACATCCCTTCTGCTAGCTACTGTACCCAGAGGGAAGGCTAGCTAGCTAGCCGAGTAACTGACCTAGTTCATAACAGCAAGCGTTACATCACTTTGGGTCGTGTCCCACCTGGGAAATAGCGGCCTAAAGGAGTCAACGCTTCCAACTTAATGCAATAGACACTGTGGCATTAGTATTACACACTGACCTGTCAAACTAAAACAAGAGAGCTAAAGCTGCAGTGACTTAGTAAATTTGTTTTTCCGGAGGGGCTGTCAAAACGCGACTGGTTTCATCGTGCCCTGTGAGTAAAGCTAGCAAGCTTGTTACATGTTGCCTCCCCCTTTTGCTGGTATAATGCTAGAATTAAGCTAGGCATTTCGCTAGTCACGTTAGTTTGCGGGCCTTACTGTGCTAGCTACTTATTTGTGTCCACAACGCAGGGTAAAGCCACTCAGCTTAACCACTGTGCAACGTTTGGCTGTCTGTCATCTCCACTGGCAGAAACGCTAGGTAGCTCTGGCTTGGGCCTAGCTTAAGTAGCTAGCAGTTACTTGTTTTTTTTTTTTTAACCCAGCTAGCTAACGTGGTTTATTTTGCCATTTATTTCTAGCGTTAGATAGCAGGTGGTACTTAGTCGTGATAGCCCAATCATATGTCAGGTGGTTTAAAAAATGATTCATTTATACAGTAGTAAGCAGCACTGGCGACCACCTTCACCAGTAAACGACCTGCTTTGCTAATGCTAACAGTGACGCTGAACTTATGAAATGTGATACGCTAACCGTTCGCCACTGCTGTCTGTTAGCCGTCGGCTAATTTAGCCATCCCTCTCCCCCAAGTGCACCGTTTTAACTTTATGTTTATTTTCAGGATATTGAGCCAAAAGAAGAGTTATGTCCTGTCCATGCACTTCGGCTGCCAGGTTGTTCATAAACACTGCCCACAGAGGTAAGAAAGGGAAAGTACACACCCTGCCAGCAGCTGGCTAAAGCTGCATGACATTGTGCTATTTGCTACAGTCTGTGAAGTAGGTCTCCAGTTAACGCAGTTCGCCGTTTGTTATGACAGTCATGTAATGTCAACAGTAGGTGGGAAAACTCGCTTAAAATGTTTAGTAGCTATGGCTAAGCTAACGCTGTTACATCACCTAGCCTTTCATAGAGTTGCACAGCTGTGACTTAGCTTTTAGAGCAAAAACACAAAATAGTGGTATATAGCAATAGTTAAGCTAACTTGTTACATCAACCAGCCTGTCGGAGGCCTTCACACTTGCATAATGACAAATACACTGTGTGCAATAGCTTCAACACATAAATACAATGGACTTTATGCCCTTGACTATGAACTGCTGCTCTTGATAATATGCAGCATGTTCAACTGATAGCACCATATGCCATTATGTTGTTTTGACTCATATGATGTGCTGTGAACTAATCAAGGTCACTGCCCCCAATGATACATATAGGGCTGCAACTACTGATTGTTTTCATTATCAATTAATTTGCGGATTATTTTGTCAATTAACAGATTAATTGGTTAGTCTTTTAAGTATAACAAAATTGTGCAAAATGGCTATCAGTTTCTCAGAGGTTCTCTAAGGTGATATCTTCAGATGTCTTGTTTTTGTCCGACCAACAGTCCGAAGCATAAAGATATTTCATTTACTGTCATATATGACAAAGAAAATAGGCAAATCGTCACATTGGAGAAGCTGGAACCAGAAAATATTTTTGCTTTAAAAATGAGTGAAACCATTAAGTAATATGTGTTGCATAGGTAAACAAAATCATTGAAAATAACATGCGCATTGTCATTAATTTGAAATGTGTGTTCACAAATCAAAAAATTAAAAATTACAAATCACATTGTTGTTGGGAATCAAAAGGGATGTTGCTGCTGTTACAGGGTTTTCCTGCTCCCGGATCCAGTTGTTTTCTCTGAGTCGTCAGGGGTCTCGGGAAACTCATTTACCTCCCCTGGTTCGGGTGAGGTCATTTTCAGAGACTGCTGTCTGCTATGCCTCTAAAGATGGAACAACAAAGGACAGTGGAAGTGATGGTGGAAAGGTAATCTCTTGAAGGATAAATCTCATTTGTAGCTCTCTTCCATGGTAGTATTACACATCACTTTGTACATGGAAGAGGTAGTTGGGTAGGTAGTAATGTAATTTAATATTTGCGCTGACACAGTCGTGTTTACACAGAAAAGCATCAGTGAGGCAAAGAGACAGTCTGGCTCTGGAGGATCAGGCAAGGGGGGAAGCCAGCTACGCTGCCCTAAATGTGGAGATCCCTGCACACATGTAGAGACCTTTGTATGTGAGTAAACGTATTCATTTTCTACAACCATTTACTAAGACAAATGATCTCATGGGCATTTCGGGTGCAAAGTGCATGTAGAAACTTTAAATCAAGAGGAGTAGGTGTAAAGGAATATGGCATAAAGGTAATTGGGGGAATTGATTTCACAGATGTTTTGTTGAGTTCACACACGACACCCTCTGGAGGTGACAGTCCTAAGTATGTGAGCACAGATGGTGGTGGTAATGGTCAGTTGTTTGCCAAGCACTAAAAAAACTAAAGAAAATGGACAAGACTGGTTACGAGACAGGTTCTGTTTCCAGAATATGTAAACACAGTCACACAGTGAATAACCGTCAATATTAGAAGAAATATGGTTGACATTGTTGAATGCCATGCAACGTGGATGATGAGGTAGAAGAAATACAGAGGACATTGTTTTTGTGTGTTGGCTGAATAAATAGTATAGCATAGGGCCCCAGCAGATGGACAAATTCTCATTTTAATCCATGATTCTGTGTTGAAATGTTTTTTTTTTTTTATCAAAGTATTGAACCAACTTTTGTTGTTTGTCTGTGGTACAAACTGTGGTGGTGGACTGAAATAACTATAAGCACAGTACACCATAAATAGTACACCACAAACAACCTCCATACATAATTTCCTGGCACAGTTAGTCAAAACAAAGACCTGCGAGTAAACACTGAGATGTCGGTATTTTTCTCTGTGTTGGCAACATCAACTGTGTGAGTTTATAAACTGCTGCTTGCTTCAACTAAGAAGTGTTGTTTGGATTGTTAGATGGCGTAAGAAACCTCCTCTCCTCTCAAACAATAGATGAGGGATTTCTGCACTGGTTTGTTTTTGTAACTTTCTGAAACTGTAAATTGTAAAGTTATAGCCAGGGGTGCCTCAACCACTGTCCTTGTGACTGCTCAACCACTCACCATGAGTAACTTCCAGGAAAAAGTCCACAGTCATTGGAATTCAAATCTGAGACGTCACTACATACAACCTATGACTTTTCTTATTACTTACTGCACCTGTAACTACCTAGGTATATTTTTGCATATGATCGCTTTAACATAGTCTGAAATGAACTTTCCAGGTAAAGAGTTTAAGTTTGTGGTGTACCATTCATATACTGTTTATAGTAATGTTAGTCATGTTCTCTTGTAGCCCACAGAGACAAGTGGAAGTTGGTTTTATACTTTAATGTAAAAAGGTAATTTTGACAGAATACTGTGTCAACTGAATAATAAAGAAAACTGACAGTAAGCTGAACATTATTTGGTAGTGGAACTGCAATCCATTGTGTCTGCTGCTATTGCCTGTCTGTCTTTAGTTTCTTTTCTTTTCACTTGCATGGTGCATAGAAGCAGCAATGTGTTGTGACAGTGTAGCTTGGTCATAGACCACTAGGTGACACACTGAAGTGCACTGTAAAGAGAGAAATTATTTCAAATGTGTTGAAAGCAAATGTACCAGAGGTAATGCTAGGCAGCATGTGTACCATCAATTAGTTTTTTCACATTTGTCCTGTTGCATAACAGTATGGAGCCAAACCTTTGTATCCAGAGTTAAAACTTATTACATTGGTATACAACCAAGCTTTGAATACTTACAATTCTATAGATGGAACCATTGTCTTTTTGTTGAAATATTACAACATTTTAATTCAGGCTTCATACCCAAGACTTATTTAACAAAAAAAACAACACACAACTTAGCATTACATCATGTAGATTAATCAGCAAATGTTCCTGTATGTCAGGACCAGCACATGACTTTCATGCAACAGAAACCTACAGCAGGCGTTTTTTTTTTTCTGCATTTTAGCACTATGAGCAACCCTTTCGCACTAAACGTTAAAGTTATTTTTGGTTCGAGTGTCAGTCAGCTTAATCATCTGCAACCATGGAAAATTGTTGTAAATGTCTCAAACAGGTTGTGAAATGTTTCAGTATTAAATGTGTTGTGTGTTGTTCTTTTGTAGCATCAACACGATTTGTCAAATGTGAGAAATGCCATCACTTTTTCGTGGTTCTATCTGAAACGGACTCTAAGAAGGGGCTAAACAAAGAGCCAGAATCTGCTGCGGAGGCTGTGAAACTGGCATTTGCACATAAACCTCCCCCTCCCCCCAAGAAGGTGAGAAATTGAAGCAGGAACCAAAGTTGTCAATATATGCTTTTAAAAGACTTTCATTGAGGTGTTACACATTCTCTTGTAATAGTCTGTGTATTTAACTTTTATACAGTTAGTATTTATACAGTATAAATTACTTTTTTTCCCTCAGATATATGCTTACCTCGACAAGTTTGTTGTTGGCCAGTCCTACGCAAAAAAGGTGTTAGCGGTTGCAGTGTACAATCACTACAAGCGCATCTACAACAATATCCCTGCTGGAAGTCGACAGCAGGTGGAGGTGGAAAAACAGCCCTCTCTAACACCTCGTGGTCAGTATTACTGTTGTCTATAGAGATTGTGGTGTATATCCTCTCCAATTCTGCATTAGAAAACACTATTTCTAATGACTTTGATATGTTTTAGATTCACTTTATACAGTTATTATGTACATAATGTGCATGTATTGATTTGGTTTCCACCCAGACCATCTTTGCAGTCTGATGTGGAAAATACTGTGTGCAAATGAAAGTTTTGAAAAGCTCCCAAGAAAACAAAACATTGGTTCCTTTGACAAAAATGTCAATGTTCTGTATTTGGACAAAATCTGTTTTACTCAAATACATAGTGCAGAGCTTTGATCTCATTTTGGGCGGCATTTTTGTCTTTATTCAATACTGGACCGCAGAGACAGACAGGAAATATGGGGAGAGAGTGATGGGGGGATGACATGAAACCGAGCCTGTAATTTAAAATGGAATAATTATATTTCACTCTGTGGGTTTTCAGAATGACTCTCTGATAAATGAAACACTATTTTAAAACTAAACTGAAAAATGGAAGTATAGTATAGCATATCTAAAAACAAGACTGTTTTAATTAAAACCTGATAAAGTAAACATATGGGAGATGCAATCATGCAAGATTACAACTAACGATTTGTTGACATGCAAGAAGACTTGCAACACATTGAAGTAATAAAATTTAGGGCACTATCTTTTATATTTTACACATTAATATGTTACATAATCAAGAGCCATTTATGCAAAATCAACACAACTGATATGGGGGTATTATCATCATTATTATTGTTATTATACAAGTATAACTTGTATGATTACTGAATCATAATCTGTATTATTTGGCATTTGTTCAATAATAATCACACACAACTGTATAAACATTTTTGCAGGACTGTATTGATAATGTCATAATGGTAATGGTTAACGATAATATTGATTTGAGTACTTTCATCCTCTCCCTGTAGAGCTAGAGATGAGAAGACGAGAGGATGAGTACAGATTCACAAGTAAGTGACTGGTCCTCCTTAGTGTTATCTTTATCAGCGGCCACTTTAAAAGTCACAACACTCAAATAGTATTTTTTGTTGCACAAATGCCAAAATGTACAGACCTCTGTGGCTCCTTAGTTACAGCTTTGTTCTGCCTTTTTCTGGTAGATATTGTTAGTAACGTATTTATAGTCATGCTCATTCTAAAGAATTAGATTATAAAATGATTTAAAGCCGTCCTAGGCGTTTAATTGACACCAGATGATACAGTATATATTATCAGTGGAAATTGAATACAGTAACTGATTATTGCGTGTTTATTCACCGATTTACCGTGTGTACAAATAAGTGACAGAAACTGAAGCAATAAAATGATGTTAGGTAATCTTTTGACTGACCAGACAATAAGATAAGGTAGCCCAGTGATTTATATTCACATCTGTACTTTTGCTATTTTCAGTCCAGCTCTCCTCACTTAGTAACTCCACACTGGCACAGACTAGGGCACGTATATTTTTAGCCTGTAGATGGAAACTGTTACTATGCACAATTTGACATACACACCATCAATGAATGGCTTGTTTAAATTGTACAGCAGTTCAAATGCAAAGCGTTTAGTTGTGTCTTTTATAGTGATTTGTGGAAAACAGTTCCTAGTGAGGTTCTTTCTTTTCAGTCACACAGCTCACCCTGTGGCTTTGCTTGTTGTTGCAGAACTGCTGCAGATTGCAGGGATCAGTCCTCATGGAAATGCTCTGGGAGCCTCCATGCAGCAGCAGGCGAGTCAGCAGGCACCTCAGGAGAGGAGGGGCGGGGAGGTCCTGGACTCCACACACACTGACATTAAACTGGAGAAGAGCAACATCATACTCCTAGGTCCAACTGGCTCAGGTTAGTGTTGTGTCAACATTGTCCTAAAATGTAAAATTGCACAGTGACACTCGGATTAGATATACAGTTTATTTGTAAATATGGAACTGTTTTGCCAAAAGAAATTTTATCACACTATCACTAATTTTTCACAGGAAAAACATTGTTGGCGCAGACACTGGCGCGTTGCCTGGACGTTCCCTTTGCAATTTGCGATTGCACCACACTAACTCAAGCTGGATACGTGGGAGAAGACATCGAGTCAGTTATTGCCAAACTGCTGCAAGATGCCAACTACTCGGTGGAGAAAGCACAGCAAGGTGGGCAGAGGGACTAAATTTAACAGCAGTGTAGTTTCCCATGTGAAAACCGTACCATATGTTTTGACACAAGGATCAAAACAAATTACAACAACAGTATAATATTGCACAAAACATCCATTCTGTTGTCTCCTTTACCGTAACATGTTTTTTTTACATTAGCATTCAATCAAAGGTGGACAAATCACATCTGATATGCCTTTGAACAATGGAGTACCTGCATGTTTCTTATTTCTTACATAAGCGCACACAGCACTGATGATTAAAATCAAAATTGATGTACAGTTGGTTTTATATTATATTTTACAGTCTTCACTACAGTGTGCTCTATATATGTACCAAGATAATCTTGCCAACAAAAAAAATGGTAAGTTGTTACAGAATCAGAATCAGCTTGATTGGCCAAGTATGTGCACACAATGTGACTCTGGTTTTAAGTTGCTCTCAGTGTACTTACTCACAGTTCTAAGAGCACTTTACAGATTTGATATAAACTCTATAAAACAAGGCCATAACAATCTTGTCAAAAACATTTGGAAAATCACTGTGAGACTTTTACCTTGTTAAGATTAAATTATGTTTACTTTTAAATCAATTGCTGTATTGTTCCGCTACAACCTGTTTAAATTTGCACATTTCCATTTCTTACATGGGAAAGGAATGCGTTATTGGCTTGATCTGGTCAGAACGTGCTAGCAGGAAGAGGAAGGGAGCAGGAAGAGGTTAAAAAAAACATGGGATCAAACTGGGATTAACAAAAGTAAACATCAGGGTAATTTGTACAAGGGTGACTTACCACTGCTCTGAAACTGTTGAGTCTCATAGTGTTTTCTTAACATATAAATATGATTAAAAGTGAATAGTCCATATTATAGTTTAAGCTGAAATCTGAAGTAAACATTGTATACATGCACACACACAGGGACTGTCACGTAATTGCGAGAAGGGAAACTTAGACTGCCTTGGCACTGTCCTTGTGTTTCATGTGCAGGTATTGTGTTTCTGGATGAGGTTGATAAGATTGGCAGTGTGCCTGGAATCCATCAGCTGAGAGATGTAGGAGGAGAGGGAGTCCAGCAGGTCAGTATTCAACCCGAGTTCCACTAAATAAAACGTTAATGCAATTTGTTTATAGACATTCATCTCATAATGAAGCTGCCAGCGTTATGTTTTGTGGAGTTTGGATTAAAAAATAACAGTAGCAGATTTTACTTATTTACAAGGTTCTTAAAAAGTCTTGAAAGTTTGGAAAATGCTTAAATTTAAGCATTATGTTTTCAAGGTTAGGAATATGCTTGAATTTACTCCTTGACAAGTGCTTGATTTTCACCATCTGGTGTTTCATCTACACAATCATTCATGTAAACTAAAAATCTTTTAATATTTGAAATGAAATGATCCCATCATCATATTTGTTTTTATCTCCTGGCATTTATAGTAACAATCTATATGTGATGATAAAGGCTTCAAGAGTCTGGAAATTTTTGGTTTAGGTACCTTGAAAGTGCTTGACTCTTAGAAAGCTGTGCAAACCCTGTATTTACTGTAAGGTTTCCTGTTTTTTCCCTTTGTCCTATATTGGTTGACCTAGACTTGTGTTGTGGTGTTTTTTGTTTTTTTTTCCTTTTCCTCTCTGTCAGGGGTTGCTTAAACTCTTGGAGGGCACAATCGTCAATGTCCCTGAGAAAAACTCCAGGAAACTGAGAGGAGAAACTGTGCAGGTAGACACAACAAACATTCTGTTTGTTGCATCTGGTGCCTTCAACGGACTTGACAGAATCATTAGCAGAAGAAAGAATGAAAAGGTAAATTTAACGCCGCTCATATGTACCGACTGTCAGGAGATCAGCCCAAGATTCCTGTTTGTCGTCATTCCTGCCTCTAACTTGATTTTCATGTTTCACGACTCTTCAGTATTTAGGTTTTGGAACTCCCTCCAACCTGGGAAAGGGGCGCCGTGCAGCGGCTGCCGCAGACTTGGCCAACACCAGCGGTGAGACGGACACAGTGGCAGAGATAGAGGAGAAGGACAGGCTGCTGAAGCACGTCGAGGCCAGGGACCTGATTGAGTTTGGAATGATCCCAGAGTTTGTTGGCCGTCTGCCTGTGGTCGTTCCTCTGCACAGCCTGGATGAAGAAACACTAGTCCGAATCTTGACTGAACCACGCAACGCTGTGGTTCCCCAGTACCAGGCTCTGTTCAGCATGGACAAAGTAAGGGCTCTGTTATAGCGGCTATTACAGTACAGTGTTAAGCAGTGTTCAGGCAGGCAGCCACACTGTGTTAAAACAGCAGCCCCCTCATTCATCTGAATGGGACCACTGCGTTTGCTCAGTGGAGTCTCCAACAATGGGGCGCTGGCAAAAAAAAAGTCAGTCCTGGCTCAGCCATTGCCACAACGCAATGCAGCGTCATGTAGTCACCTGCAAGTGCACATTCCTGGTAGATTACTCTGTATTTTGTATTTCTACCGTTTATCTTGCGGCTGTTAGGACAAAAGATAAAATAGTTTCCCTCGTGATAACTTTCCACAGTTGTGAAATCCTGTCTCACAGTATTATAAACCACTGTGCAGTGTTGGGGCATCTAATAAGCCTTCAAACACACAGATCTGCTACTCAAACTGTCCTTCCTGGATGCTAGTTCATTGTCTCCATCACTGGTACCTGAAACAACACGCCCGCCCACCTTTTTCCTCTGTCATATCTACAGGAAGCGAACTTGTTTGTGAGAAATTTCTCCACGTCTATTTGTTTATACCTGAATGACTGGATATTTAGACTTGAAATTAATCTGCAATGTCTTTTGTTTCAGTGTGAACTCAATGTGAATCAAGATGCCTTGAGGGCCATAGCCAGGATGGCTCTGGAGAGAAAAACTGGAGCTCGTGGGCTCAGATCCATCATGGTATGTAATTTTGCCATGGGTATCAAACTTACATTTTTTGTAATATTGTAACACAATAATTAAATATGTCCTCTTTTTTTAATAGGAAAAACTCCTTCTAGAGCCCATGTTTGAGGTGCCGCACTCTGACATCATGGCTGTTGAGCTGGACAAAGATGTTGTCCAAGGAAAATCCCAGCCCAGATATATCAGGTCAGTATCTCTCTGCTCACAGCACAGGGCTACAATGGATTCCTTAAGCCCAGCGCTCAGAGTCTCCATCGTTATGTGGTTTGAAACCTGAACTGGAGTTTCCATTTGAATTTCAGAGCTCCAGCCAAGGAGTCTACGGAGGAGGAATATGACTCGGGCATTGAGGAGGAGAACTGGCCTCGGCAGGCGGACGCTGCTAACAACTGAGCCACAAGTCACTCATTTCACCTAAAGACAGACTCTGAAATCATTAGATTACTATGAACCTCTGGATACCAACTCTGGGTTTTATGATAGCCCCTGACAAACAAGCTGTGGACGTTGTGGTGGAGGTAATGAAGGCTGCTGGTTCTCACTGAGGAGTGTTTTTATGAACAAGATAAGAGAGTGTAACAACCTTTGGTCCCGTGCATCAGATGTTAATTCTCTGGCGGTGCACTCGCAGGGTGGACCTTTTATAAAATATTTCAATCTCTGGGGATTGTTAACATTTTATCTATATAAAGATAATGCAATTTTATTCATGAAAGGATTTGTAGTTAGTTAATTTGTTTTCTTTTTGTGGTGATGGGCTGACATGGCAAGGGAAGCAAATGGAAATTATGGGATCATACTGTACACTTAAACATGGGGCGCTGAGAAAGTGTAGATGTGATGTTAACATGTCAAGCGATGCCTTATATCATAAGGGCATATTATTCTGTTAGCACATCAATATTTTGATGTTTTCTTCTTTACCACCATTGTAATAATGGTGTTCACAGTAAAATTGGGCTGTAAATGTTGAGCTACACTGCTTAGGTAGCATTTGTAAGCAGTCTGTATGACCTCTAATTAGGAGAACACATTGTGACGTGTAACGCACCAGCACACTAAACGGAGCAGGTGAAACATAATGGTGACCTTTTAAACAGCCAGAATGGTTATTTTTCAGTGTTTTGCTTCCTCTTCTAGCCCTCTCTTTAGGGAATGTGTATGTGTTTACTTACAGACCTTTGTATCACAGGACTGTCTCACAAAGCAGGATTAGAAGGTTAGCCAGGAAACTTTAAAGTGTTATTGAAATATCCTCTGAAGTTGTGTTTTGGAGTAGCTATCCTTTTATAGCCTCCCATATACGTGACTGAATCATATCCTTAAACCTGACATTCAAGCTTCAAATTATTGTCAGACAGATGTCTCTCTAAACCTGCTTTGTCAGACACCCCTCTGAACAACGCAGGTATTTTTATTTTCTTTGTGTGTGCCCCAGCGTTGGAAACTCACCTCACCTTTAGTGATGTAATTTCCTGTTACTAAATGGTATTTCAATACACACGTCTGTAATCAAGCCTCCAACCTAAATGCTCTCTGACTGAACTGAACCACGCTGCTGTACTCTTTAAAATGCTGTTTGTGCTATAAAATGAGATTAAACTAGATCTGTTCTTCCTTTGCTTTAAGTTTCCTTTTCTTTCAGTAACGTTTCAACACTGCTTTTCTCTGTTTTCAGAGGTCTGTTACAGAACCTGTAACCCCCACACCCAAGCTTGTGAATCTTAAATTTATTGTGATTGTTTAAAATATATAAATAAAATGTATATCTCTGTACAGAATTTTAATTCTTCTTTACTTTTAAGTTTATCTGCAGACCAGAACATACACTTTAAATTAATTTGGTTACCAAAGTCAGTGTGACGAAATGTTGATCAGATGTTCTCAACACATAACAAATCAATGAAACAGGAAATGAATGCAATAGACATCACGATGTTGTTCCACATGGCTACGCTGTCACCTTTATGTAATCTGCTAATCTCTGGAAAGTATCGTGCTGTTCTTTGTTTCCAAATACCTCAGCATTTCCCTAATCCTCCTTCAAGTCCACATTGAAAGTCACACTGTCTGAAATGTGACTTCAAATATAGATTACAAAAAGCTGCAGTCAACTAAAGAATTACAAAGTATTGAGGAAAAATGACAATACATCTTCCATTGTTTATGTACTAATACTAAAACATAAAATAATTAAGAAATATATTCATTGTTAGTGCTATTTTTGAAAAGAAATAGTATTATTCTAGTATATACTTATATGTATATATATTTTAATACTCTAATACTCTAATTTGTACTGTACCTCTGCAGGAAGGATTACAACAGGTGTCTGGGGTATTATTGGTAAACAACTCCTCAGATGATGTCAGAGGCTTGAGAGGCTTGTCAGTGATGAAGAGGTTTATCACGCACCATGATGTCTGTGTGCTAGTCATTTACTCAAAACACCTGTCGATGCTTCAGAGAGCGGTGGACCTAAGAGAGAATACCCGACCAAACAAAGTAAGTATTGGTACAATTGCAATGAAGGTCTGGTTCTATAACTTAAAACTCAGCTCTCGTGTGATTCTTCTGCTGCAGGTTATTTGTTGGTGAAAATGAACACTCTGGAGGATGTCCCATTTCAGACCCTACTGGGTCCACTGGAGGAGGACGTGCAGCTCGTGACAGCTCCAGACATCACTATACCAGACCGCCATCGGATACTACAAGACACTGAGGTCACACATCCAAGTGAACATTCACATTTTTTCTAAGCTGGATGTCTTTCTGGGATCAATTCACTAGCTGCGATCTGTATCACTCAGTGGCTTTTAGATCTTACAGTTTCTTTCTTTCTCTGCAATTTCTGTTCAAGACCTGATTATAATTTCTTTTCCTAGTTATTCGTCAGTTAAATTGTTGGGAAAATGTAGCACTTGTGTCCAATAGGCCCAATTTCATTACAATTTATCCAACCTAATACAATTGCTGTTGGAGTGCAACTATTATACACACCTACATCAGATTGGTCACAGCCCAGAAAGAAAAAACAAAATGTATATCACTGTATATTTAGCATCCAAGTCCATTATTTTGACGCTGTAATGAAGGATTATCAAGATGCATTTTTAGGGACGTTTAACAGTTAAAAATATTGTATTCTTACTGGAATGTTTAAATGTATTTCGGGGCTGCATCTGAACAGATCATATGTATCTGTGTATGTCAGGTCACTGCTTTTGTCTTTTCCTTTTTGATAAACTCTTGCATTTAATTACTGATAATACCACTGTAGGCATTTTTGGTGTAAGACATTATGTTGGCATGTGACAGTAGGACAAGCACAGGTGTGAATAATAAAAATAATGGTGGCTGAATTCCATTTAGCTGCTTCAGTGTCAGGGTCCTGGTATTGTGCATGCTGGCTCGCAGTCATGGTTTACTGGGACTCTTGAATAGAACAGAGCCATTGTTAAGGTTATCAGTTGCTTTCCCTACAATGACAAAGAGTCTGCTGAGTAAAAGGTCTGTTGCTGAAAATCTTTTTTTGTTTGTTTTTACCGCAGTATGGATTCAACCTGGAGAAATGGATCTTAACTGGGCAGCAGCCAGTCCGTCAGGCCCCATCCTGCCCCCCCTACTGGCTGATGTTCAGCAGCCCTCAGGAGAGCCCCAGGAGCAGCGACACGTGGGCCCCGAGCCCTCGGCCCCGCAGTCACAGCCTGAACTCTGCAGACACTCGCTGGCTGCACCATCGCACTGCCAAGTTCCTCATATCTGACTCTGAGGATGAAGATGGTTACTATGAGGACAATGAAGGCTCCTTCGCTGAAGATGCACGTCACTCCATCAAGAGCAGAGAGCGGCCCCGGAGCGCTGCACCCAAAGACCCGCTCTCCAGAGTCAAAGAGATGCACCTTGGTCCTTCCACCCACCAATGTAATCCTTACTCACCTTGGAGCCTCAGAGGCCACAGAGGCACTTTATCTTCTCTCCAAGACTGCAGACAACCTCTGCAAGCACTGGAGCAGCAAAGGTCACAGCAGGCCAGCCCCCTCCCTCAAGGGCAGAAGAACAACAAAAAGAGGCAGCGTTCACTGGGCTCCGTGGGCAGAAAGTACTCCCAAAACACACCACCTGCTCGTCCCTCTCCACGCAGGCTGCAGCAACAACGACCCTCCTCTGCAGGGCCTGTTGTCAAAAACTGCAGACAGAAGGTCTTTTTTTCCCGTCAAATATTTATCCTACGTTCGTCTCTTTTCTACTTACTCCTTTTTCATAAATCCACTATTTTTGTGTGTTCTTCTTCTTGTGATCAGGCCCTGAGGACTGGTGGCTCTCGTGGAGTTTTCTTCGATTCAGCAGCAGAGTTGATGTCAGCACTCAGCCAGGAAGAGAGGGAGCTACTTGAAACCATCACAGAGAGGGGCTACCCTTTACGCACAGCTATTCTGGCTCTGCAGAAGACAGGCTATCGCAGCCCAGAGAAGGTAGGTACCACTTTGGGTTGGTAGAAGCTGTTAATCAGTGCGTCTTTATGGTTTATAAACCCTGATAATGCTTAAATAAAACACTTTTGAGTCGCCTTCAGTAACTACAGGCTTGACAGCCAATTGTAAAATGAAAACTCACACATTACAATAAGCCATCAAACCTGCACTTCAGATTTTTGTCATTAATAAATGCTTCAGGTCAAATAGTGGGAGGAGTCCTTCCTTATCACTGGCTAAAAAGACCAAGCAAGTTGGCAGAGGAACTCCACCAACAAAATGAATCCTTACTTACGCTTACATGTGGGCTCACAACTTGGCAACCATATACTTATTGAATCATAATTAATTAAAACCCATATAAATATATACTTAAGTGGTGTTACATTTCTTTATGTTTACCAAGAAATCTAACTCGTGTTATTTGTGCTTTATCAACACCCAGGATGTCAGTCTCATAATTATTTGTCCCGTTATCGACAGATCCTAAAATACCTGGTGGCCAGTGACCATCTGTGTGGGCTGGGTTACGATGAAGCACAGGTGGAGGAGGCCTTGGAGATGTTTCAGAACTGTGAGAGCAAGGTGATTCGCGCTTGTCAGTTTACTTTACACAGGGTTTGTACCGATTTAAAAATAAAATTCAAGATGTCAGTTTCCAGACTCAAAGCCTTTATCATCACATCTAAATTGTTACTATAAATGCCAGGAGACAACAAACAAATATGACGACAGGATCGTTTCATTTTAAATATTAAAAGATTTTTGGTTTACATGAGTGATTGTGTAGATGATGAAACACCAGACTATGTTGAAAATCAAGCATTTTTCAAGTAGTATATTCAAATTCAAGCATATTCCTAACCTTGAAAACATAACTTAAAATTAAGCATTTTCCAAACTTCCAAGACTTTGTACGAACCCTGTTTACAAAAAGGATATAAAAAGCAACACCACAGCCGTACCGTACCTTAACTTAATGTGTATTACTTTAAATTCTGTTTCAGGCTGCTGAGTTCCTGCGCCTTCTGACTCAGTTTAATGAGATGGGCTTCCAACAAAGCGCAATCAAAGAAGTGCTGCTTGTTCATGAAAATCACCGTGAGAGGGCTCTTGAAGAACTCATGACACACATGGCTTAAACAGAACACATTTCCATTTCTAGTCTGCATGGAGAAAGGATTATTTTCACATCTAAAATATGTGTAAATATAAAGACACAGTATGCGGTCAAAATGGACTTAACAGATACTGCCTTCTGACTTGGACTCAGAGTTGACATAAAACATAGGGGCTAGAAAGAAAACATTCAGGTATAAAAATGACGAGATAACAAATAGGTAGACTTAGTGAGGATGAACGTTTTTTTTTTTTTTTTTAAAATTATTTACAGCTTGATTTTAAAAAAAGCACTCAAAAAAATGTTTCTTAAGAATAAATGTAGCTGTCATTCCAGCTGGAGGAAGAAAATCATGGTGCTGGCTAAATGTTACAGTACTAAAACAATGTGTGCTCTAGATATGACTAATAATATTTAACTTAAAGGCTGTACCCCCAGAAGAAAAATGTCAAAAAAGCCACAACAGCCTTTCTACAAATATCAGAAAATACATACAGCAGAGAAAACTGCTTCAGCGGTAACCCTGAAATAAAGTCTTGCAAAAACAGGATGTAGACTTAAAATGTTCACACAGATTAAAATATTTACATTTTTTGTAAGAAGTTTACATTTAAAAGTTCCCTCTTGTCCACTATACGAAAACACCAAACTACCGCTGAGCTGGAAGACCGCTGCTTTGACTCATCACTGCTGACTGACTGTGGAGTTCAGCAGTCCTGACTTCACGTTTGATTTAGACGCCTTCGAGAGGTCTCTCTGTGAAGAAAAGTCCAAATTAACTGTCAGTATCTTTCACATTTTGACACCTTAAATATGAACAAAGTCAGTGTGTGCATTCACACGGTATTAGCATGTGACATGGTAATATGAAATGCTAATGTATATATTTATTTTGGAAAAATATTTTTGTAAGGTTAAACTCAGGGAACAAGTCTTTGGTATGTCAGTAATTGTTTTAATGATTTACAGTGAAGGATTTCTCATGACCTACTGCACTAACTCCAATAAAAATAATCTGGTATGTGAAATAATTGTGTGTGTATTGTCTACCACTACCTGCAGATCATCCATTTCTAAAAATTGTATTTTAATTGTTAAAATAAATTCAGTTCATTATGCAGTCTGGGCAGAGGTAAGCACGGTTGCTCCGTTTGATAATTACCTAAATTGTTACTGTACAGCCAACAAAATACCAAATTATGACTTTTTAATCAAGTTATCATGCTAGCAATCCTTTGTCATTTTACAGATGGTTGATTTTCCACCTTGTTTCAAAACTTTTAAAAATTACATAATCAGGGAATTTTGTCTGCAAAGTACAAACAGTGTCTATAGCAACAAATACATTTTCAAAAGGGAAAAATCTTCCTTGAGATTTACAAAATGTAATTTCTAGGATTTACTAGTCCAGGTCAAACAGGTGTTGATTGAAATTCTGTTTAAGCTAAATGGCGGTTACATGGAAAGCCGTAAATTTACTGGGTTAACTAAATCATCCTACAGACTTGAAAATAGAATATTGCTCTTAGTGGTACTTCATGGTACTGCTGTAATCCAGGAAAATTGTGTATTTATTAGATTATATACACTTTAGTTGGACTTTTTGCAGTTAGGGACTAAACATGTAAAACCGCATTTACCGCAAATTCCGAATAGGAGCTGGCAATAGAGTTAAAGGTGAAGGTGTGATCTTGAGTATCCTGAGACCTTAGTGTGCCACTTGGAGTATTTCTATCAAGGTGGGACATGTTTTCCTTGTTTCGGTCTAGTACACGGGGGGTCCTTCCATGTCCAGGGGTTCGCAGGCCAAGACCCTACAACAAGACCAGCTAGAATGATAATGTGTTTTTTTGCCACCTTTTTCATTTTACTTCTTATTTCAGACTAGAGGAACATAATGAGAGCAGGAAAACAAAACAAAAACCACACACACACACACACACACACCAATACAAATAAACTCTTTAGAATCGCCCAGTCTCAGTACACTCCTGCAAAGCTGCCACATCAAAGTATCACAAGAGCAGCCTTTTTTGTCCAATTGTCCAATGCCTCATTTACATCCATTGATCATTGTCAAGGTCTGCAGGCACATACAGTATACTCGACCAGCATTGAAGCGAAGAAATATAACCAAATCTGCATACAAAGGAATTAATTTAGGAGTGTTTAACTGCCCTGACAAGTCATCCATATGAGAGTTAAACAAAAAATTGAGATAATATTGCACCCTATCTAACCCCATTACCATGAAGAATGGACTAAGCACAAGAGAGTCAGATACAGAGCTAACCAATCTAAGCATAATCAAAAGCATAATGTGAATTTTGTCAGTGATCTGAGCCAAAAGGAAGACAGGGAGCATACCTTGCTGGCAGACAGAGGTGGTTTCTGAAACGAGGGCTGGCACATGGTTCCACCGAGGCCTGAACTAAGGAAGCTGGTAGGAGTGGAGATGGTCGAGGTGCCATTGAGCTAAGTGGACAGAGGAAGAGGTGGGTCAACTTTTGACTTTATTCACTCACCCAGGTACAGTATCATGCAATGATCACATAATAAATCTAATAAAACCGCAGCACCATCTTACCTTTCTTACTTTTCCAGGTGTGGGAGTCCCTGCTATCCGCCTTTTGGATGGTGTTCTCATTGCAGTTCCATACAACATGTCCTCCTGTGTCTGTTTAGTTTTCTTCAGTTGCTATTTCAAACAAAAAAAATATCAAATAAAAATGATGTAGTCATATTGACAACACTTTTGTGACAGAGAAATTTAAGATTTTAATCAAAGTAATAACATACCCTATCCAGTTTCTCTTTCTCCTTTTCAGTGTGGTGGTGATGCCACTGCTGCTGCACATACTCAAGAAATTTCTGTCCATTGACCAGGAATTCCTTGCCATGCTCCTGCTCCCAAACATCAATTTGGGCCTTCAGACTCTTTTCCAGCTGGAACAAACAGGAAACACTAATTTTACCTTGTTGCCATGTTGTTAGATTTAGCATTGACAGTGGACTGTCAGTCTCTACGTTACATAACAATTCAATTTCTAAAAGCCCTCCCTGTGTCAAAATCTGGTGCACAACAAGCGATTGCACAGGAACTACAGACAGAGATAATTCATGTTTAATATCCCCATCTGTTGGCCAACACTGGTAATGCACCAACTACCTCAGCTGTTTCCACTCCTCCTCACATATGGTTTGCTTGAGCTAATCAAATTTAACAAGTTTTTTTTTTTATTTGGAATCCCCACTAACAACTTCTGACGAGCAGAAAACTGCTAAACATAGTGTCCCTGTGTTTGTATTTACTGAACAGACGGAACATGTCAATAAAACACTTAGACATTTCCTCACCTTGGGCAAACTTTTCTGCAGGTCAGTTCTCTGCTTCTCTTCTTTCAGAAGATTCCCACCTCTGTTGTTGAACCTTGAGGGGTCATTAGCCTTTTTCTGAGATGGAAAGTACATACATCCACACTCGTTACCACACCAAAAAGAAGTTTGTTTTAAATGCTTCCCCACTAAATTCATGAGGATAGTACTTACGTCAAGCTCCAAGTACAAGGTCCAGTTTCCCTGCCATTTTGTGACTCCCTCAAAGAGTTCTCTGTGGTCCTCATAATACGTCTTCAGGGTCCCGACCTCAGCCTCGTGCAGGTTGAGAAGCTCTTCAGTGAAATCATCTGTGGAAAGAAAACATGCACTAAGACCCACACTCCTTTTGTGATGATCAACGGCATATATTCAGTGTAAGGGCTTTGTCATTGTACAACAGATATTCACCATCATGATATGGAACAAAAGCTTGCTGCTGTTCTTGGCTGTAGAAGCATCTCTCCCAGAGAAGTGCAATCTCAGCTCTGATGGCCTCAATGACACTTTTCATGCTCTGCATTTTCAGTATCTCTAGACGCTGGACCTCAGTCCGGAGCTGGAAAGACAGAACGCACATTATTAAAACCTGGGAGATGATAGAGGTGCTACACTACTACATTGTCTGAAATCACTTAAAGCGTGAGTAGGAAAACCAGAGAGTCGCGTCAACACAAGTTCAAAATGCTTGATCATCATATGTTTCACGTAGACTTCAGATAGTTCTCTCTACATGGCTCTGGTTTGCCAGAGCTGAGGGGTGCAACCGTAGCGACAGTAGGCTACAGCAACTAGGAGTATGGCAGAAAAACCTAAGAAGCGTCCAAGAAAGGTTTCTGATGCTCCAGATAAAAAAAGAAACTGTGCGTTCAGAGGAAGGATTACAGTCAAAAAAAGAAAGTGATCGACGGTGAGGAGAAACACGGATAACCATTGGTGTAGGTTTTCCTCGTTGCAGAGCACTGAAAGAAGAGCAGGGACTGAGGGAAGACAGATTTCACATTACTGCTCTTAGACAGGTTGGTATTTGTAAAATATTTGGAGTAGGCTATGTAGCTATTACATTTTCTGTACCTAAATAATGGATTACTGTCTTGGAACTGTGGAAATTTGAGCGAGCTCCCCTGTAGGCATACCTCATAAGCATGCATCAACATTGTTTGTAATTGCTCTCAGTGCCAAAAGGAGGAGACAAAAGTTCTGCACGCCAGCTTTAATGACAATGACCACATAAGGTAGATTTCTTACTGCCTCAATGTTTCTCTTCTTTGTCATGACCATATGTTCAGAGAGGGCTTCCCTCTCCTCTTGAGGAACCTGAAGTCTTTCCCACAGCTCCTGGATCTTAGTGCGGAAAGCTGAACAACGGAGCTCATTCTCAGCCTTGCGTTCTTGCAACTGGAAGGACGCATAAAAATCATACAACATAACATTACAAAATAATATAATACATGATATTGTAGACTGTTAAATCATAGTGTCAGATCTAGATGCAAATATCACAAAATCACCTGACTGAGGAGTAGTTTAAGAGCAGCAATGTTGTCATTTGACAGACAAAATGCCTCCTCATCCTCACACATCAGATCATTCTCAAAACTGGTCTCCGGGTCCTGCTCCAAATCATCCATGCATGCAATGATCTCCTTTTTGACGCTCACAAATTCATCATGACGACGCTCCTGAAAAGACAAGACAGGTTACAACCCTAATAAGAAAAAGTGGGTAAGTAATTACGAAAAGCAGAAAGTCAGTAACACCTTCTCTTTGGTCAGATCATCAAGGTAGGCACGATATGTCTCTAGTTGCTGCAGTGATGGGATGGAGTCCTCGTCAATGCAAAATGGGGTAGTGCACAGAATGTTACACAGCTCACGGTCTTTGCAAATGAGGCCCTTGAGCTCTTCCATTCTTTGCTTCTTGTGCTCCTTCATCACCTCTAGACGCGTGCGGCTATTCTTCTCCATCTGCAACATGGTGCAGCCATCCTCCTCCTTTACAGAAATCCAGAAAGTTAGTCCAAACATATTAGCAATTTTCAAGTTTAAGAAAACAACCACATATTCCTAAATGAGAATGTACCTCAAAGGGGGGCATCTGAAGTTCACTGCACAAAGTATTAAGTTCCTTAAGACAGTACTCTATGGTTTTCATTAATCTCTTCTTGAGCTGTTCTTCTTCTGCAATCATTAGGTCCAGCAAACCCTGCAGGACAAGAGAAACCAAAATAAAATGTGACTGTTTGTTAGCTCTGTAGGGTCAACAACCAGACTTAATTTAAACTGATGCGGGACTCACTTTAATGTGCTTGTTAACATCATTGGTTCTCTGTAGGCGCTGCTCCTCTGGAATCCCGATTTCTTCCCAAATATCCTGCAACCTGACCAGCGCTCTGTTGAGGAAGGCAACAGACTCTGCTGCGTGGACTTCACTGGAAGAGAAGCAGTAGTTTAAGTAAGTCCGTATTCTGGGGGCTTAAACATCCGTTTTAAACACCAGTAAAACCGATCCAGTATTAACGTTAGCGCTAGCGAGTGATTTAAAACCAGGCAGCAGAGAGCTAACGTTAGATGCCAGTCCTCTCATCCACTGAGCAAGCTAACGTTAGCTTCCCGACGCTGTACAGTTGTAACGTTAAATAATGCCCGCTCATGAGTAGCATGAGTGACATGAGATTAATAGAAAACGTAATTACCATTCAAAATTACTCATTGCAACTTCCCCACACGGCTACTCCGTCCTAACGTGACACAAGCTGTGTGCGTCTGCTCACAGTAAAGCTAACATTAGCTTTATCTAAAATCAACAGGCTAATCGGGAAGTAACGTTAAGCTTTCTAACTGAATATATCAGTTAACGTTATATAATTAAGGCTCCAATTCATAAAAAATGTTAAGTTACTAACCTCACTCTCATGTTACCACCGCAGACAGCTAAAAACAATCTTCCTTAACGCAAAAGCAGCCTTTCAAGATTTTAAAAAAAAAAAACGAATTAACATTGGTGTGGCTACAGTTATCTGGCTACCCGTTCGTTTGTCGACTTGAAGGCATTTGAAATTTGCACGGAAACAAAATCTGAGCTCTGATTGGCTGATTGAAGTGGCGTCAGCGGAAGCGGCTCTGGGGGCGGTGCTTAAAAGGCTACTCACCCGTTAGGAAAATTCCCGGTTGCGGTGTTGTGCCGTTTTCCCACTCCCCGGCAGAATCCTACTCCCCTTCGCGTGAACGCGCATTCACCTGTTCTCAGTGCCGCTTATTTTCATTTAGTTCGATCTGCCTCTTAGTTTTACATCTGCGCTCTTCCTTTCGACAAAATGAGTGTTTTTACACTTTCTACCACGCAACAAAGACCAGAACATCACAAGAGGAGCAACTTATCACAAAAAAGCGATCCTATATTTAAGGTTTTAGGTTTTAAGATGAACACATCGCAATGCGAACATCAGAATTGCACTAGTGATAGACGACCCATAATGTACGCCATAACATCCACGATAACAAACTACGAGAGCACTTAGAATTACAAGTAATACATTTAAGTAGGACTATTATATTATTCATACTGCCAAAATTCAGCCCCCCACCGGTATCTATTGTTTGCAAAGTCTGAGACACTTCAAATGCATTGTGGTTACATCTTTGGGTCACTGGATGGTACCCTTGAAAGCACATAATTGAAGTTACAACAGGGAGCATTTTGCAGTGGGGAGTAGATGTGTTCATCTTAAAACCTAAAACCTTAAATATAGGATCGCTTTTTGTGATAAGTTGCTCCTCTTGTGATGTTCTGGTCTTTGTTGAGTGGTAGAAAGTGTGTAAACACTCATTTTGTCGGAAGAGCGCAGATGTAAAAACTAAGAGGCAGATCGAAATAAATGAAAATAATCGGCACTGAGAACAAGCGAATGCGCGTTCACGCGAAGGGGAGTGGGAAAAACCAAAAAGTAACTTTATAATTAATATTTTTCTGCTGACATGTTGTAGAAGTATTCTACTCAAGTTAAATAAGCCATCACAGGCGTCAATTAAGATGTCGTTTGTTCGCTCTTTATTTTGTGGGATGATTCAGTTGAATAAATTATAAGGAAGTAAAGTTAACTGCAGCCTACATCTGTCTGTCTGTCTGTCTATCAGGACCTGTTTTGTGTTTGTTTACAGTAAAGGTGGAATCAGTTCATTTGAGTAACTTGGCAAAAAGAATGAAACATAATATTTATTTACACACATTCATGACAAAAAGGTAATGTAAAAACTTTTTTTTTTTAATTTTACCTGTTCCTGATCTTAAATCATCATTTAATCCTTGTACACAGACACGAACACACACACTTACAGTTATTTGAGTCTGAAATGAAGCAGTTTATATGGAAGAAAATATAGAGGATGTACACTGGCATCACAAATAAATAGGTACGAAAACTTGGTGGGGAAAAAAACATTGCATACAGGCAAAACACAATTTTGGCTATTTAGTGATTTCAGCATAATGAAAGACAACCTTTGTTCCCTCATCAGTGAGGATACTGACGCAAGTAGAGGTTCCTCAACACTAACTCACTGAACTGGTAGGTTAGCTTCTTCTTTACTTTCATAATCTCTCCAGTTTTACCATAGTTCCTCAGAGCTCGAGCCATTTTTTGGTAGGTCATTTTTTTGCGGTTTCCTTTCTGAATACCCCAGTGGCTGGCCAGAACTTCTTTGTGTTTTGTGGAGAACTGGAAGATGCCTTTGTCCTGGTCCACCCACCAGATACTGTCACTCATGTCACCGTTTCTTAGCAAGTCCAGGAGGAACTGGTACAAGCGGATTTTCTTCTTGTTGTCTGGAATGGAAAATATGAGACTCGTTCAAGCAATTTTGTCTGGCAGTTATCAGTTTTTCCAGGTGTTGATATGACTTTTAGTACATTAGGATTTGATGTCAGTAGAAAATGTGCATTGGAAATACTCACTAGTGTCTTTCCTGAAGGAGGAGTGGTTGTGGTCTTCAAATTCATCCTCCCCATCTGATACCTCGAGCGGGGGACTGATTCCTCTTTGTTCCTCTTCTGAGTAGTAATGGCCAGGCGAGGCAGAGGGTTGGTACTGATAGCACAGAGCTGGGGTGTAATATGGGATCTTTAGGAGAAATTTAAAGCACATCATAGTTCAAGTTTACACAAAGAAGTGATAGAGCTGCAATTTGTTTTGTTTTGCAATTATTCACAGTCTGACATTTTCGTTTAAACGCTGTCATTGTACTAAAAGAGGAAGTAACTCTGCCAAAATAGAAGTCAATGCTCAGCAAGACCACGTGGTGTAGATGGCATTTCAGTGAAAATATCCCTGACTGTCCACATCATTAGGAGTTTATTTGTAGAGATCCTTTTTTAAATTTTTAAATTTCAAATTATTTAAATCCATGACGTTTTCTTCAAGTAATTGCTAAAAATATATTGTGATTTTATTACGGTGGCAGCAATAGATTTAGTCCAAGTAATCCCTTCTGTTTGACCTAGTATTCAATTCTGGAGCACATAGATATATATATATACATGTATGAATGTTAACATTAGAGCTGAAGTGTTCAGTTGATTAATTGATCAGTCGATTGACAAATCGATTGTTTGTTGTTTTTTTAAGTAAAAACAGCCCAAATTCCCAGTTTCCAGCTGCTTAATTGTGAATGTTTGCTAATTTTCTTTGTCTTCTATGATAGTAAACTGAATGTCTTTGGGTTTTAGACTGTCAGTTGGATAAATCGAGCAGGTTGAATGAGTCAAGTTGGGCTCAAGTTTTTCACAATTTTCTGACATTTTATGGTCTAAACAATGAATCGAGAAAATAATCAACAGATTAATCGATAATGATGAGTGAATAATCGTTGGTGGCAGCCCTAGTTAACATTTTAATTTGCCATCATTTTCACTTACAAAGGGGAAAAGGCTGTGTTAAATTAGTACCAAACTTAACCAAAAAATAAGAAGAGAAATGAACAAAACCCTAGTTTTTCTTTGTGTTTTTCTTTTTTCTACACTCAGGGGAAATATAGTGAATAACATGACTTGCAAGAATCACATAATGTAGTAATACTTGACATAATGCTTTTTCATCACTGCAAAACATTACTACTGCATGCTAATAATAAGATCACGTGCAAAACTGACCACGTATTAAATGTAGGGATCTTTTTCCTGCTTTGGTTTTGGTTGGGTACACGTGTGTATAATCACACTGAACATTTCCTTATCAACATACTTGCATATCAATATTTAAAATCACATTTGCACAGTAGAGACTGTGTCTTTTCCCACTAGTGCCATCATGCATGAACTCACTTGTGGTGACACAGCGAGAGGTCCGAGTGGTGGGTCCAGGTGAAGGGGCAGGGACTCGCTGCTGTAGCGGTAGGGTTGTATCAGTTGTTGAGGAGACATGGGCTGAAGCTCTGTGAGGGGATTCACTGGAGAATTCTCAAAGTCCGTTGGCTGGACGCGCTCAGAGTGGAAGGTCCATCTATGGTCTGAAAAGTGACAGAAGGTATAAGGCACTCAGGTTTTGTTGTGATTCATGCTCTTTTCAGCGGTTAAATCCAGTCTTCTCACCTTCATAAAGCTCCCCTACGTTAGTGAGGTAGGGGTACAGCTCTGCAGGTGGTCGATAATCCTCTGGTTCATTTGGAGTGATTCCCTCTGAGGCCTTCGGAGGGGAAAAAAAATATTTTGTCATAGAGAAAGTAAAAGTTTGAGTCTCTTTGACCTGCCAAAATTAACTCAAATAGGATTATTAGTTGTTACACTAGCATTACCTTTATTAATTGAATTAACTTTTACTATTTTTATTGCTTTTAGTTGAACATACAGACAGGAACATGAATAGAATAAAGTAACAGAACAGACCAGGTCACCAGGGGCAATACATAAGTTCATACATACATGTAAGTTAAGGGTTACTTTTTCCCACTTTCCACATAGAAAACAAATACACATGTCCTTATTAAACACAAACAAAACATCCTCTTCTTCTCAGATGTACATGTTAATCAATAAATGCTATAAGTCCCACCTTGATCACAAGAATAACTTGGTTACTAGGACAACTTTTTTGTTTTAGAAAGAGCTGTAGAAACACACAGAATAAACCACAGAACAAGCAGCCTCAACCCTCAAAGACTGTTCTGTAAAAGGTGAAACATGAAACAATAAAGCAGCGGCACTTACAGGTGATATGACATAGCCGTCCATCATGTAAACAAGGCAGCATGAGAGTCTAGGTTCTTGAGGCTTGTGATGAAGTTTAACTTTTTCTTATTGCTTCACAGACAAACACGCAATGCCACTGAGCTCTGACTTCACCAGACAAATGGGAACTGAAAGTGAGAAATAAGCCCGGACCCTATATAGTCAACGTTCGCATCATAATTGTCAAATTCATAAGATCAGCTTCCTGATGGCCGAGAATGTACAGTGAGCCAATCATCTTTACATGCATTTCCTGCATGTTTAAGAGGTGTAATTGTACAATAAGTTCATAATGATTCCTCTTTTTTGAGAGTAGATTATAAGCAATATATCTATAATTAATATTATGGTCCAGAGAAAAAGTAATTGCAGCAGGTACTGTGCTGTTTAAAAGTAATTTTTTCCCTAAACCATTATGAAAAATGTGTTTTTGTATTAGCTAGTATCCACTTTGTGTGATTTAGAAGTATGTATAAGACATTAAAATTATATATGTGCAAAAAGTCACACTGTTAAAATGGGAATTTATTTGTTATCACACTTTGTTATGTACGCAATGTGTCCTTGTACATATGCTTCAACTTCCCCCCCTCGTCAGTTCAAGTGCTGCAGTGATGTGACCTTGGAGCCACATTAACCCTAATCCTGCACTCATTCCTAACACAACATAAAACCTAAATAAATTAACACTTATTTATTTTAACACTTCATAACTGAGTAGAAAAATCAGGCTTTCCTACACTTGCTGCTCAGGGAAATATGATTTACTTGTCTTCTTACTGTCACTCACAGCAAATCCCCAGTAACATGTATGCATGTAGGAATTTTTTTTTTTTTAAGAGTTACTGCAAACACAAGAGCTGAAACCAAAAATGAAGTTTGGAATCGGACTTGTTCCTCTTTTTGTCTGGCATTATGGTTTCAATTGAGGAAGTATTGACCATGAGATTGAAACCAGTGAAAACATGACTAAAATGTCGGAGTCACTGTGTCGGTGTAACTTGTTGTTATGTTTTATTTTTCCCCAAAAAGTCTCCAATGAAACCCAGAAACAAGTTATATCAGTCATGACCATAAGTCCATTAGATATTATTACCTAAAAAATAATACTTGAATCATATATGATGCTGTTTGACTGTGGCTAAACAACTACCTTTTAAAATTATCTACATTTTTCTGACTTCTCTTAAATTTATACAAAGGACCAGATGGTATTCCAGTGTATTTCTTGATGTGTTTGGCCCTGTTGGGATGGAAAGTTACCAGAGGCAATCTGTTGGATGTGATGAAACTGTTTCCTGTACACCAGACACAGACAATGAGACCCTCTGTGGGGTTTAACATGGTCTGTCTTTCTGTGTTTCATAACTGAACACTTTAGACAACAGCAGCTGAGGTGATACAGGAGATCGTATAAAAACCTGAGGGAGCTCACTTCCTCTAGTTTGTCAAACTTTGGTAATCTTTTCCTACAGATCATGATGTACCGTGAGTGCAGTCCTGGGGCTTGTTGTTCTTTCAAATATTTGCTCTGTCTCCATCTACTGGAAGGAAATGTTGGACTGACCAGTATCTAGGCTAGACTGAGTTCAGAGGCATAGAGGAGACAACCAAAATAGCTCATCGAGGCCCAAATTTATTTATCCTCCGCCTCGGAATTTGGCTCTTTTCGGCTGTGGTTGACAAATCAAAGAAATGAGGGCTTTAGGGATTTATCTGCATTTCAGATTTCCATGTATTGCTGCATTTCCTCCCCACCGCAAATACTGACAGCAGCCAGGAGCGGAGTCCCGCTGTCCCGTGGAATTATCACGGCACCGAGGCGAGATACGCATGGAACATGGCTGCTATGAGGACTTTAACCGCGGCAGGTCTCTTTTTGGCATTTTGCGCTTTGGGACTGATAGCTGTAGCGATCAGCACTGACAACTGGTACGAGACCGACGCGAGGAGGCACCGGGAGCGCTGCAAGAATTATTCAAACAAAAGAAACGACCCCGGCTACATTTACATCTCCAACAACAACCTTCCACTTCGCATGTTGCCAAAGGAGAAAAATGTGGAGAGGAGGGGCTCCAGTGTCAGCGGCGAGATGCTGCTGCGGGCTAAGCGGCACTTATTGCCTCCTGCCCCGGCCATGGAGTCCCTCTGCAGTCGGCAGTACAACTCCACCATCACCGGACTGTGGAGAAAGTGCCACCGAGAGGGATTTGACTTGGAGACAGAGGATTTGATCTTTAAAGGTTTGATTTTGTGGATCATATTTTGTGCTATAATGTGTTTGTTTTGGACATTTGTGTTGTTCTGCGTGTGTGAGGCGCTATCAGTAAATACTTTGTGCACGAATGCGCTATCCAAGGTGCTGATGCTGCGCACAGACCCTCGAGGCCTACGCAGTATAACACGGAGTACAGTTACAATACGATCGACGTGCTGTGTTATTTGCCAGCACTACACATAAGCTGTAGTAACAGGAGCCTCGAGATGCGTACAATAAGCTACTCCATAATGGTGTGGGTGGATGGGTGCGTGGTGGTGGAAGGGGGTTGGGTGCTTTTTTGGGAGGGGGTGGCAGCAGAGAGCCTTGTGATATCCTCTTCATCTGATCTCAGTGCTTATGTGCCATCCTCTTTGTGTTGTTTACATCCACAGGATTGGTTCCGCGCTGCACACAGATAAAATACTACTACTCATCATCAGCGCTGCCCAGAAATCTGCCAATCAATCTGACTAAGACAATAAGGCAGGATGAGTGGCACGCGCTCCGTGAGTTCCCCCAAAACGCCTTTTCATAATCTGATGAATTAATGTAGAGAGACTTGGCATCGCCCCCAACAAACACTGTCACTTGTCTTGCAGACCTCCAGAGGATGACTGCCAGCTTCGTAGGCATGGCCATATCCATCATCCTGTTCGGCTGGATTATAGGCGTGCTGGGCTGCTGTAAGGAGCATGATCTGATGCAGTATGTCGCTGGACTTCTCTTCCTCATGGGAGGTAAGATGCACTTTACATAAAGAGCACTACCCTGAATCACCACAGAGGGGCAGTATGGTCTTTGTTAATGGGAGAGGGATGAAAATGGGTTGCTGTCGTGTCTGATTTTTTTTTTCTTCCTTTCTGCCAGGGACATGCTGCATAATCTCCCTTTGCACATGTGTGGCTGGGATCAACTTTGAACTGTCCCGTTATCCTCGCTACATGTTTGGAATACCAGAGGACATCAGCCACGGTTACGGCTGGTCCATGTTCTGTGCGTGGGGTGGACTCGGCCTCACGTTGCTGGCTGGTTTCCTGTGTACACTCGCTCCTTCCCTCTACCCTCCACACACCCATGTGGTGCACAAGCCCAGGCAGGAGAACGGCTGCGTGTGACAGGCCGCCGTACATCTAACAGACACCTGTCTCATCCGGAAGCAGTGACGAGCCCTGTCACAGAGACAGTTTCACCTGCAGGGACTCAGAGCAGAGCTTGGCACAGAGGAAAGCACAGGACACACGGCTCTCCCTCAAGTGAAAATGAAAAAAAAAAGAGGTGACATTTGACTGAAGACGGTTTCAGTTCCTCTGGTGCTTTTTTTCTGTCCCTCTTTATGAATGAACTGTTCAGTGTTATTGCTTGCTCTTCAAGAGGAGAATAGTTATACACATTTTCTTCCTGTAAAATCTACTAGTTTGAGAAGAAAAAAAAAGACAAAAAGAAACACTGGCAGAAGATCAATAGCACAACTTTGAAATCTGTATCAAACTATGGATGTGTGCTGTCACATTTCAAAGGGCAACTGTGTATCATTATGTACCCATTCAAAACAAGATATGTACATGTACTTTTTGAATTGTATGTATGCAGATGCATTTGTGTTTATTCAAGGAAAATATGAGCATTAAGACCAAACTGTGTTTGAGGGAAATGTTTTGTTGTTCTTGAGGTCTTACCCCCATCAAATATTTTTGAAAAATAAAACAGCCATGCAAAACTTTTTTTTATTTTTATTTATTGCCTGTGTAACACACTGAACAGACATCATATAAACTTCTCTGTGGTCGTCTTTTCTCTTGCATTATGACATGAGTTCACTGGTATGTCAGCAGGCAGAGGCCAAAACCTTTACAGCAACATCATGTTTAAAACAGCGGCTGTTTATATTTCTGTTAGTGCTACAGGGAGCCTGTTTTATTCAACCACTTCTGAACACTTAAATGTGCAAATGCCAGTGAACAGAACTTGAGTCAGTGACCAAAAGTGAGTGATTAAAAACGGACAAAAATAAAACAGTCCAAATAAAAAAGGACAGAAACAGGGAAGTAACTGTCTGCTGTGCATTACAGTGAAATGAAATCCAGACACCAACAGCTCTCTGATCACACTTTATTCTGACAACAGCACAAATTTACACTTAATGTGCAATATCATGATTGATTGCTATTAAGTTGTTTTCCATTGACAACATGCATACCAGCCACTGTGAGCTGTAATTACTTTCCCACAACAATGAGAAATTAAATCTTTCTGACATCTAACGTTTTCTGGCTTCACTCATTTCCTGAGGTTTCTCTGCTCCATAGCATCTCCTCTTTACTATTTGTATTGCTCAAATTGTATTTATTATCTTCATAGAGTTATTATGTGCAGCTGCAGCCTCGTTGTTGGTTAAAACCATATTGGCCACTGGAGACTGTGTTTTCGTAAGTAATAATAAGTTCTTGATGTAATAAATGATGTGCTGTATATCATCAATGCAAGAAAGAAAATCTGCACTTCCTGACAAGCTGAAAGATGAACAGATATATAATTAAACAATTATATTCTTGTTTTAGCATAGTGCAGCATTACTCCACTCTCGCTTACTGCTCATGAATGACTTGTGCAAACTGCAGAGGAGGAAGAAGTCATTCTTTATTTAAGTAAAGTATCAATACCACCCTGGAATTATCCATTAAAATTTGATTTTTTGATTTTAGTATTTGCAGTAAAATGTATTTACATATCAAAACTCATTGTAAACAATGGTTCCTCCTGTTGTTGCATTGCACTGAACTCTCCCTGGTAACAATGACACAAAACAGCTGCACCGTGTGTTTAATGAGGAGAAAATCCTTCATGTCCCATATGTGTCCACAGCATTAAAGAGTAATTTAATATTGTAGGCGGTCTAATTACTCCACCTACTCCTGGCTAGTTTCAAGTCTAAGAGTGCATTAAATTTTATGAGCTCAGTCAATGTTTTGCATGTAAAGACTCACTCTGCAAAGTGACTGCAGCTGTCAGATAAATGTAGTGCACTTAAAAGTAGACATTCATCCCTGAAATGTAGATAAGTAAAAATGACTAGTGCTTCAAAAATAAACATGAGTACAGTGTCTGAATAAATGTAGGCTGTCAGAGCAGTGCTGGAAAGTAATTTAAGTAAGTACATTTACTCAAGTATTGTACTTAAGAACAGTTTTGAGGTACTTGTACTTTACTTGAGTAATTCCATTACTTTATACTTCTACTCCACAAACTTTAGTTACTTTGCCGATTAAAATTATCAATACAAAATATAATCAACTAATATATGATGATGTATTATTACAGATGAAGCTACCCGGCAGTATATAAAGTATTTGAAATTAGCTCCACCTTTACCAGCTGCAACATTAAAGTGACGCTTACACATTAATGCATCCATAGTTATAGTCCAATGATATAATATAAATGATTCTGAAATGGGCCATTCTGCATAATGAGTACTTTTACTTTTGGTACTTTGAGTATATTTTGATGCTAATACTTTTGTACTTTTATTAAGTAACATTTTGAAAGCAGTGGTTTTTATTTGTAACAGAGTATTTCTACCCTGTGGTACTGCTACTTTTACTTAAGTAAAAGATCTGAGTACTTCTCTGCCTCTGTGTCAGAGTAAATATTATATATACAGTCTATTAATAGACTGTAGCTATAGTATGTTGTTTTGTTACATCTGTAAAATTTGTTAAAGATGTAAATTCATTCTACACTTTGAAAGTCAAAGTTCGTTCTCAGCCTTCGAAAGAGGTTTGACAAAATGTTCTTAACTCAAGGTCTTCTTGCTAGCTTTTTCTCATGGTCTTCGTCAAAGAATGTACTTTGCTCAATGGGAGTTTTCCCAGTTGTCATGGAGTTGGTCCACTGAGATGCATTTGAAAGCTCTTGATTAAGGATGATGAGGACCATGAGGACCTGAAAAAGCTAGTAAGTGGACCTTAAGTCAAAATTATTTTGTCAAAATCATTCTCTTCTCATTAAAGTGTGAGCAATGACCAGGTCCTGTCTTCTTTTCAAACAAGGACTCCCACATGAAAACATTTGGTGGCAGATGTGGCTGAAGGATGGTAAGTAGTAGTAGCTGTAATACATGAGTATTCATTGCAGTGAAAATAACGGCAGGACAAGTAGCAGTTGTAGTATTCAGATAGGTGTCATCTTTCTAATAATAACACCACAGAGGCATGTGGTTTGGGGGGCTTTGTGCTCTGCACAGAGAGGGATCAGTGTGTTCTCAGGTCAGCTCTGGTCTGCATTCCTGACCTTTCTTTGTTTGTCCTTAAAATATGTCGGTGAGGAGAACACATTCTTCCAACAGCGTGCTCGACGCTCTGGCCTTCCTTCTTCAAAGCATCAGGGACCTGAAACCAGTCTACAGAAATAATATTTTTCTATAGGTGGAATTAATGATTTGAGCCAAAAAAGACAAATTAAGTAAGATGGGTGGGTTGCTTATGAGAGGTTTCGTGATGCGCTCTACCTTTACTTACACAGTGGAAAATTTTAACCAAATCTTTTAATCAAGTCCTGTGAGCCCTGCGCAGTGCCCCTGGAAATTAAGAGCCATACAGACATATAGGGTTTCTCTACAAATGGAGCTCCTGCAGGCAGTTTTGGGGTTTTTGACGGGGCTGGCCCTCTCTGTGCTGAGCTACAGAGAGCTGTTTTTAAAAAGGGGTCCATCAGGGGAAGCTGGACTGTGAGGAAAAACCAGACAGAGGAAATCACACCCAGTTGCGCCCATAGCAGCCCATCTGGCTCTCCCACATCTGCAGAGACATTATCTCTGTAAAAAGTGGGCACGCTTATGGCAGTTACTTTGTGGTTGTTGCAGACGTTGGCTGGAAAAAGAGCATTTTAAATGGTAGTTAAAGATAGAAAATATATAGGCTACTACCAAACATATTCAGAATAAATTGAATTCAAAGCACTGCAAATTAAAACAGCCTGGCAGTGCATTCGTTTGTGTGTGTGTGACCCTGCAGGGTAGAGTTAATGCCCTTCAGGAATTCAAAACAACTTTCCTCCCATAAACAGTGTGTCTGAAATAAGATGTTGTATGTGGACACAGCAGAAGAGTATTTTTTTTTAGAGATTTAAACAAGATTTTAGTAAAATTACATCATCCAAAACTAAACAGAATTTCAACACAGAAACATTTTATATCAACCATAAATTTTATAGATCACGACAGACAAAAGAGTAGATAATGACGACAGCGGCAGGTTCGGACAAACATATTTCATACTCGAGCAGATGACTTCCAGATGGAAGTGGGAGGCGGTGACAGACTTCAGACGCCAATTATCCAGGGCCGCTTAACGGGACAGTCAAGTCTGCCACTTGTAGTGCCAACAACAAACATGGTCACGTAAAGACATGACAGAGGAGGAGGGTCACTTTTCTGCTGCCGAAAATCAAAAAGTTTAGATTTCAAAGGTTTTCACTGTTTATGTAAACCTCAAGCTTCAAAGGATGGAGATGGTTTTTACAATACACCAGTGTAGGGCATTGTATGTCTCAGGACAAATTAGTAAGGTATGTAGTAGAAAACTTGTGAATATGACATAAAAAACTAAATTCTTGATTTAATTGAAACATGTTGTCTTGCTTAAAACTAAAAGGGGAAATATAGATATGTGATGAATATTAAGCATTTATTTGATCAGTAAAATTGTACAAACAACATAATTTAAACCATAAAGACAAAAATGCAGCTATTTTATTTATTTGGAGGCCGACAAATCCACGTGGAGGGTTTTTATTTTCATACTCTCTTCTGAATACAACTCCTCCTCAGAGGTGGCACAGAGGGCTCCATGCAGACATAATTTATGTTCACATTTCCTTTTTCCCTCCTGACTCAGAGGAATGTGTTGATGTTTTTGTTAGAGCTCCCGTTAACGACACAGGGGATAACCAAAGGTCAGAGATATTCAGTATACTAAGGAAGGATACTCATAAGCCGCAATGAACTTTCCAGTCATTTGCTGAACTGGAGGTCCCCACACCCCACCCCATCTCACACACACACACACACACACACACACACACACACACTATAAGCTGCAATAACCCCACTATGAGCCGACATTAAGATACTCCGTCTTCAGGCGGCTCAGTCTGGTGCCATGACTGCGGATGATGAGCGACAGCAGCTCCTGTTTGTCTTTAAGTCCCACAGAGATGTCCGTAGTTCCCCTCAGAGCCTCCCTGATGTCGCTCACTTGCTTCATTACGTAGCCGTTCAGCTGTTGCTCCTCTCTCAGCTCAGTCTCTTGACTTTGTTTAAACTTCACCTCCAGCTCCAGCAGAGACTTGTCCACGTTTGAAAACGCCTCGCCGATCTGGGAGATCTCCCGCTGGAGGAACTTGCCGTAGCTGTCCTCCCCGTCCAGCTCGTGCGCCACAGTCCGACCGATGCCCTCCAGCAGCCGCGCCGCGTCCTCCGCCTGCAGCTTGGTGATGATGAAGTCGTCCCGCACCACGGAGTCCCTCTCTTCAGAGGCCCCGCATGGATACACATCCGAGAATTTAAACAGCATCTGGCAATCCTCCGGGTCTTCAGTCTCCTCGTAATCCCCGTCCGGAACAAAGAAGTGGTGGAAAGTGCCGTTGGAGATCTCCGGTTGGAGGGGTCCGGTGTAGACTGCCGGGCAAAATGGCAAAGATGTGACCATGAAGAGCAGCAGTGGGACGGGATCCATCATGCACCTCCTCTCTCTCTCTTTGGCGAACGGCATCTGCACTGGCAGCCGGATCCAGCGCACAGTTTTCATCCCGACTCATGTTACACAGTCCCCCCCGTCACCTAAAAGGCACAGACTGCCTGTTTAAGTCAGGAGGGCCCCTGGTGGCTCCTGGTTACTCCAACCGCACAGTGTCAGTGCAGAGTCACGAGGCTGCTTTCCAACAAAAGTTACATGAAACAATATAACTAAGCTTATACTATTACACTGTTTCTTACCCTATACCCTATATTATTTATATTTGAGCAGAAATGATAGTAGGTATATAAGTGTTAATCAGACACACACATTTATAAGTTTGGCTCATACCTGCAAAATCAGTATTTTGTCTTTCTCATCCAATCACATTTCAAAACACTTTTTTTTGCAGCATTAGGAATCATCATTAACTTACTAACTTGTGTAATAGTTATTTAGTCCTCATTTAAACATCTGTCAATCATTTTAGGGGTGATATCAACTTTTAATCTTGTGTTTTGTGCATATAAACAGAAGCTCAGTTGGCCTTTTCTATTTTTTTTCCATCAGTTTCTATCAGTTTCTATCTGAGCCTCTTTAAAAGCTTAACCTATACAGTACCAGTCAAATGTTTGGACACACTTTCCCATTCACTTTGGTATGTCAGTCAGTTAACACAAACAAGACAGATTTATATCTCATACTACATCACTATAGCCAGAGCTTGACTTCATAAACAAATTGCAAGTCATGATGCAAGTTTTTCAAGATCACCCAATGCTGACATGGTATTTGAACATTTCCTTTAGGGTGTTTTTTAAATATATCATGTCTTTTTTTATAACACAACAAAGTTCTTTCAGTGTGTAGGATCAATAATTAAATATTCAAGGCCCGTCTGAATGCAGTCCCGTCTACTACACACAGCAGTCAAGCCCAAGTCTCATTTTTGTTACATAATTCTAACTCAGCTGTATAGCTCTGATTATAACACTGATCACATATTAGAATAAATACATAAAAATCCCTCATACTCAAATAAAATTAATCACAATTTCAACAATGCTGCCATTAAATACAGTAAAGATTGACATTGTAAAAAGAAAAGGAAATCAGATCAGTTATTTTAGCTTCTAACAAATCTTGTAAGTCATGACAAAAAAACTACATCCAGTAAAAGAACAAATGTTGTTTCTTTGTCTCACACAGAAATAGGAGGAACAGGTTTTCAAATATGTTACTTTTATAAATAAACGTAGTGAATTTCAACAGAATGGAGCTCTTAGTTGATGCATTTCTGTTGGGTTCCCAGACTGTGAGAGTAGTTAGAGCTCACTCTGATGACTTCAGTCAGGTGATTACATTACTGCACGGAGGGAGAGTCCCCTGGGCTACGATCCCCTCTATTGCACATCCTGTCTTGGGTAATTACATCATCACAGGGTGGTCTCAGATACGGCCCTCAGCATCTCGGCAAAACTCACACAAACTGGAAACATATGGCAAGCTGTAAACACGGAGCTGGAAGTGGATGGTTTTGTCCTCTATTTGATCCATCCATTCATGTTCCATATTTAGAGCAGCAGGGGGGATTGTGTTTTTGTTGCCACACAACATGGAAGAAACGGTATAAAGGAACACAGACATTTTGAGAGTAGGCCTAGTATATGAAAATATAGGAGAATGGATAATCAGATATGTGTGATCAATATAGCCACTGGCTATTTAATATTCTACATACAGGAGCTGCTGTTTCTTTCCTCTAACAATTCTGGATTAAGAGCCACAAGCAGACTCCACAGACAGCAGCAGTGAGATAAAAGCAGGGTTTTCTTTGTCAATAGGCAGGATACAGGTCGGTAACAGGTAGGCAGTCAGCAGCAAACAAAACTAAGACAATAGTCTAGCAGGAAACAACGGCTAAAGGGCAGATATAGATACATACTGGGATCTGATGAGGGAGTTGGGAGCAGGAGTTCTGGTGGGTGTGGAGGTCAGATGATGTGGAAAGGATGGACAAGAGGAAACAGGCCTTTTCCAGAGCAGACATCTTGGCCATGAAAAGCACATTTTATTATTAATACCGTTAATGATGGCTCTGTTCCATTTAAGTGTACTGGTAAACTATATCAGTGAGACTATCAGTAACTATTTGGAACAAACAATTAGGCCCTACTGAGGCTCTTTGGTGGCTATCCATACCTGAGAAAGAGCCTACTTGACTGAGCTGCATTTTAAGGCAGTAATAATAGATTTTTTTGGCCACTTGGGGGCAGCGAAACAACCTGTAAACAAAACACGGACATATTATCCTCTTATAAAGTTGTTATGGAGAACTTGTTAGCAAACAGTTGCACACACATCCAGCAGATCCTGTCCACCTGGAGAATGTAAGTCCAATATTCTTTCTCTCTTTTAGCTTTGCTTTGCTCTCCACCAACTCCTGAGGGAAATATCTGGCTCTTTAGCTGCTACATGCTCCACTATCAGGTTCAGGTTCAGATCTATTGTCATTACACAATACGGGATTGCACAATGAAATGCAGTTGTAGCCCCCTCCATGCTACACACACAGAACATGTATAAACAGATATTCAGATATTTATATTAGAATAGAATAGAAACAATACAATAGTCAATAAAATAGAACAAACTATATAAAAGTAGCACTAAAAGAAGAAATATAAAGTAAAACTAAACTATATTTATAAGGAAGATATACAGTATATATAAAGTATATACACACACATACAAAACATATATACAATATGTGTAATATCAGTATAATATTAGTCTTTTAATTTATAGTGCAAATAGAAATACTTGGTTGTGGTGGGAATCAACTATGTTCACCAGCTATTTGCTAACTGTGAGTGTCTAAGCAGGTAGTGTACAGTCGGTTTTTAGAGCTTTTTCCCAGAAAACAGCTGCCTGCTGCGGCTGGAAATGACGCCAATTAGAGCATCAAGTCTAGTAAAGTTAAATCCAGAAAACCAAAACAATGAGCTGAGAGATGTTAAAATGCTCCGCAGAGCTGAGGGGATCTGCAGAGTTGGGTGATAATTCTCTGTGGGTTTGTCCCTATAAACAACCCCCTTCACATTACACACAGCGTTTGATCTATTGTTAATATAATAATATTGATTATTGCAGCTTTACAAATATTTGTATCCTTGTGTGCACCATTATGCAACTGATTATTTATTACTACAGACTTGAACTGAAGCTGATCTCTGTGCTGACCGACTTAAATCTTTGGGATATTTGACACAGTTTGCACCTTCTACTGCATTTATTTCCAAAGTCTGAGTCATGACCCAACAGTAGCTCATGAGAGATCTGTAAAAGTTGTGTCCCTGCTGCACCACAATAGTGCATTCATAACATTCAGTATGAAGTTGTGGAAATATTTTCCGATTGTACTTAAGTGTGGGAAACCTTGTAAATGCACATGTTTTGAATTTTCCGTCACTTTTAACTTTGGGTCATCAGAGTGGAGCTTTTAGAGAAACAGAGAGAGAGAGAGAAAAAAAGAGTTGTTTGTTTGAAAACCGCTGTTGTTCTGCTGAACACACTGTTGAGTGAAGGATACAAGCAAAGACAGTGTGAGGCTTCCCGGCATGCAGGCTTTCTCTGTTTCCTCTTAAGTAACACACCTGAATAAATACAGCGTCTCTCAACATAAACACTGATAAAGTAAACTGACCAGCGCGCCAAAGCAGAGCGGGTGACTGCAGGGTAACACTGCCTGAAAGCAGATGTAGCAACAGATGTAACAACAAATATAATTTAGTGGATTTGGGAGGGATGTTCTTGTTGATCCTCTACTGTATAATGTTGTGTCTGTGTGTGTGTGTCTGTGTGTGTACGGAGGCCTGAAAGCTGCAGTTTGGACAGATGCCTTTCAGATGGTGGTAATGGGTTTCTTCTTAGTGCTGATCTGAGGGAGCAGGAAGGTCGAGGGCCTGCAGGCTGTGTGGGAGGCTGCAGAGACAGGCAGCTGACTCACAGTCTCACAGTGAATCTTAATGACCTCACGCCCATCACAATGTCAATTTGATCATTGATTTCAGAGACGCTTTTAGTCAGTTATTAGCAGCGAGGGTTATTTATGTAGCCCTTCATTAAAACAAGGCCTTAGAGGAGTTTAGACATCTACCTCTTACTAATCAACCATCAAGATAAACCCAGAGAACAGAAAGCTCTGCACAATCCTCTCATTCTGTTTTAATTTGAATTATTTACCATGTTTGGATATTTTTGATCAGCGTTTGAATACAGAACTGCTTCAGACAAACAGACAGACAGTCACACTTGGCTGATGGTGGCCGTAAGTTTTGGAGAATACTTTCTGTAAATCCTGTCCTGTCCTGTAAATACTAAGACTGTGTACAAGGATGAATCTTTAACAATTTCAAGTGAGTCAAACTCATGGCCACCGAGTAATGGCCATTTAAATGTATCATGTTGCTGTATAGTGGCACTAATTTTGGAGGATTGCATGACGTCGATGTGTCCTTAAGTTTTGCTGGAATTGCATAATATATTCAAGAGATGTGTCACTTTTGTCAAATGAGCTATATGGCAGCCATACACAGGAAAACAGCATACTTTTTCAATGCTCATCCGAGTATCTTCTGCGTCAAATCTGGTGACGATGGAGAAAATTTCTAGGAGAAGTGGTAAAAAACGTTCAATTTGAAATGAAGGACTCTTTTTAGGTAGAAATAAATGTAAAAAGAAATGGTTCAGGAGTAAAGAGCTAAAACATGAAGTTCTTTATAATGGCCACATGGCGGCACTTTTCAATCTCGACTGACACCGAAAATGAAAATGTTGGCGATAATCTTTATGTTTGGGGGAAAATTAGTTCTAAGCAGTAGACATTTCCAGAGCTGTAGCAAGTGACATTGATTACCAAAAATACATCTATCAAAAGCATCAACTGTAAGCATCAGGTTTTTGGTGTTTATACCAAAGAGAAAAGGCTTTTGTTTAGCTCACTATTCTGCACCAGTGTTCAGCAATTACAATGAAATCCACTGAAGCAGAGGAAGTCATTTCTCCACTGTCAGAAACCTCAACAGAATAAAATGCCAAACAGCCTCAAGACATATCATTTTCACCTACTATAGTATTATAATCACTGTCACAGTATTTTTCTCTCTCTCTCTTCCTACACATATGACACACACAGCTGAGTGATGGCACTTACATTAGCCCACACACTCACCATTGTTTAAAAAAATCAGGTCACGAACCTTCTGGAAAGTGGATGCACTAAAAATGAACCCACTGAAGGTTACAAATGTTTATTCAAAAGGGCAAATGAGAGTGGATTTCTTCATTATGCCTCTGCCAGTGTTGTTAAATGGAATAATGCTGATGGCAAATAACTTGTGCTCTCAACTTTCACCCCAATTCTGAGAGACCACACATGTGTTGGACTCTCTCCTGTGGATGCACAATACAGTGTGTTAATCCAGACACGCAGCTCCTACCAGACTCTGCTCTTCCACTGACAGTATAGTATATATGCAGAATTGTCTTTGTGCACATAAAATATTATGTTTGTTAATAGTTGAAGAGGATCAGTTCTCAGGATTATGTCCCTCAGCCTCCTCACTCTGCTCATCATGCTGTTTTCTGCTCTAATGATACATTCTTCCTGAACGTGTCTGTTGACATTTCACGTTCCCCGTCTCACCATCTCATGCCTTCGCTCGTCTTTGGAAGGGAATTTTTTTCAGGTTTTCTACACGATTTGTCATTTAAACTGAGGATGCTGATGAACAAGCGGAAACCCGTTAACTCTTCATTATCACACTCAGTACTGTGGCTGTTAACAATCAGTGTCCTTACAACAGTGACCTATCATGGCTTTGTGGCGTGTCATTTTCTCCAGCACTGCCAGCAGCTGGACTAACAAACATTTGTGTAAACACCAAACCTGCTTAATGCTATTTACAGATTGATCTGCACTGCAGAGCACAAAACAAACAGAAAACAGCAGGACATGTTTGTTGAGGTGGCCAAGCAGATGCAATATATCACATTTTTACACCATGGTGGATCGACTCGCAGGCGTTTACTCTACTTTAGAGGAACTGATTGCATCCTACATGGGAGGATAAACTGTATAATAAAATGCCAAAGGCACAGATGTACACGAATTAGGCATATGTTACATAATTGCTTAATTCTTCCTATAACATCAATTCCAAGATACACCAGCACACATTTACTATTCATTACACTATCACTACAACTACAACTAATAATAACAGCAATGGTGATGGTGATGATAATTAGAGTTTTATAAGTAGATCATGTCTAGTTTGTGAAGAGTTAATCAAACTGACTCTGCTCAGTTACTTCCTGGTGCTGCTGGAGGGTTGATGGCAGGTTTTTGCCTTGACCCTCTGTACAGGTGTCAGTTCCTTCATCCATCCAGATCTGCAAAGTAATTCGAGGCTGCTGCTGCTTCTCAGAGTGGGAGGCTTTTACTCAGGTCAACTCATCTGTCACTGCTGTTACTCATGCTTCATTTCTGAATCTCACCCCTCTTTCACCCGGCTAGGCATTTTACCACCATGCCTGCTGAACTGTTATCTTCACCAGCTGCTGTGCAAAATGCATTATATAAAAAGAAATTTAAATTTTAATACATTTTTATTGCTTGAAGTGGATCAGTTGCATTCTCAAAAATGTCTTTATTTGGTGCAATGATCTTGAAATAACTTGATTTGCAGTTTATGATTTAAGCTAGAGCTAAATGCTAGAGCTAAATGCTAACATCAGCATGCTAACATGCTCACAATGACGATGCTAACAGGCTGATGTTAAGCAGGTATAATGTTTACCATGTTCACCACCTCAGTTTAATATGTTAATAAACTAACATGTTCTAATTAGCACTAATCATACAGTGCAGCTGAGGCTGATGGGGATGTTGTTTGCAGGTATTTGGTCATAAACCAAAGTACTGGAAAACTTAAACTTTTGACCTGATGGTGGCGCTAGATGGAAAGTCAGGAGATCACCAAAATTATTATAATTCATTCTGAGGAAAATGTCGATATATACAAAATGTCATGATAATCCATCCACTAGTGTGAACCTCATGGTGTCGCTAGAGAAAAGGGGATCAACAAAGTCAGTGGGGTCCAACCTCTGGGGACCATGAAGGTCTGTACAAAATGTCATGGAGGTCCATCTAATAGATGCTGAGATATTTCAGCATGAACCAAAGTGTGGACCGACCAACAGACCATTTCCAGCCCTAGAGCCACGCTGCCACCAGAGCTAAAAATGAACTACTCAAACAAAATCAGTGGGAAGTATGTTTGTGAAAACAGATGTTTTGCATTCCTATAACAGATCCCATTCAACACAGGCTATGGTGCAGTGAACACCTCCCTCTGTAATGTTGGAAACTGTTTCTTGCACCCAGCTAGCTGAGCGCTCTGATGGACGTCAGTGTGACTCGTTTGTCCCCTGCTGGTCATCCTAGGCTCCCTCAGTGCTGCTGGATTTATGGCCACAGTCTCAGTGGGCCCACTGATTACCTTCTTAACCTGCACTGTAAATCTGAGCTGTATGATTAACATCAGTCACCTGGAGGAGCTCGTAGACACTAAGGACTGCAGTCTGTGCGAGAGGGAGAGTGGTTAACATAACTGATATATGAAGCTGTGGCTGGAATTACGTCCGCTCTGGAAAACTGCTCTGCTCAAAATGTGAATTACACTGCTTCTGTTTTACAGGTAGACGGACCCGCAAGTTTAACTTTGGTGCCCTGCAGCTTTGTGCAACTAAGCTGGAGAATACATTTTGTGATAAACCAGAGCATCTTTCTTTTTGTAGGGAGCAGATACTTCCCTCCCTTTTTCAACAGAGCCTGTTTCTACTTCTTACAGTTTTTTTTTTTTTTTTGTTAAATCATTATTCAAAGTTAATTTCATTTTAGAAGGTAAAAGGCTGACCACTGGTCTAGAGTAATAGGAGAGCAGTGGTGGGAAGAAACTATTTACTCAAGGCCTGTACTTAAGTTAGATTGGTACTTGTACTTGAGTATTTACATTTTATGCTACTTTATACTTCTACTGCACTACATCTCAGAGCGAAATATTGTACTTTTTAACAGCTGTTGTTACTAGTTACTTTACAGATTAAGATTAGTTGTTGTTTAATCTTTTCCTCAGTTTTAAGTTGTTTTTTGTTGTGTTTTGCCTCCGTTTCATTATTTTTGTTAATAAATTCCATCTTTTTTGCATAGACTTTGCCTACAGATAACTTCTTCAGCATCCCCTTTTTAAGTTTTCCAGTACCACTCAACATCTCCTGCCCTTTATATGGTGTGGCAACACTACGAGATAGAAATGCATAAATCCATTTCTGAACTTCTATTTTCGCTACAGGACCCAGGAGTGGTGAGAATGTGAAACCACAGCTTTTTATGCCAGTATGTAACGTCTGTCGGTCAAAGAGGTGAAAGGAAATATCTTGGTTTGGGCATCCAACAGTAAGACAGAACACAGGAAATAATAAAAGTATTAAACGTCTGTCATCGGAGCTCAAAGTAAACCAAACCTTTGCGTGTTTCTTCTGCAGTGTTTATATTTCACTCTAAAAAAATGAAGGCCAGTGTTAACCGACATGACATGAACGGAAAAGCAGTTAGAAGTGAAGGCTGAGCAGCAGTGGCATTAAACAGTCATAATGTAGCAGGAAAATCCTACAATACTCAAATAGTGGGTTTGTGATAGAAACACAATCTTTTTAACAATATGTTATATGAACACTCTTTGGCAAGAAGATTTGTGGTTTGTGATAATAGCCGGGGTAAAAAAAAAAAAAAGAAAATCTCTGCACTCCGCTGTGCTCTGGTTTGTTCCATAAGCAGATTTAGTTAAACTTGCATAGTCATGAAGATGGTATCAGCTTGGCCCAGAGGCTGTTTCTCTGTTGTTTTATATTGTAACAGTAACAGAAATAAAGAGAGCAGATTTGATTTAAAAGATACAATCCATGATTTATTACAGAAAAGAGTGATATCCAAATTATTTTATGTTACATTATTTTTATACATTTCAATATGTTTTTACATGTAAACAGGAACGAAGTAAACAATGTTATTGATACACTTCATGTCACGACTGATACCATCCTATTGTACAGTTAAATCTATGGTCTAACGTCACTGTGCTTTCACGTCAAGTACATCACTTGCTCAAGCACAATCCTATTAGGAGGCATAGGATAGAACAGAAAGCTTAATCCCCCTCTAGACTGCTATATTTTCAGAGATGTGCAAGGTCATGCCATTATTACTTATTATGCAATACCCATATTGTGCTATTGCCAACAGTGGAAGGCATGAGACACCTTTCCACCACTGTGCAGCATTTGTATTAGTGAGTAGAGGAACCGATGCTCTCCTCTCTGAGGGGAGAAGATAACAGGAAAAAGATCCATCTGGAAATTATTAGTAGCTGGGCAAGTCAAACATCCAAGGTCATGTAGGTATTCATTCATAAAATCACCCCTATCCCATTAGGTCAAACCCTTCAGCTGTTAGATGGTAAACGTAATTCTAACTTGAGTCTTCAAACAGAGCAAATCTGAGGATTCACTTGTTTAGTTTGATCAGACTCTCCTTGAAATTCAGGCCAGATTATATAAATCAGTCTGGAGTTCAAGCTGTTGTTTAGAAAATACTCTTACAGTATAAAATTCTGCCACATCAAGAAACATAATGTCTTGTCATGATCAACACTGAAAAAGGGAGGTGATATGTTTAAGACGCTGTTAACAACTTTACAGAAGTTAGCTCTGCTCAAAGCAGGTGTTAGGTCATGCATACTCTACAGTACAAATGTACCAGTACATTTACATCTGCATCTGTTCAAAATAAATGTAGCACTCAAAGATAACAACATGCATAGATTTTCAATTTCACATAGCAGGGAAGATATTCTGAAAACCTGGACTAGTTTCTTTAGTATTGGAATAAGATTTAAAAACAAATGTCTCTCTCTTGTGAATGAAATGATTATGAAGATTGGATTGAACATTATGACCCGAAAGCATCACTACTTCTAAACCAAAGACCTGCATCATATGTCTCCATAATGAACTGTATGATGGTCGATCTGCTCTGATATACTAACTGTGATTATGCAAAAAAAAAAAAAAAAAATCAGACATGCTTTTTACTGTGAGTGTGCATTATAGTCATGCAAATGCACTGCGGTGCAAAAATATATATCTAAAAAAGCAGGATACCTCCGACTGCATCTTAGAAAATATGATAAAAAGTTGATCATCTACAAACATACAGACACCTGAGAAATGTGGACGTTGCTTTGTTTATCTGAGGGTGAAAACAGGTGAACTCGTGCTGATAGCACAAAATAAAAAGTATAAAAACATTACATACATCGTAAAATGTCTATACAAAGAACAGCAAAAGAAATAAATAAACATTTAAATAATATACACTTCTTTTAAAATTATAAATAGTTTTTCAGTGTTGGGCAATGCTTTCAGGGTTGTGATATTCTTTATCTTCAGGTGTTGGTGTAACTTTCACGTTTACTGTGCATAATGTGGTTAACTCTAAATCTTATGTACCATCATATGATCAACATGACCTGTACTGAAGCGACGTTAAAGTTCTCTTAAAATACAAAACCCCCTCATCCATACTCTTTACTCCACACGCTCCACAACTCTCCATCTCAACATGAATGAAACAGGAAATGATCATGATTCTGACTCAGCCTCACATATGGATGTTTCGCACATGCTGCCTGTTCTCCTGAGTTCTGTAATCCATGACATCAGAAGTGACCACAATAAAAAGGAAATGCCATGATTCTGCATTTAACAAAACCTTATTTTTCAGTTTCACATAAAAAAGAAGGACAGAAAGCAGCCGAAACCGCATCTGACCGTGTGCTTAGTTAGCAAAGGACTAGAACTGAAATATGTTGGTGGACTTTGTGAGTGAGGAACAGTGGATGGATGTTCTTTGCAAACTGAACATCCAAGCCACAGGTATGTCTAAGTAATCCAAGTTTCAACCACGCTTCAGGGCTTCCAACAACAAATGAAAAACAGGCTGCGAGCGCGGAATGGAAGAGCAGATTTGCGGCTCCTGCGTGCGAGTGTATACATTGTTCATGATGGGAGTCACGTTACAACGTATAGGCCTACCGCTGACGTGTTTCAGAGCCATTAGCCGAGACCCGAGTAGGTACTGTGGTGTGACTCACATCCAAAACAAATCCTTACAGGAGAGTTCAGAGAGTTTACAGGAGATCAGACAACAGAATGAGGAGAGAGAATATTTCTTGCACTTGAAAAAGCACGTGCAGCACAAACAGGCACATGTGATGTTGGTGACACAATTGTGGTGAGCACAACTGTAGGCACAATCAAATCGCACTAAGTTCACATTTCCTCAACTCAAGACAGTCAAGCTCAGCAGTAGCGCAGACGGAGATTAATACACAGTTCACACTGAGTACAGACACACGTGAACCAGGCATCAAGACAGCGACTTTGTCTATCAAAAGATACAAAACAATATTACCATGCACTTTATATTATTTCATAGAGAATGTACTGAAGAGATGTTAACATCCTCCACGATGAGTGCTGCTGTTTTTATTTTTGTTGTTTTTTTCTTTGCAGTTCACGAAATGGCCGCAAATATTAATCAGCATGCTTCAAGGGCAATATACAGTCGCTTTTCAACAACAGTGTCCATTGTATTTGGTAGCCACATCACCAGAATCACTTTTGCAACAAGAAGTAAGAACTAAGTGCCACAGTAGCTCTGTCGCATAAGCAGCAGAACGGCTCTGCTGATGCTCACGGGAGAAAAACAACGGCCATGCTGCGAGCTGCACCAAACTGCAGAGTCCAAGCGGAGTGCTAGCTGCCAAACAGAGAGAGAGTGCAGGATGGGTGCCAAGAGTGAACAGTGGTGATCTGCAGCCCTTGATCTGCATAGTAAACATTACAATTGCACAGGGTTTTCCAGTGAAGCCATGACACAGCACAGATCCAAGGGCAACCTGCTGGATGAAGCCAGGTGAGGGGTCGGGGCAGGGCGGGGCCAGAAATCAAGCGCAGTGCCAACGTTGGACGTGGAACAGATGGAGAGGATCAGAGCCTGAAGCCAGACAGTTTTGGGGGAGGATCTGGTTACTGAAGAGGGTGTCTTTGGTGTACAGAATCAGCCGAGTGAAGCTAGACTCTAGAAGCTAAAATACATAAATAAGCAGGCGGGGGAGGTCGTGCCTGTGAGTTGAGGGCTGTGCGCCGTGTAGTGGAGACGTGGTGGGTAAAGCTAAGGCCACTCGTGGTGATAACGCCGTCCGTTCTTCTTTCTCTCCTTCTGCAGGTGCTCCAGTTCTGCTTCGTACATCATCTCCTGCATCAGGTACTTTTCCCTCCTCATACGATCGCAGAGATCCTTCGGCATGTCCGGAATGAGGTACGCTATGAAGGACTTGATCCCATACACCAGGTGCTGAGGGAAGCATTAATCATTTACGAGCTACCTTCCACAGAACTCACACACACTTTAGTTGCCAGTATTTGCTGCACAAATCAATAAACATGCAAAGGTTAGCACTGTATGCACCACAATAAAGAACTTTATATGCCCTATATTGTTTATAGATGTATATTATGCCAGTTTTCCTCACAAATCATTGCACAAGGCAGCATTGTCAGGGGAAAATCTTGTCAACTTGTCAAGGAAAGAAGAAGAAACACGGTGCCTTTTTTTAGCTGGACCACCATGTAATTTGAGATTTATTCTGTGGGTTTTGAGTGAAATTTCTGAACCTACTGTAGCAGCAAGATTCAATTAAAGCATGAAAATTGGGGAAAATTGTGCTTGTGAGGTTTTCATTTAACAATGACAGCACATAATAAATAAATAATAAATTAATAAAAATGTAAAAAAATATATATAAATTTGCAAAAACATTCTGTAGTTTCATAGACTTCAGAAGACATAAGGGGATTTAGTTTTATCTGCTTGCCTTGCTGGTAAACACTCAAAAAAGAAACGGAGAGAGTGCTGACAGACCTCGAAGACGATGATGAAGGCCAGCCTGGCAGCCAAGACGTGCCAGAACTGCAGGGTGAATTCGTACGGCACTGAGCTCCAGGGCGGTGCTCTGTAGTCTCTGTACCTGCAGTATCTGGACTGGCTGCTGTTCTTCACCTCGCCCATGTCAAACACAGACAGGCTGCTGTTCATGTAGCCTCGCAAACACCTGAGGGCGAAAGCAGAAGCTATCAGACCATAACACGAGCCCACTCGGATGTATTTAAAGCATAAACATTATATTTAACACTTACTCATCCTCATGGTGGTGTCCCTTGTCCACACACGGGCCATATTTGAAGGCGTAAACAAAGCGGGGGATGTAGTCTGAGGTGATGGCAATGACGAAGGCGTTGGTGATGACTGCCAACACGCCGATACCCTCGAGAATCCCATGCCAGATACCTGACAGCCAAACCAGAATGAAGATTTTTTTATGAAGTGTAAAGGAAGACGGTGATGGTTTATAAAGCTGCGTGCCTTCATCTACAACACATTTAGCTTTCTTGACATACGCACTTTCCTCCATTGTATTTCATTTACTTCTCTTCAGTTAATAATTTACCAGAATGAGTTTCAACAGCCTCCAGAGATGGTGCAAAGACATAGTGTTCATATAAACACACATACAGCCATGAAACCAACTGTGTTACTCAAAGCATGTTTTTGGCTGCATTACAGTAAAGTCTATTAAGGCTACTGTTCTGTCAGCGGAGACAAATCATCTCTCTGCCTTTTCTGCATTAGATTTGCCTCTGTTTGATCGGTAAATGTCCGCTTAAACCTACAAAGAAGCTTTTCTCTTTGATTCTGTGCGACTGAGACATAATGTGTTCATTACAGCTGAAGAATTCTAAATGTTTCAGGGTGGATTCTTCCTTTAATTACAGGGCAACATGCATCAAAAAGAATTTGGCCATATATTATATGGCAGTTGGAGGATGGTGTTTGTAGTCATATGGGGAGGTGGGCTGGAGGGAGGGGAGGTGCAGCATATGTGAGTACAGAAGCAGAAGATATGGGAACATATCTGTCCCCACAGGATGGAAAATGTTTGGTTCCCACAATGTTTTACTGATGGAAAAAAAAGTGGCTTTGATCTAAAAATAAAACAGACACTGTGAGAGAGACACCGAGGCGGTGTGGGGGCAGTCAGAGATCACACTGACCTATGTCAGTGGCTCGGGCAGGCATTGGTCTCCTCCACTGAGTGACAAACTTGTAGGCATCAAGACGGATCTCAATGATGTTGTTGAGCAGAGCCAGGAGAGGAGCCAGCGGGAACGCCGCTACAAAGATGGTGGTGAAGCCAAACTGGAGAACTGCAGTGGAAAGAACCGTTTGGATGAACTTCAGAGGATGTACGTCTCAACTCTGGCACAAACAACGTTAAAGATTGATGAATATGTAGTGTTTTACCCATTTCAAGGTATTCGTCCACCAGTCCATGGGCGTTCATCGGCTGCAGATTCCAGTCTTTGTCCCACTGTGGAAGCTGGGCTTTATTCTCTACATTCTGCCCTCCACCACCTACTTTCTTCATCTTCCTACGAGACCACCAGTTCTGCAGCAAACTGAAAATGTAGCAAGTAGCTAGCTGTCAACTCAAAGCAATTATTTCTGACAATGCACTGAGCACTGCAGGACCCCTTTTACTAATCTCCACACAAGAGGATTTGATGTGTTTCTGCAGGAGAAAAGCCTTTTCATATGCTAATGAGGTAAAGGACAAAAAAAACTACATATGGTTTGTAAAATGCCAATCACTTCAATTTACAGCATTAAGGATTGAATACAGCATTTCTAATGGTTCATAGAGAATGAACCACATGATTACAATAACATTACTTACGGATAACCGAGCTCCATGAAGTTGTTCCAGATTTGTTTGAAGAACATGATGACTCCCATTTGCAGGCACAGATCAATCAAACAGCCACTCGGGTGACACTGAGAAAAATACATTTAAATAAAAAAAACTGTGACATCCATATTTCATGCCCGATAATTCAAAGCCACGAGCGTATCCTGGGACACACTTTATCCCATTCTGTTTTCTGATCATTAAAATTCTAAATCCCAGTAATTATGTGGGAGATTAATGGTTCACATAGTAATATACAGGCGGATCATTGGAAAGATGAATTACTTGTAAATTCTAAATATATCCTACAACAGAAGGCAATTGTCAGCCCACTTATGGTGATGTCTAATTGCACTCACCTCCTCCAGTCTCCATCGATTAAAGAGTTTATTGTATTTTCCAGGCCTGCCAGCAAACCTGAACAGATTGAGATTGGCAACATTAGCAGTGAAATTCAATCAGAGGAAGACTAATAAACTCTGAGCAGGAAAACAAAAGACACTTAAAGGTGCTAATTATGTCAGATAAACCACAGCTTGGTTGCATTTCTAGGCAAGGCAGTATTTTGCAAATGCTGAAACATGAGGTCCAAAAATAACTATACAGTGAGAAGGGAAAGGGAAGGAGTCTTGGCAGATGACATGTGAGTTTGAAACAAAACATCTTTGCAAAATCTCTCGTTAAATTCACTGTAAACAGGAACTGTAGAGTTCATGGCAGCCAGCCTACCTTCCGAGAAAGAAAGCGATGTAAAATGTGGAGCTGTTCAAATTTACAAACTGGAACAGGAACATCTTCAGAGCAAAGCTGTTCTCCCACTCAGACTCTGTCCGTGGGTGCTCTGAGGGGGGAGAAACAGGGGTTGTGGGGTGGACGAGGGAAAAAATAATTGCTTGCCAACCATATGGGAAGCAAGAGATAATGAACGTGTAAATGCATGCAGCATGTGGACAATGCTCACCTAAATTTGTCAGCAGATAGGCCACCTTCTCATACACCTGACAAGATGATAGTACTCATAAGCATCAACAGGGAAAAGGTTGAGGAGAGTAATGATCATGAGAAAGAGAGGCAAATAGGAATCTCAGCAAAAAAAAAAAAAAAGAAAAAACAAGAAAAAGAAAAGTCTTTCTGGCTGTGGATGTGATAGATCCTGGAACAAAGTTCTAAATAAATGTTTGATGAAACATTTGTTGAACAGAATATGTAAACGTGCCAGATGATGCTTGTCCAGACACCCACCACGTTGAGAGACATGATGATCATAAAGTTGATGCAGACACCGGTGCCAGAGGTGGCAAACTGCCAGTTCTTCTTCACAAAATACCAGTTGAAGGAAGCAAACTTCTCCATCGCGATGAGACGGAAAACCACCACAGCAAACACGGCTGTCAGAACGAGGGAAATCTAAGCAGAGATGATGGAGAGAAGAAAACATAGAGGAGGGGAGGGATGATATATGTGTTTAAAAACTGTGATAAGCAGGTTGCAAGGTTGTAGAGGTTTTATCTTATCTTATAATGAACCAATGTGCAGCATAAAAAGGAAAACATATTGATTAAAAAACAATTAACTATTCAGATAAACAAAACACTCATCATTCAAATGTAATCAGCAAAACAGGAGAAATTAGGCCATCAGAAAGGCCAAATCCACTATTTCCTGTCAATACAGTTTTCATCCAGCAGGGGGAGATGTTATGCCACTGCTGGCACATCATAACAGCACCAAAGGCACACAAAATAATGGTGCTCTCACTACCAGCCTGAATCCCAAAAGGGCAGATTACTCAAAGATCAAAGGGTTTACCATGAAGAATATTCCGGACACAGACACCATGAGCCGGCTGAGTTTGTCTGAGAAGGGCTGGAAAGGCTCGGGCTTGCCAGAGATGGGGTTGACTCTCTCCATCCTGGAGTACTTGGCTTCAAATTGAGGCCTCAGCTCCTCCTGATTCACAACACACATCCCAGTATGAACTATTGAACTGTGGGTGTATCTGCCTGATGAAGCAATAACTCTTCTTCATAGACTAAAATTGTGAGGTAATCAAATGATATCGGATCTATTTGAGGATATTGCTGACGTACCTCTTCCTCCTCCCAATCAATGAGATCCCAGTCATAAGTCAGTTCTGCCCTCCTCCTTTTCCAGAACTCCAGGAATACTGTGGCTGCAGAGGGGACCAGGAATCAGTCACATTATTGATCAACTTTGATATGTAACACACGGTATGATTGATAATCATGTGACCGCAGAAGGTCATTAACTGTGGACACAATGCAGAACCAAGCAACACATCATGGTCAGATATCCTGAGAGAAACACAGGCTGCAGTGACGTGCGTGGCCCATTATGGAAACTGATTACAGCCATCAGCTCACAGACTGCCTTCGCTTCTGTGGTGAAGTTAAGGAAAAGTGGCAACAGCAAACAGGCTTTACTTGTACAATGTTTCACCCCTAATCGTGTCTTTGTCAGGCGAGATCCATTTTATGTTGAAAGACTTCAAAAGTAAAGCTTTCTGTGGGCAGAATTCAGTCTGTATCCTTTGTGTCTGCATCTATTATGACTTGAGCTGCACACAACACCAGAAATGATGTTTGTAATCTTTTTCTGTCAAGACCTTTCATGTATTCTGGTTTATTACAGATACACCAGAGAAAAGCAGCCTTTTATAAAGGCTGCATGGCACACACACTTCAGAATCAACACTTATGTGGTTCAACATATGTGGAAAGACTTGTCTTAGATGCATTAGTGCAAAGACAGTGACAGATGGACCTCGGAGTCAGTAGAAAAGAGCAGTGCAATCATGTATGATCTATGATGGACAGCACACTGTAACACTATACTACTGACTCAGCCCTTTTGTCAGTTTTCATTAGACATACATACAATACGTGTGTGATTTTGTAGCAGAAGGATGAACGTCTAATGAAAACTGACATGAGTATCCGATCAGTGCTGTGCAGCCTTAACACAGCTCTGATATGTGCATCATGAATGTTTTATACATCTTTATACATATTACATGTGTCTAGAAACAATTAGCTGATTATTAGTCAATCAACAGAACACTTTTAATAAGTGAGTCATTTTTCAAGCAAAACTACCAAACAATCCTGAATTATGAGAATTAGCTGCATTTCTTTGTCATATTTGATAGAAAACCGAATATTTTAAGGATTTAGTCTGTTGTTCAGACTATTAAGGCTGTTAGTTGGGCGTCACTTTGGGCTTTCAGGAACTGAGACGGTCATTTTTTTACAATTTTGTGGCATCTTTTAGAGTAAGCAGTGAATCGAGAAGATAATCAGCAGATTAACCGATAATGAAATTAATTGTTAGTTGCAGCCCTACATGTGTTATTTGTTAATCCATTTAAAGTTAAACAAAATGATTTCTGTGATGAAGATAAATTTGGGACACACAAAGGAATTGTAGCCTTAAAAAGCACCAGAAAGTGAATCCTCAGTTGGAACAACTTTGACTGCTGTTAAAGATGTTGAAGTTTATTATAGCTTGACCCAGTTTTGTTTAAAGAGAAAGAAACAGCAGCCTTTTCAGATGCCTACATTCGGTCCCTTGGGCGAACCAATTTTTCATCTCTATCTCGCTCACACACACTCACACACACAGCAGACCTGGAGTGCACTCACTCAGTGGCGCAGTACTGCTACTTTGGTCCACATTGCCAAAAGCCTTCATGCAGGATTCAGAGCTACAGACCTCAGTCAGCGAGGCTGGCCGGACCTCCCTCGGCTCTCCAGCTCTCCTTGGCCTTCATTTAGCCCAAACTCAGAACACAATGTGCCAAGTGTTCCCTCTGGGCACAGGTGATTATTTACCACGCTGGCAGATAGATGGATCTGGGCCAGACACTGCACAGTAATGCTCACACTCTACATTACAAACATATTATAGCTGTGGGAACCATAGCTGCGATATACCATTATCATGGTACAATTCTGCAACCCTGACAGCCGAGTGATACCGTCTCCCTCTGGAGAAATGTTTAATTATCCGATTAATTAGATCAGGACAGCACGGGAAGCGTAAGTGCAAACGTTCAATCAGAAAAACCTGACCATGATTTATTCGCTGACAAATGTATTACTCCTGAATGTGCACTGCGTGTGTTTACTGTATTGAATTCTCAGTTGAAAAGCTTAATGTGTTTGGAGGAGTTGAGTGGAGAGTGGAAGCATGAGCACTGACACACTACTGTATAAATATATTTGAATTCCAGAAGGAAGAACATAGTTGATGTATTACAACAAGTGTCAGGAAAAGAGACAAAAAAAACAGAACAGCCTCCACCTACCCCAAATAGCCATGAAGATAGCAAAGAACACAGTGCCGCCATTATCAAACAGATGGGTCACCTAGAAACACAAGCACATGAAGGACTGCTCTGAAAATGTGCTTCCTAAAATAGTGGCTTTACTGATGACTATATTTTCAATTTCAACAGCTTCGCTTTTGTGGTGATCAACATCAGAGTATCTCATCCTTGAGTTTGGGGCCTCACATGAAAGATTTCTTAAAGGAATAGTTGACATTTTGGGAAATTCACTTTCTTGCTGAGAGTTAGATTCTAGAGAATCTCATGTCTGTATTGTAAATAAGAAGCTACAGTCACAAAGACTGGAAACAGGGTGAAACATCTAGCCTGGCTCTGTCCACCGGTCACAAATCTGACTAATAGCACCTCTAAAGCTCACTAATTAACACGTTATATCTCGTTTATTTAATCTGTACAAAAAAGTGTAAAATGTTTTAACTTTGAACAGAGCAAGGCCAGCAGTTTCCCCTTGTTTCCACTCTTGGTGCTAAGCTAAGCTAACCGATTCCTGGTTGTAGCGTCATATTTAACGGACAGATATGAGCGTGGTGTTGATCTTCTTATTTAACTCTTGGCAAATAAGTAATTAAGTGTATTTCCAAAAATGTCCAACCAAACCTTTAAAATATTGATTTTTGTTTCTATATCTTCAATAAAAACAGAACTAAATCATTTTCAAATACATTATTATTTCACTCTAATCCATTTAGTGATCCATGATCTCTGAGATCATGGCATACTCTAATTCACATGACAACTTGACAACTCTCTAGTTTATGGGGTCATGAGAGTTTTTGGACCTAGAAATGTTTGTAACAAGTGTAACATACTGAAATGCTGTGACTACAGATAAATATTAGAACTGACCTTTGCGTAGACACAACTGTCACTCAGCGTCCACGGCTCACAGGTCTCCTCACACATGGGACACATGATGGTAGTGTTGGCTTCACAAATCTCTTTACTGATGAGGCAGTGAATCAGGAAATGACAGCAACAATCAAAAATACACGTTTTAAATTACACATTCTACATTAATACCAATACAAGGGAGTATGTGCACTATCTTATATGGTATGCAGGTTGTGTGAACTGACCTGACTTGGCTAGAGTCCATCGTGAAGAGACCGTAGAGGAAGACAAAAACGCCAACCAGGGCGGCAGGGATCAACATGCCAGTGTACCAGCCCAACCATGCAAAGTAAAGACCAATTTTCTCACCAAAGTACCGCCTGGGAGAGGGAGAGACGGAGTGGTCAGAATTCACCAATAAACTGTGTTGACTGTTATTAAACCTTGGCCATGTTCACTTGCAGTGGAGTTGTGGGTGTAGGTAGTTTACTGTGAGGTGGTCGTGGTACCGTAATGGATAGGGAGGCTGCTGGAGTGAAAGGTCACACAGTAGTCTATAGTGCTGTGGTGGGAAATGAATCAATAGCTGTAGTTGCTTCCTAAACCACAGCTGTCAAGGTGCCCTTGAGCAAGACACTTATTTCACAATTGCTCCAGTAAAGCAGCTCAGTGGCAATTAGCTGTATCAGGCAACTCCCAAGTGTGTATGCAACGCTGTAATAACAATGAGGAAGGACATGAGTGTCAACAAATCTTCCCTAAGTATGTTTACATGCACACTAGTGTCCCAGTAATGGTTCCTGGTTTCAGGATAAGGGATGATATACACTAGGTTTCTGTAACCAAGATATAGGAGTGGGTGATATGGACAAAAATCTATTTCAATTGAGAAAATCATTTATAGATAAAATAGCCATATGGGAATGTGAGTTTTTAACTAATCCAGTGAATGAAATACCCGAAAAACCTTTAAACCTGCAATAACTGATTTTTTTTGGGCAGCGGAAACAAGTTGTGAACTTGTCATTGACGTATCATCACCTATTAGGTTGATACGTAGAACTTGTTAGCAAATAGTTGCTTTTTTACACACCCAGCAGACACAGAGCAACATTATCATTCATTTAGAGTTGTGTCTCTTGTCACCTGGTGAATGTAAGTTCAATATTCACTCTCCTTTTAGCTGTTTTGGGTCTTCACCAACTCCTGAGGGAAATATCTAGCTCTTCAGTTGCTAAATGCTCCATTATGTTCATCAGCTAGTTGCTAACTGTGTCTGTTTGTCATTTGGTGCTGAGCAGGTAGTGTACAGCGGCTTCTTGGAGCTTTTTCGCTGTAATCAGCTGCCTGCTGAGGCTGAAAACAGCTGGGGGCTGGACAGCTAAACAAATAACTGAAACTCACTGTAAAGCTCTGTAAAGTCGAGATTGTTATTATGAAAATATTGATTATAGCCGTAAAGCATGCTTGCTTATTGATTTGTAACATTCCCAGAATACAACTGGAGATGGTAAAGGGATAGCTACCTTGGTATGAACAGTTTGACAAAATCTCTGATGGTTGACAAATTCATATCACCTCAGGAGGCATTCAGCTTAGCTTAGCATAAAAACTGGAAGCAGTGGGAAACAGCTAACGTGGCTCTGTCCAAAATTAAAAAAAACAAGAATCTGCCCTCCAGCAATAATTAACATGTTATATCTTATTTGTTTAATCTGTACACAATCAGAAATATAAATGAAAATTTGTGGTTTTAGTGGGAGTTATGTAGTGTATTTTTCCCTGTTCTCAGTATTTATGGAAAGCTAAGCTCATTGCCTCCTGGATCCAGCTCTGTACTTCACACATGAGAGTGGTATCGATCTTCTCATCTAACTGTTGGCAAGAAAGTGAGTAAGTGTATTTCACAAAATGTCAAACTATAGTATTACTTGTCACTCTGTCTACTCTTCCTTTACTGGTGATAAGATGGAAAAGACAGTGCTAAAACACAGCAGTGCCAAGGCAGCCATGAACTAAAGCGGGTTCATCCTTAACTGTTAAAGTAACCCTCCATCAGTTCAGAAATATCAGACATCCTGGGGGAGTCGGGGAGTGATAACAACTGGGTTACTCCATGTTCCATTTAAACAACACATCCTGAATAATGATCAAAGACAGAACGAGGCTCCTAACCTCGTTCTGTCTAGAGCTAGACCTCATGTAAGCGTCCAAAAACAGCTCATGGTGCTATCATCTGCTTCAAATTTGATTACCTGATGAGGTCCAGAGGCTGGTATTTGTACCAGATTCCCCAGCGGGCCCAGCGCTCGTACAGAAGATGCCTGTGGTTCTGGGCACCGTGCGTCTTAATTGGGTGTCTGCTCTTGTAACCACCCTGATGAGACAAAGAGTAGGGAAATCTACGTTACAGGAGGAATTTCACAGTGTGACAATTTGTGAATCTCTACAGCTTTTCAGCACAAATAAAAATCCTCTCACCTCATGAGGAGGAAATGCAGCCTCATATGTGTTGTTGCCCAACAACCGGTTGATACCTACAGTAGAATAAACCATGTCATGTCAAATGATGCCGATATACCAGGTAGAAAAGCACAAGGATACCCCATTAAAAATTCAGTACCAGTCATAATTCAGAGAGGGGTCCAATGAGAGATTCATTTAAACCCACTCTTCCACAGTCATAACAATTTACCGCATTATGTAACTGACAAGCTGCATTAGACGAGCGCATTAAATGCTTAAAAGAATTAGAATTTTAAATAGCTGCAAGCACTTGAAAATAACCTTTTTTATTTTAGCTGGACCATAAGTACTTGGTGTCTCAATCACAATAACCTCACTGAATTGGCTGCCCTGTACCGTATGAAGAAGTAATGAATTAAATGTTATTTTTCACAGGACAATAGTGCATTCATTTGCATTGTCATCCCCTGACTGAAACTGCAGATAGTGAGAACAGGAGCAGGGAGGGGTAGATTTGAAAAGGATTTTCCACTCTTGTTGCTGATCTTATTTGTTGGGAAGTACAGTGGTCAACAGTATTAAAATATTAATGTGAAATCCGTTCCAAGCCCTTCAAGGCCAAACTTTAATCAGCACAACATGTCGGCGGCAGTCAGACAAGATAGTAGAGTGGGAGTGGACGGACAGTTTGGTAACTGCCGATACCATAAAAAAAAAAACAGCCAGAAGGAGAGGAAGGATCAGCCACAAGTTGGACGATACCAACAGCTCAGCAGCAGCCCACATTTTAATCATCCCACAGCAAAACAACAAACAAAGGCATAATTCCCCCCACTACCCTACTGTCGCTCTCTAAAGTCACATTAACAGCAAAATCTAGACTCTTTCACCGGTGCCACTGCTGGTTTTAGTATACACACAGAGATAGAAATAAAGACGAAGAAGAATCATTGTGTTTTATTGAATTTACTGTGTGTCTTTTGTTCCTTTGCAACTAATTGGCATTAATTATTTAAGGCTGAGTCTGTAAAGTCTAACACTAAAGTTGCTGTTAAAGAAAGCTTTAAAAGAAACAGAAACAAACATTAAAACAATTTCTTTTCTAAAATATACTCTAATATAGTGTAATATAGACTCTGCACCCTTCTCAGTGAATAAAATGCCTAAATAGGTCATGTACATTATTATATATAAATGAGCATGGGGATCCCCTGCCACTAATGTGACACTATTAGAAATAGTGTTCAGTATGTGAGGAGCAAGAGGAGAAAGAAGTGAGTGCAGTGCCTTACCCATCTTCGATTTTCCATCCTCATACTTGGTGCGCTGCAGGACATGATGGACTATTCTGCTTCTGGTGGAATTGGAAAAGAAGGTCTCTCTATTGTTGATAGTGAAGCTGGGAGGAAAATAACAGCACACTCCTTCAGATATTCATCATGTAACAGTATGTCAACATCATCCAGTCACAGCCCTTAATGAAAGCTGAGCCAATAACGATGGGAAGTTCATTAAAACTCAATTTGTGATTTAAAGTTTGCGTTCATTCCAGCACCGTTATTTCCCCAAAACAATGTCAAGGCTGACAAGCAAAGGAAAAGTGGAAGTGATTCATTGACAGATGAGATTAAATGATGCCTTTCGTCAAAGAGATGCTTTGAAAATGACAAAACAGGAAGGAATGGGGGAGAAATCTAATCATTTCATGGACATCTGCTACTGTATTTTGATATCTTATTTATGATCAACTTGTCTTTATCGCTCTGAGTTCTGCCTCAAAGCTATAAAATATACAAGACTTCACTTCATAGTGCTAATTTTAGCTGCTGGTTTCTAAATTCCACATCGTGAGCTCAGGACATGAATGGATGTGATGGATGAGAGGGAAACTAGGGATACAGAGTAGGAGAAATATCAGATAACACTACTGATACAGACACTGCAATTACGTGACGCTCTGATCATGTGCGTGAGTTTCCGTGGTGGCATGCGTGACGGTGTATATGTCCTCCTTACTGATGCATGCGTGCTCTGCTGAAGGGGGCTGTGTAGCAGTCGGTTTCCTCCAGGTCAGGCAAGGCCTCTTTGTCCAGCTTCATTGGATTTCTGGGAAGCCAGCTTTTGATCTGACGGCATCTCAGATGAAACCTGCTGCGCAGACGCACAGAGAAACAGGATTAACGGCACAGATTAACGTGATGATTGTTTTATTTTAAATGGAACAGTGGCTCATAACCTTTTCCGCTAACACAACCCCGACAAGCTCGCACCACCTCACATCCACTAAAAACACGTTTACACACACACATGCACATGTACCCTTTGCACACATGCACACATTCACATTGCTCATGACTCATGAACCTGGGTGTCACTGATTCAGGATAACAGCTTGCTAAATCCAACTCAAAGGACACATTTATTTTTCATGATTTAAGGACCAGTTGAAGTCTGAAAGCATGCATTGATTTCCTAAATTGTATCTCCTTTTTATGTTAAATTAACTTAATAAATAGAAACAAGACTAAGAGTCTACAGCCACACTAGCAGCTCTGTGAGGCTATACTTAGGCACAGCTGTGCTTTGAGCTAAATGCTAATGTCAGCATGCTAACATGCCCACAGCTTCAATGCTAACATGCTGATGTTTAGCAGATATCATTTCTTACCATTTTCACCATCTTAGTTTAGCGTGTTAGCATGCTAACATTTGCTAATTAGCACTAAACAAAAACGTCATTAGTTTTGCAGGTATTTGGTCATAAACCAAAATTAAAAATTAAAAATTTGTCCTGATGATGACACTACATGAAAGTTTAAGAGATCACAAAAGTTGTTACAATTTATCCTGCAGGGGACATGAATGTGTTTATCAAATATCATGGCAACCCATCCAATAGTTGTTAAGACATTTAACTGACAAGGCAGCTAAAAACCACAAATGTCAACCTCATGGTGGCGCTAGAGGAAAAATCAGGGGATCACCAAAGTCATTAGAACCTGAAAGTTTGAGAATCATTAAAGTCTGTATTAAATTTTGTACCAATCCATTGAGTAGATTTTGAGATATTTCAAAGTTTAAGTGAAATCTTTGACCTTTGCTAGTGGCGCTAGATGAAATGTCAGGGGTTCACCAGTGTCATTAGGATTCATCCTCTGGGTCCCATAAATGTACAAAGTTTCATGGCACTCCATCCAATAGTTGTGGAGATATTTCAGTCTGGACCAAAGTAGTGGACCAACCAACAGGCTGATATTGACATCCCTAGAGCCATTTCACTAGAGTGGCTAAAAGTCTGTTAGCTGGGTAATATTTGCCCACTGCTTCTCCAGATTTGCTGAAGAGGTCTCTGTCTAATTTGTAAGGCTCTGCTCTGATATGGATTGAATGAATATAAATGGGAACTCTGGGGGAAAACACACTGCTGCCAGAGAGCATTTTATGAATGTTGTTGTGAAAGGGACAGGTACTGTACAGAAAGTAATGATATCAAACCAGCAAGCTGTCACCACCTGCACACGAGCCATTTGTTCAGCTTTACAGGGACATGAGTTAGTGACAGACCATTAGTAAACACATAAAGCCTCTTTACAACTCGGGTAGATTTTTCTCTTTAGAGCAACCGCTTAGTGAAAGACTGCAGGAGCTCCGAGGAAAACATAATGGTGCTCATTGTTCACAATGACTAAGATCACTCTCACATAAGATTTAAAAGTGCTTTGTTCTCAGTTGGACAGGTGGGCGAGTGATTCTTGACTGTGTGATTTTCGTCTTCTCTGTGTGTGTAGGTGTGTGTGTGTGTGTGTCCTCCAAGCACAACCACTAAAATGTACATGGTATGTACAGGTGAAATATGATCAATATCAATATTCAATATTATCCATATTGTCCACACATTTTCTATTGACTACAGTAATAATGTATTTGTGATAAATAGTTTATTGATACAATATATCAATCTGCATGGTGAAGTATCATAAAACACTAAAACAGACACATTTATTGCGGTTAGTTTGTGAGGTCGCTCTTATCCTAACAATGTCAATAAGCTCTGTTCAGCCAAAGGATGAAAGCAACATGAGTCACACCATGTTTGCAGTTTAATGGATAAAACCAGCAGTCCTTCACTTCCAGCAATATCACGCTTCACTAACTGTTGCCTATTCAGAGCTTTACAAGGGCTCATTCAAAGCTTACAAATAAACTTCTGCCATCATTGCTGTGGTTCAAACATCATTTCAGTTACCTCTCATCACTGGAGTGAACAACAATGCTTTAAAGCCCCCAAAAACGTGTTCATGACTAAATAAATCACACTCCAAATTAAAGTTCATGAAAAACATTCTTGGGTGTTTTTTATTAAGAGTTCAACAGTGAAAAACTCAGCTAATCTGCCTTATCAGGGCTGTGGGGATGTGATTTGATCAGATTTGGTTGACAGTGGACAAACAACCCAACAACTGCCATCAGATTTTATTTCAAATGTCGCTAAATCCTAATTGGTGCATGGAAGTATGTGACATCACCTTTTTCTCTACTTCAAACCAGTGAGAACAGCACAAGCAAAATAAAAAAATACATCATTTTCTCATGTGAAATATCCAAAACTTCTCAAAGTTTGACAGAAAATGTTGAGTTCATGTAGGGCCCAGATCACTCGTCGTAAGATCTTAATTGAGAAAATAGGTTTTTAGGGTCTTCAAAGCAAAAGAGGGTTTGTAGACTTTACAGATTTAAAATGTACAAGCAGTATGTTAACCAAAGATCTTCAAGACAAAAGATGCTGTTATAAATTTTATTTCAGTGAGTTGTTGTTGGACTGTTTCTATCTGCATCCCAGTGAGGTGAAAAGATGGAAATTTGAAGTCCTGTGCAGAGCTTGGACAACACTTGAACATCACATCAAAGCGCAAGACAGTGCGCCGCTCTAAAAATAGTATGCAAATAAGCCTGCACAGCTCCATTTATTTGACTGAAAGATAACAAGTATTTTATAGAAAAGCACTGTCAATGTGGGTGAGTTACAGTACTGTACTCTTAACAATGTGCGTGCAATGATGTGCAGGATGCTGTGCTTTTTAAAAAGGCTGGAAAGTTTAATGAATCAAATTTATTTTAACAAACATAACTTAACATAACAAACATGCCAGTATTTGTAAATCCTGGCAAAATCAACTGCACTTAATCACTGATTTTTAAATTACTTTCCAACCATTTCACTTATTCTTAGTTATCAGTAGTGCACACAGGGGGTGATTATCCAATTTTAAAATCTAATCCCAGACTTTGCAAACACCGTATATTTACTCACACTCTGCGTAAAGGGTTGATTAATCCTGCACTAATTAACACTCACTCAGTGGTTGGGTTTAAAAGGACAATGATGGTTTGACTCAAACTTTCTCTGTTTGTGTTCCTCCCTGAGGTAACTGATAACTTCAGTCTTAAAACACCATCCACAGCTCACATTACGGCTGAAGCCTCGCAGCTGTGCCGCTCATGAATTTCATTAGAGGCACTGAAGCATACAGCCTCCTGCCATCAGAGAGCAACAGAGAAAAATAATCCTATACCTTAAATCCACTTACCTGCCCAAGGATTTGCTCTTCCAGTCTGTAAAGTAACATTTTTTCCTTAAAGAAGAAAACAAAAGACAAGTTAGACAGACTGCATCAAGTTGCCAGCCACTAAAAGAGCTGACCTTCCACTTTTCCAAAGTTTCAATCTTTTTCTCAGACTACGTTTACCTGAAAGGCATTCGGATGTTCATCTGCTCTGCATATTTGCAAAGCGTATCCCAAGGAGCGTGGACCTTCACAAACATGATGTCGTTGTTTGTCAAAGAGGGCTTTCAAATTAAAAAGAAACACAGGAGTTTAAGAACTAAACTGAGAAATAAAGCTAACGAATTATCTTCTAAAACCAAACCAACATTTATTACCTCCTTCTCCAGCATTAGACCCTCAGCTCGCAAATTCTTCTCAAAGGTGCACCTCTTTTCCACCTGTGGACTGGACTTCTTGTAAACCAGGATGTAGTCAATACGCTTTTTCCCATCTCGGAAAAACAGCCCAGAGGAACCAGCTGGATTCTTTCGCTGCAGCGACAATATTTCACCTCTGAATTTTAGATGCAGGGATGCTAAACACAGGACTGCTAATGCTTGAAGCTTCTCAGTGGTTCAGTGACAAAATAACTACAGTGTAATATTGTGAACAATACTTGTTTATTACTGGAAACGTGGTACCTGTATTGAATCTGTGCGGGCCTCTAATTTAGCACGGGTGACAGGCTTTTGTAGCAGAAATGACTCATCTGCCCTTGTCTCACACGTAGTCGCCTCTGACTCCTCCACGTAATGATCCTTGCCATCCTCTGCTGCACAGACAGAGCACGATCAACGAGACAGTTATTGAAAGGTTATCGCACCACACAAAGTATCCTATCTGCATTAAGTCTTTTGTTGTTGCTCAAGTCAATATTTTCCTTAATCCAATTGCCAACATTGAAATTAGATCTGAGCTAAATAAAAATCCAAGTTATTCAAATGTGGGTGCCAGCTTGAGAGCATCACCTTGATGTAATTTAACAGATCCATGCACCGATGTTGAAAGAGGGCCAAACGTGTTTCCCTCCTTCCCGAATCTTTACGCATCCCACTGATGTGCACAAATAAAACTGTTCTAGAGGCTAGAAGATGTTTTTAAACTTTATCAGATTACCTTTTTTTGCCACAAGCAAGAAGAAGTGATGAACAGAAACTCTTTTGCAACACAACATATGGAAGCTTTTCCATTTTCATAATGCTTTTATGAGGGGGAAAGTAGACTGGGCAAAACAATCTATCTATCAGGCTAAAACAAGACATTTGTGTCATGACACAGTCTACATCTCATAATACATGCGCTCTAATTGCATGACATGGACATAAAGTTTACATCCTATAGCTATAGGGAGATGTAGCATTTCACAGTACATCACAAGTTATGTCTTCTCCAATACATGTGTGACAGCTTGGCTCATTTCTCCAGTCAAACGTTTCTACTTCACCACCAGATCAGCTTGGTGTGACTACAGTCACAACCTTTTTATACTGCTCTGCTGAAACCAAGCATAAGAAATCTAAATTATTCCAACAATATCAATGACTAACATTTTTTATTATTACAAATACATATGGAATGACGTTTGACAGCATCAAGACTTAACAGCTTCATTAAGTAACTAAGTTAAATTAGAGTCTCTAGCCAACAATGTGTTTTAGTGTGTGTTAACACATTATTGGGCAGTGGACAGAAAGAATTAATGTAAAATCATTAGCTGTGACAGTTTTCTTTCTTTCTTTAGTTGTATTTTAATCAGCATCCTCCCTGATCCAGGCTGGGAGTGTAGAGAAAGCTGTCCTATCTTGTGTCTATTTTAAGATCACAACTGAGCAGTGTCACTTTATCTCTAGTAGCCATACCCATTTTCTATAGATTTCATTAAAGTAATAAAGTGGAAGGATATGTCTATTACCCACCACAAACAAACCAAAACATCACAATGAACGAAGTCAAACAATTTCATCCAGTATATACAACTAATATCAAAAGTGCAGAAGTGTAGTCCAGAAAGTTGTGGGAAATTGATTGCGGTAATGTGTCTTCTTTACAGACGTCAATGTGAATTTCCTCCACACTGAAAGCCAATACAGTCCATTTGGAATTGGAGATAAAAGTGTCAACTGTGCCGAAAAATGACTCAGAACATTGGGCAACATGGGGTGCTGTAACGAATCCAAAAGCAGTCTGAATTTACGCTGCTGGATCATGCTGTTTTCACACAGCAAGGAGTCATGCAACGTGTATCTACTGAATCGTTTCCAATTTAAGGTGCTGCATTACTTAACTGATCAGCTTTTGTTATGTCGGAGCTTTACATTAGCTTCATGTTGTTGTAACTGTTATGTGCAGTTACAGACTCTGTGGCAGCTGTAGTGAAATAACAGTAAAACTATGTGTCACATTTTGGGCTAATTCTCCAGTAGCAAGGGATCCAGCTTAGACTCAACAAACACATCTGTCAGTGTACACAGGTGGGAAGCTGGTGAAGGATCATGTCCTTGTCTAGCGACCTCAAAGGGGTTGGTCTGTCTTCACTCCCTCCTTCTGTCTGCACCCTCCTCAGGCCAAAAGAAAAGAGACCTCTTCCTCAGACGTCTATTTTCAGCACAACGTCAAAGAGCCAGTTTTCACCAAAATAGCAACACCTCACCTAGTGCTGCCTCATCTGCATGAAACTGCATCTATCTTCCCAAAGGGCATTTCAAGGTCAGGAAAATGCCAACTTGTTGTAGTGTTGCTTGTGCTATAGTCTTTGTGCTGTGACAAAAATAGAGCCCTCACTGTCAGTGGCATCTGAATATTCTTGAAGCTATTAATAAGATTGAATAATTTCCCCTCTCTGACAGCCATTTCCATTTTACCAGTCCATACAGAGATGTATTGTTTTCCTTGCAATAGCATTTTCCCACACTATCTCACTGCCTCTGAAAGTGCACCAGGCACATGTGCAGCATTAACACAATCTGCTCAATCAATATTACAAACAAGCCTTAAATGTCACCAACATTATAAAGATCTGTGTAGCAACTCCTGTTGAGCACAACATACAGTACAGTCAGTGCAGAGTATGAAGAGAATAGTTAAACACAGTATACAGACAATAATGGCAGTCACCAGTAACAATACATATGATAGACAGAGATTAAGTTAATTGTAATAGAATAACTTGACAGAACGACACCAATAGTTTGCATCACAGACATGATTTGCTGTGAAAGGCTTGCTTGTAGGTATCTAAATAGAGTAGAAAAATAACTTTAGCTTTGAAAAGACCACATGACTGCTGCATAGATGGTTCATATCATGGTTCAATGCTATTTAACATTCAGAATTTGTCATATAGACCAAATAATGTGCAAAACTTGCAGGTGCATCGGTAAAAAAAACCCTGAAAAATCTTCACATTTGTCAAGGGAAACATTTTTTAAAAATCAGGACAAGTCATCAAGTCACATGTTAAAACCATCCAACAGGTACATGACAGATGAAAACAGTACATAGGTGTTTGCCATTTTACTAACTAGCATGAAACCTAACATGACTGTCCTTTGACACAGAATTTGCTATAATAAGTAATTTACTTCCAAGTTAAAATTCTGTTTCATTAAGTTTGTTACTTTGAGTAACCACTCCAGACACCTACAAGGTAAACTTTAAAATCAACATATATATGAGTGATGCAAACTGATGCAGCCACTCTCGCATGACTGAAGCATCTTATCCACTAATGAGTTTAGGAAGACATTAGTAAGTTCCTCTCAGCGGCCTGACCTGTCTGTGGGGCGAGGAGGCTGCAGGAGGTGCTGATGCTCTGACTCAGACCCTCGACTTCTGGTTTGGGCTCCGGGCTCAGAGGCACAGACAGGAAGTGGTTGAGGTTGATTGGATGAGTCTGACTCTGGGCCAGGCAGGGCAGGCTGCGGCGAGACGGCTTCAGGCTCTTCTCCTTCAGGATCTCGCTGATGCTGGTGTGCATGCCTGAGGACGAGAGGGACAGAGGAGGAAGAGTGGCGGTCATTTCACTTTAAAAATGTATAAAATACAGAAAGAAAAGAAAGGAGAATAAAAGACTGTAGCTGAATCGTAAAAAGAAAATACATATTTTTACATATTTATACATTTATATCATGTTTTTACCATGTATGCATCCCTACACTGATAAATAAAAATATATTTTAGTCAGAGACACATGCATTCGGGGATGGATTGGATTAGGCTCTGCTCTTTGATGAAGCTCCGCTGGGAGAACTGATTTCCCCTTAATCAACGCACACATGACATTAAATCTTACTGAAGTCAACAATATAAAAAACGTATTACATAAGGAGGAGGTTGGGGTGGTGGCGTGAGCTACAGCAGCAAATGGCATTTCCAGAGGTGTCGGCAGAGTAGTCAGGGAGAAGTGTCAGGTCATTATGGCTGCGCTTCACACCTGCACGAGTATGACTGGATGTTACAAGTCAGCTGGTGGCCAAACAGCTAATGAATGAGCCAGTGATTGGGAAACTTGACAAGGTCAGTTTAGTGGTCATGGAAAGTACTACTCAGCTTGTGAAAACAGCTGTATATTGCAGCTCTGTAGGTCTGAAAGGAGCTTTCTAACGTCTGAGAAAATACCCCTGATGCTGTCTTCAGGTTTATCTCTGACTACAAATTTATAACAGAAACCCCATTGCTAACTTGGGAGTTTGAAATATGTGGACATTTACCAGGCAAGCAGGGTTTAACTAAAGCTGAGCGTGACCCATAGTAAGGACTAAGGATATCTCAGCCCCTGCAGAATCAATTCTGACTATTCTTCTTTTAAATCTGGCTCTTGTTGAGTTCCGCCAACTTTATAAAAGTGAAATACTAAATCACTGGAGTACCCCTTGGATGGAGCAGCTAAGGCCAATAAGCTAATGCAAGTGCGACTTCAGCAATTTAATGCAACACTGCATTTACTAATATTTATGTATTTATAGCTACATAATATTTTGCATATTCATTAAAGCATATTTCGGCAGTAAATTAAGAATTTTAGTAACATGCTCAAGTAAGAACTCTATATAAACCCATAACTGTTAGTAATCCATTTCTTTAGATTAATTTCCACATTAAGGTCTATTTGACTTGTTGAAGCTGTGAAAGTAGAAGCATTTTAACATTAAATTATTGCTTTTATTGTTTTATTTTGTCATTTGTGTTGTTTGTTGTCATTTCTATCATATCATATCTCATCTCATATCTTAATCAAAATATAACAACAAACAATAAATATATTTTACTGTATTTCCATAGTGTAATGTGGTTTTATGATACTGAAAGCTGTATATTTTAATTACACTGTAAGAGCCCAACTAGGGACAAGAGCTGAAAATTAGCAATAGCTATAAACTCTCTGTGCAGCACATCAGTTTAATGCTCTGTTTTGGAACTATGTTAAATTGCATCGTCCCTATCAAATAAATTTAAATACAAGAGTCACTTTTTAAAAAGAAACTGCATAAATGTCCAATAACAAAAAGAAACAAAATTCAGCAAGAAGAAAGACAAATAAAATGTAAGAAGACCTACAGTACATGAACTGAAAAGAGGGAGTGGAAAAAAGGGAGGGAGGGAGAAATCACTTCAGTCATCAACTGGTCCATCATTTTATGGGCTACAGTGGTAACAGTGGTAATGTCCGTCCTTCATAGAGGAGTGCATTAAAACCATCAGCACTCCCTCTCCATCAAATCACACAGCAGCATGATGGTGCACCACAAAACTAAACTACATGCACACGCTTGTCAGTGCTGCAACCAATTTAACAAAGATACATGTAATTACAGCACTCATTTATGCTGTTACATTCTTTCTTATTAGCATGTCATTGTTCTATTGATACCAGCAGAGGTCGTTTTCAAGGTTATTTCAGCAATAAAAGAGCAATATGGTGAAAGTGGGGGCGACTCAGATGTCAATAACGATAATGAATGTCCAGCAATGGAAGCAGGTCATTGTACCCGACCTTCACACCAGGCAGCAGCTTCAGCTCTGCAGCTCCTGACATATTTATTCATGAAACGAAGGCGCTCTCTTTCAAATGGGAACGTGACTTACTTTCACCTCCAGTGAGGAATTCTCTCAGTGACCTTCCTGAAACGTTCAGCTGCATTGATAATTCGCTCTCTGCATCCTGAGGGTCGGCGATGCGAGCTGCGCAATAACTCATTCTCGTGACATTGATCTCAATGGGATTTCCCAGTGCTGTTGGGTGAGAATGGAGCCAGTTAAAGATGTGAGCACGAGGGCTCAGGGGAACAACTAATCGCGCTGTTTATTTCCTGTGCAGCCCCACAGATACGAAATGAATGAAAGTTGTGAGCTCCAGCTAAAAGCTATACAATGAATAATTGAGAAAGTGTAGAAATCTTGATGCGCATTGAAACTGCTTGCAGCTGGATTTCGCTCTACTCAAGAGACAGATTTTTTAAAAATTGTTTGAAATGAAAGTCTTTTAAATATAAAAATATGATTACACAGCACAAAATACGACATGATTAAACTTTAAATGAAGCAATTTGTTCACGTCAGAAAGTTAATTTGTCTTCAGGCTAACAACAAAGCTTGATTTCCCAGTGTTTTAATTATTTCTACAGTGTACACAAGCAATCAGTTCCTCCTTGTTGCTTTTCAAACTTCATTAAATCCAATATTTCAAATCAATACCTGCAGGTTCTTAAGCTATTATTCTGTAAAGAACCATATTGTGCCAATTACATCTGCAATGACATTTCAGAGATTTTATGGTCCAGTGAGCACAAAGGTTTGTTTCTCTCAGCTACAATATATTTTATGACTAGCTGGAAAAGCAGAGCGAGCTGCAAGCTTCCACTCAAGAGGCCAGAAGCCTAAAGTGCCATAATTTCACAGTCTCTGTGGATTGGTCTGAAGATTGGATGCATTCTTATTTAATATCCAGTTAGAAGACGCTGGCCACTTTCTCTCCATTATACTGATCGATTCATAGAGAATGGCTGCTGCGTAGTAGTATCGTCAAAAAGGTACATTTACTGGACGCTAAATTCGCTAGATAATCCCAACAGACATCAGCATGGTTGAACATGTCTGAGATGATACATCAGAGCAGAGTGAGCTAATGGGCCTGTAGGGGAGAGGCTCTGTGGTCCCAAAGGACTCAAAGTTTAAAATAGACCCACAAATTGGACAGGGTTAGTGTCGTGTGAAATTGCTTCCATGGAAATTTCAGAGCATGTGTAGATAAAAACAATAATAATTCACTGATCAAATCTCTCTGCCTCTGTGGATATTAAGGATATAATCATGGTTATCTGACAGTCATTGCCCTGTTCCAAAGCTTTAGTTTCACTTTCACATGCAGGCAGATTCTGTGAACTCTGTCCCACAGTCAGAGCAGTTGTGCAGAAGAAGCATTGTGTAAGTCTATATAAATATATAAAGGATTCATCTAATGTGAAATCCTGTGTTTAATCTCGCTGTCTGCTGGCTAAAACTGGTTTATCAGGACAAAGTTAATCCTGTGTGTGTGCATGGACTGCATGTGTGTGCGCGCGCGCGTGTGTGTGTGTGTGTGTGTGTGTGTGCCAGTTGGTATGGGAGTCTGTGGGCTGTCACTGAGTGTCTGTGAGTCCTGCACAGGGAGGAGGGACGCAGGAGTGGCGAATAAAAAAGAAACAGATCAAGAGGCCCGGGGAGTGGATGTTCGATGTGAGGTGATGCGGGAAAAAACACCTCCAAATTTTCTCTAAGTCAGCATGATACAGGGCTTTGACGACAATCCTGTGTGTGTGTGTGCTCTCACAAACACCCACTCAGGCTCATCCGGGGGGGGAGGCTGGACGAGCTTCAGGGAAGGTCATGATCCGGGATTTGGATGTGTATGTGTATGTGTATATATATATATATATATATATATATATACACACATACACATACATACATACATACCTTTTTGACTGTATACTGTGTACTTGTCTACACATGTTTCTGCTAAAAAATAAAAACGTGTTTATTCCTTATTTGTTATGCTCCTCTTGATTATTTCTGTCATAAAAAGTGAGAATCCCTGCCAGCGTCACAGCACTATTCCTCTATGTGTGTGTGTGCGACTGTCGCCAATCTACTCTGAGCCAGCTGGAAGAACAAACACTTAATTTGAAAAACGTCAAGGAATTTCTGATCAATTACAAACAGTCAGATATCAGAGGAAGCAAAACAATTATGTGACAATAAGGTAAAACTGTCCAATATGTGTAAAAAGAAACGTTACTTTTGCTTTTAGTCATGTTTGTCCACGATCACTGTGAGAGACCTGAGCAGAAACTAAAGCATCCAGACATCCTCTGCAAGGATGTTGCACAAAGTAGCAAACAGAGAATTCAGGTCAGTGGGCTGTTTCCCATCATGCCTCTATGTTTCCTCATTCTATACCTTCAATTATTCATCCATGTTCAGCTCATAGCACTTTCAGCGTCACTGCTTTCAACTGAGGGACATTCTGCCTCAGGACCTTTTTAAGCACAACACTCATCATTATTGCTTTCCCCTTACAGAGTGCATTTCAGGGGATCCCTGCTATAAAAGAGTAGGCAAAGACGGAAAAAATAACACACACACACACACACACACGCTTAGAGAAGCAGGTCCAAAACACTGCTGCTATGCGTTTATTAAAATTATCACGTGGAGGCAGGACTGAGGTGAGGCCAGCAGCCTCTCTTGCAGAAACGTTCTCCAAGCAATTAGAGTTGGTTTCATCCTCCGTCTGGCACCATATCAAAGAACACATAGACGGAGATTACTTCACAGGCAGTATTTAGAACAGTATCATTAGCAGCGACTGAATATTCAGCTCATACCTTACGTTACCCTCACACTTGACTATGAGTATGAATAACAAATGATGGGTGATCTCCGGTGTGGATCGCATGACTGCTTCACTAGACACTGACGGTTTTGGAAATTTCACTTTAATCCAATGCAAGAAAAGTGAAAATAAAAGACACTTTTGTTCCCGTATAAATCTGACAAAATCTAACTTCGATTGGTTGAAACAGACGGTGAGATAAATATATATTCAGCATTATAACAGTGTCCTCAAACCTATTTTAAAAGCACTTTAAAAGTAAAGGTATTTTTAACGCTACAGCTGATAACCATCACGGTATCAAAAACTGCTGCACAACTAATACTGTGACTGCAGGTTGATTTTCTATTTAGACCAGGAAGAAATCAAGTACCTGTACTTTCTGCAATGCACCACAACAAGGGGTCACTAACACGTTCATTTTGAAAGCCACAATATATCGAATTAGAGAATTTCTGCACTACTATTTATGCACCCCCAGTGGTAGTATCAAAAAAGACACTGTGGCAGACACACAGATGGCATCAGTTCTCATCTGGAGAGTCTAATTTCCTAAACCTCACAAAAACTGCTACATGTAGTGGCTTTTATGTAATCATAAATGTGAGTTCTCCCATGTGATTTGTGATTTACCACTAATATTATTCAGTTTATCCACTCAAATACAAATAAGTAACACCTGCTTGGTCATTCAGTGTTTTAATTATGGTAAATTATGTTTAACTATTCAAACCAGCTATATATTGCAAATAGTATATTATTGACTTAGCTACATAAGCTATTGACTTAAGTGACTATAATACAACACATTGCAGCTAATGAATTGCAGCTAATGAATTGTAGCTAATGAATGCAAAGTTAATATCACAAAACAGCTTATTGACTTGACCTGAAACTAACATACGTGTGATTAAAACATGAAGCATCTAATTACAGGAGCTGACCACTTTTTAACCACCCGTGAAGAAAAACACACCACCATGTCATGCAGTGTATATAAAAAGTATTCACCCCCTCGCGTTTTATTTTGTTACATTGAATCACAGTGGATGTAATTATGGTTTCTGGACACTGATACAACAGGAGCAAAACCCTTTAATATCAAAGTAAAAACAGTCTAAAGCTGCTAATAATTTGCTCCACAGACACTGTCTGCAGTTGTCGTCTGTCTATCACGTGCAGCCGAGCCCGGCAGCCTGACCCTGAACACACCTCAGAGCAGATGGCACTTTTTACCCACGGTTTAAACGGTTCAGGACCTCATTATACAATCCTGGCACAACCTCTGGGTTGCATCATTTGAGCAGATTAAACATCTTCCTTCTCTCTCAATCTCTATTTTTCCCCGCTCCTTTAACATCACACTATCCTCTTATGCCCCCTGATTGCTTGTGATTTCTACTACGTCACAGGATTTTCTGCAAAGCCTCTGCTGTGTCCATGCGTACACATCTCATCAGGGTATGCATATGAACTGCACTGTCTTCAGTAAACAATGTCAAGCATAAAGTTCACAACATTTTAGTTCCATCATGCCACAAAGCCACCAAAATCTGTGTGTTTTGTAAACATTATTAAACTGCAGAATAACTTTGAGCTCTAGCAGAACTTCTGCCTCTATTGTTCTGATAACCTAGCAACAAAACAGCCGCTGACTATTTAAAGACTGTGAAAGTGTTGAATCTGGTAACTGCCAGACCATACACACACACACACACACATACAGAACAAAACAACCTCTTTGTTTTGTCCTTTTGTAAACTGTTTGTCTACCTGGCATGGTATAATTAGATAAAAGGCACTTTTTACACAACATGGATGAACTCATGTTACATAAAACTGATGTCTGCCTAATATTCTACAGTAGCCTGTTACAATCACAGATGATCGAGTATATGTGCTCTCCCCAAATCCGTCCTGAAATTAATGTCTGTATCTATAAAACCATCTGCCTGCTTGCATAAGAGGACAGGTGGCCTGCTTAGGCCTGTGCAACCAAAGGTTTGCACATGAACACAAACACACACACACACGGTTAACACACATTTACTGTATATGCACACAAAGTTAAGAAGTGCAGTCTTCAGCAACCATCCGACAAAAACAACAACACACACACACACACCTTTCTTTAAAAATAAATAATTCACTAATCCATAAACCATTTCCATGAGGAAAAAGAGCAGGACATTGCTTAATATACAATATTGATTCTTTAGAAACAATAAGAGTTGTTAGTACTGTAAAAGTCGCTTGTGAAAGTGCAGGACAACAAAAATAAAAAATGATAATATAGGGCTGCAACTAACCATTATTTTCATTATCGATAAATCTGCCAATTATTTTCTCGATAAATCAATTCATCGTTTGATCTATAAAACACCATGAAACTGTGAAAAATATCCTACAGCACAAGGTGACGTCATTGAATGTCTTGTTTTGTCCAACCAACTGTTCAAACCTTCAATTCACTATCATGTAAAACCAAGAAAAGCAGCAAATTCTCACATTTGAGAACATGGAAACATCAAGTGTTTGGCATTTTTGCTTGAAAAATGACTTAAATGATTATTCGATTGTCAAAATTGTTGCAGATCAATCAGTAAAAAATAAAAAATGAATTGACTAATCGTTGCAGCACTAGAATAATACATGAAGAAGCATGAACAAACTAGCTACACATAGCTTACTAAGGACGTAAGTATTCGGCAGTATTCTGGCAGATATTGAGTGTCCGGTGTGTCACTAACTTTCATCAACATGCTGCCGATAAATCTGAGTTGATGATTAGTCTGCCAAAGAACATTTGAAATTCACTCAAATCCTGGGATATATCAGATGGTTGTGAGTCATTTTGTCTTGAAGTCCAAATGTAGCTGTGTTTTCTAGTTTTTAGTCTTCAGTCAAAAATGTCTTCTAACCTGCAGCTCAGCAGAGAGCTTGAAGAGAGATTTAACTCCCTTATGATCCACCTTATATTGGCTTCCAGTTGTTATTGTTATGAATTTTCAGATTTTACTGATTACCTATAAAGCAATAACGGCTTGGCTCCAGCAACGCTAAGAAAACTTTTCATCTCCTGTGTACAGAAACACAAAGCTCCGTTCAGCTTTCAAATGGTGAACAAGCATTTTCAGCTCCAAGCCTGTTAATGCTCTCGTAGGGTGCTGATGATTGTGTTTGAGGAAGTGCAGTATGATTTCATAATTTTGCTTTAGCAGGACTTTGTGAGCCAACATTCACCCCTTTTGCCTTCATTTTAATGGTGCACTTAGCAGTCACTGAAATATTGAGTGGGCTGCTAAAGCCTGTACTCAGATTTTTACATAAATCTGATATCATGTATTTCGACGCGTTTCCTGTTGGCTGGACTGAAGCCAGGAAGTGGTTCGCCCTGTGATATATAATGTTATAAACTAGGATTTCCTCTGAAACAGCAGTATAGAAAGCAACTATTACTACATGGAACAAAATTCACTGTTTAGTTGATAATAACAATTCCAAACAAACCCATTATGGATTCATGTGGTACAGTCCATATTGTGCATATTGTGTGTCATGGTAGAAGGAAAAAAAAAAGTAAATATCCTGCTTTCCCCTCTTTGTTGTTCAACTCTTTCAGTTTGTTTTCACACTCAAAACCAGCAAAGACAAATAAGCTACAGCAGATAAGCTCACACCCTCTTCAGGAGGGCGTCCCTCAGTCGTGAGATTTCTAGCTCAGCTCAGCTCAGCGTCCTCTCATCAGAAGCCAGGGGATAGACCCTTTCAACCTCCTCAGCCAGGTACAGAAACAAAAACAGGCCATTGCTCCTTGTTTATGAGCCTGTGTCAGCATGAAAACAAGATGTTTCTTCACCATTTCTCTAAATTTAGACAGTCAGCACATTAATAATTAACACAAAGTATTAAAGAATCACTAACGTTATCTAAAGAGCCCTACTTAGAGTCTAAAATCAATACTGGCGCAGCAGTGAAATCTAGCTGGAATGTAATGGACACAGATTGATGACTTGATCGGTATTTACTTACAGATTTGAAGAAATTTGCTCCAATGTATGGAGGCCAATTATCTTTCCTTCACTTCACAGTTTGTTACATGATCTATGTTGAAGTTATTGCCGGTCATATGGACACCAATGTGAACTGGAGTCTGTCTGATATTGCTTTTTCAATAACTTGGTGAGTGGAGAGGTTTTTTTAGTTTTTTTTTTTTAATATATTACCATTAAAACCTCAAAGCCTGAGGTGCAGGGGACAGATAAGCTACTTCACCTTTAGAACAAACTATTCTGCATTTGTACCTTTCCTCTAAGCACATGCACAATAAAATTACATTATTATACTTGCCTACTTGTAGGCTGTGAGTGTGACTGTGAGTCCAGTTCAAATCACTGCAAGTTCAAACGTTACTAAAACAGCCTTTCCAAGATCTGCATTGCTTGGCTTGTGAAGAAATGTCTTTTCTCTGTGCAGCATTAACCGCAACCATCCACTGTATTATAACAAACGTGGTTTAAGTAGCTTGTGATGTTTCTAAATGTGAACAATTCCTGATAAATGTCATATATTTAAGGTGTTAATTTGAAGTATTTGCTTTAAGTGGATCTGTGTAGCCCTCTGCTTAACAATAATGACTTCGGTAACACAGTCAGTGTAACATGGATAAAACATCAAAGCGCACAAGGTTCAGAAACAGGATTCATTCCAGGAGGAGGAGGCTGCAAGACCTCCAACTCTGCGTCACACTTACAGCAAGTAGAGAGTCCGATACCTCTGAGTGCCATTTAACATCGCAAACTATTTAGCTAAAGAAGAAAAGTCAGCTCAAAAATAATAAATGATAAATGATCACATTACATCCAACCTTTCTGCTGCTTGAAGGACTGGATTGAGCCCGAGTGGTGCACCATTGCGACGTTCAGTTGGTTTCCAGCGTTAATTGAATTCCGTATTTGAAAAACCAAAATTGCAGAATACATGGGAAACTATGGTGGGGTTGCGTAGGTGTTCTCGCAGCTCCCATCCTACCAAACGATCTCACGGGCGATGCGCAAACCCCAGCAACACCTGTCTAAGCTCCGCATGCTCCCCCCACTCCGCTCCCCAACCACCACCATCCACGGCTGTTGTCATGGTGACGGGCGGTAGGGGAGGTCCTGAGATGGACACGTCCCCCTCCGTCCTGATTTACTGACTCCAAAATAAGCTGCGGGAAATTACCAGGGGCAGCAGATCTCAAATGGACCGACAAGGACATGTATTGATTCGCTCATCAATCATCGTCCTTTCCCCGCGCTGAAAGCTGCTTGCATCCTAAGTCATCACGTAGTCTGATGAACTATTAGGTAGGAAAAATACTACAGTTAGGTTACTGTGCTAACTAAAATATAACAGTGCTGGTTCAAAAAACTGACCTCGGAAAATTATGCAATTTCACCTTCAGTAAGGATTTTAATTTCATTTTTCAACATAATTTCCCATTGAAGCCACTATAAGTCCCTTTTTAATTTTTTTTATCAGGTCATTTTGCTGCCTTGAAGACTGAAACCTCACCAAATAAAAATCTTTGAAAAGTCAGATAAATAAAACCTTTTTAGACAGACTGCCATGCATTATTACAGGAAAGTCAGAAAGGATTTCACATACACAAGGGCCATCAGATTTTCTAAACCCATTGGACATCATGTAATCTTCAACATAAAACACACATGACAATATCCAGTGCTGTTGACAGAAGCCATGAGTCTTTGGCCGACAGCCACAGTCAGGCTTAACTGTTACTTCATGCAAAAACAATAAAAAAATTGACCAAAGTATCAAGAAAAGGAATATGGACCATTTTACTTTTTCTAGGCTGTGAACCATTTGCTTTGGCAGGCATTTAAGACTGTGAGTCTGTGAGGAAAAACTCAAAACAATCAATACTATAGCTTACTACTACAGGGCTCACTGCTCAGCTGTGCTGACACACTGCTGCTGTGGAGGCAGGGGGATCCCTCGTTTGAGAACAACTGTTATATCAGTCATGAAAACTGAGCAGGGTGTTAAAAATGGCTGCAGTATAGTTTGATAGCCGGATGTTAAAGTTGGGAACTTTGTCATGCCGACTTTATTGCACAAATGGGACTCAAATGATAAAAAAATTAGTATTTGGTTTTTGAGAGTTTTTGTAGATCGTTCTAGATTTGGGGCAATAGAATGAATAAAAAAAAAAACATGAATTTCTTACTTAAAATAAGATATTTCTCTGCTATACTACTCTGCCTTGTCACCTTGTTTTCATTTGTCTGTTTAAATTTAGGGCTTCTTTTTAATCTCATTGATTGTTAACTCGTGCCTTGCTGCACCTCTGTTATCACCTGCACATTTTACTGTTGTTTTTGACAGCTTTTAACATTTACATGCAGCATGGAAAAAACTGAATAGGTCACACAGTCAATTTATGTGGTAGCTAAACCTGCACCTTAGTGAGAATATGTAGGCAAAACATACAATATTGTCTCCTTATCACTTTGCCTTAGGTCTTCAATTGCAGTGGTTTATCTGCAAGGTCACTGGTCTTATCTCAATGTCATCCACACAGAGTTACAGACCAGCGGACATCCAATCAGGATCTGGAACTCATGAGAGGGAAAGCCCTGTGTTGTTCATGTTGTTTCTATGTGAGCAGACACTGAACTGACTGCTGTGATCTGGTCAGTCTTCACCAGGTCACGATAACACAGGCTGCAGTTTGGTCTGTGGTCCCACTTTTGTGTATCAATCTCTGTCTGTGCTAGTATTCTGGGGAGTAGTCCGGCATCTGTCATAGACGCAAATACCATCTGCTTTCTTGCAGCCCAGCACGCCGCTCCTCCTCCCACTGTTCTGTTGTTTATTGAGGACTGGTGGCAGCGCTGTGTGTGCCAACCCCTATAAAATGTCATCGAGCTACCAGGCAAATGCATTTCTTCCACTGGGCCAATAAATAAATAAGTACGCAGCTCTTATACGGTCAGCCCCATTAAAAATGTTATCTCTTCGATTCCTGCCTGTTAGTTTAGAGATGTAGGTCAGATGACAGTGCTGCAGAGAGAGCAAGGTTTTAGATAAATAAAATACTGCCACCTTGTGGTTAAAAAGTAGACTAACTGAGCTGTCAACATTCAGCTCCAACCACTTCAAGAACCTCAAAGGGTTTTTGCATTATTCACCTCAGCCTAAATATATCTAAATATACAATCATGAACTGCTTTTGACAAGATTCATGTACTGAATGATACTCTTCCAGCCTCAAAACAAAATGGTTAGCTTTCACAACGTCTTTGCATCAAAAGCCAAACAATAACTTTCACAGTTAAAACATCAAATCCACAAAATCTGTGCTGCAAGATGCACTCCGTTTTAGGAAGCAAACTTAATTTCCAGCTGTCAACAATGAGTAGTCAAAATAATATAACTGCAAAATAACTACAGTTAGATTATAATGCTAATAGGCTACTTAAAAAAAACAACACTAAAACTAGCAATCAAGTATTTCAGTCAAAGAAAAGGTCACAATTATCTGTAGGGAGAGATATTTAATCACATTCAGAAACAATCAAAGCTGGACCTTCCCTAATATTCAAACATCTCTCGTTGCATAAAAAAGTTCTGTGTTTGCACGATGTTCAAAGATTTGAAGAACTCTCCACTTGCTCCTGAATGACAAAGACCTCTAACGTCAACACACTAAATTACTACTGATGTCTTGCTCTAAGGCTTAGCAGCTGAGGGATCTGCTGATGAAGTTATTTTAAAAGTTCAGGGTAAACAGTTCAACTGAGGTTCTAAACTTTTCGTCTTTATACTGAGGTCAAATCTGCAATGTAGTATTTTCACTATCAGTCTTTTTTCTTTTTTTAGATGAATCAATTAATCATTTAGTCTATAACATTTCAGAAAATAGTTAAAAAATGCTGGTTTTGTTCGACAAATAGTCCAAAATCCAAAGGAATTTAATTTTCAATGGTATAAAACAGAGACAAGTGGTGGATCCTCACATTTGAGAAGCTGGAACCAGAGAATATTTGGTGTTTTTGCTTGATAAATGGCTTTAATGATAAATCGATGGTCAAAAGTGACAATTAATTTTCTGTCTATCAACTACTTCACTAATGGATTAATTTATGGTGTTCGACAGCCTCATTAACACTCCCAGTGGCAGAGTCAGCATGGTCCATATTTATTAAGGAATCTGCTTAAATTCTCAGTATTAACCTTAGACTCTATATGGCAGAAATATGCCCAACAAGCATGAGCTGCTGGCAAACTCACCGGAGTGTTGGTCGGTCTCTGTCTCTGTGCCTCCAGAGGGGAAACTGTTGGCAAGCGAGGAGCTCCAGGACGCCGAGCGGCTGATGGTGGGATTGATAGGAACGTGCCTGTCGGCTCCAGAGCTGGAGGCCTGACTCTCCAGCAGGGGCAGGAACATACAGTTCTCCTGATGACATGATCCTGCAAAATACACACACACACACATCAACAAGAGACAAAGTGGTGATCAAAGTGTGAGTCTACAGTACTGATATCATGTTATTAAAGTATCTCTGTTGTTGCTTTTATCTTGAAGGGCATCCTGTCACACACTCAAACCGTGACACCACTTGCGTAAGTTATCAGAGGGAAAATGTAATAGCTTGTATGTTCAGATCAGTAAAAATGTGTAGGTGATCACAGCAGTTCAGCTCCGTACTTATCCCACTTGTGTTACTGCCCTCATACATTTTTAACACATCTTTATAAATTCCTTTTTACCCTCTGATACTTGACACTAATGAGGAACAATAAGGTCTCTGGCTTTCCAAAACCAACTGTGTAACTCATCCGATCAGGTTAGATTTTTGATTAAAATCAGTTAACTGCCAGAAATGTGTATTAATTAGTAAAGACTAACTAGACACATGATCTTACTAAATTAAACTGTTGAGGGATAGATTTTAATGATTTATAATGATTTTCAAAAGTTAATAAAATGAAAATTGTCAGAGAGACTTCACTGACTGAATATAAATGTTGTAAATATGAAGACCTAAACCATTATGTAAAGTTACATTTTTCAGCTACAAATATAGGATATGTATTAATGTGGATGTTCAGAACTATATTAAAAAACTGTTAAATCTCTCAGACTCATTTTCATACACGGCAATCTGACAACCAACACAGGATCATATGCTAAATGCTCCTCTGACAATGCGGATGCTTAGAGGGGTAATCTGCACAATAAGAAGAACGATGGCTTAATGCATGTTATAAATTCACCTTTGCCCTTTTTGCATATAGCCACTGAGCCATTATGTTGTAGTAATTGCTTTATTAGATAATGTAGAGGCGACCATTCTGAATCCTAAACAGGTCACTGCCGAGGTTAAGCAAGTTAGCATACAATAATGCATTTAAATTTGTTTACAATGGAAAAATAACATCTACAGTCAGAGATTTCCATTCAGTGTGTGCTGATGTGTGCTGATGTGTGCTCCCTCCCTCCTGTGTGCATTCAGCTTCATTAAGACCAACAGGAAGAGCCGCGGGGCTGCACTCAGAGTCCAAACAACATGACTCACAAACATTCAGAAGTACTTTACATCTCAGAAAATATTCTCCACAGGCTCAACGGCGACATCTCCCTTCAGCATCTCTTCTCGATGGAGCACACAAGAAAACAACACAATGGCTGCGAGACATGCTTGTGCATACAGTACATTATTGAAAATGCTACATTTTAAAACAGTTTAGTTCATGACAGCAACAGAAATTACTACCAGAGGGCTGTGCAACACAAGCCTGCAAGAATGGAGGGCGGCGTAATACAGTAGAAAAATCACATCCCCTGAAATGGCCATTACAGCTGTGTAGTCTAAGTGCAGTAATATACTGTCCTGAAGATGTCCAAACTGTGCAGACACTAGGTAGATCGATTGATGAGCAGATACTTCCTGCATGAACTTCCTGGCACATTGATTATTTATTTAAACAAATACATTTCAAAGCCCTGGGTCACTGAATTCCTCTCGCAAGTAACCATGAATCTATGATGAGGATGTTGAGGAAACTTTGACTCCATTAACCATGTAAAAGTATCATTTAGCATCACAGCCAGACTGTCTGCCAAATACTATTACCATGACTATGACTAAATTACTACTTTGCAATAAATGTCACAAACACATTTTGTGTTTGTAGATAAGCTTAGGGGGTTGCATAATACAATCAATGTATTATAAACACTTTACAATATGGAAATGTCAGCATCTGATAAAGAAATTTAATTTAGTTTAAGTGCAGCCAGGTGGACAGTTTGTCCAGCAACTTGTTAATTGAATAAAAGGGGCATCAGTGTTTATCACCTTAATACATATAAGCTAAAGGGGGTGTATATCCAGTCTGGAGGGCATTTGCACTGCAGTATTTCCATTACATAATGGCTACTCCAACCTGGTCTGTGCCTTACATCTCTTAAACAGCTTACATTAGTCAGCAATGATCACTTAAGGCCACATAAATGTTTCCACAACATCACACTCTTGTTTCTTTCTCTAATGTTGGATGATGAAAAAATGTTGAGATATGGCAAACTGCATTAAGAAGCAAAGACAATTCTAAACAATGACCATCGTTGTAAAACGGCATGCAAACTCTCAAAAAATCATGATTCCAAAAAAAAGGGATCTTGACTGCAGCAGACTGGTGCAGATTTTCCTGAAACTGTGGAGTCCCCCAAAACGCCACAGACAGAAAAGTGAAACGTTAGACTGTATCTTCTGCAGCTAGAAAATAATGTAATAATAATATTGTTTCCCTAAAGAAGTTGCTAACGTAATACACAACTTCTTTTTGGTTGTAATATTTTAATAGTGAGAAAGAAGAAGAAAAAGACCATTACACAGAGCTCGCTACAAATTTGTTTTTAAAATCAGATTTTCACAAATGTCCTCCCAGGGAGCTTTTTGCTCACAACTCCTCTATTGGGGGAAGCACTCTTTTAAACACAATTCCTTTGACATCTCTGCTTTATGTACACTAGTCACTAGTGAGGAGTGACCAAAAAAAATGGGGTGAGGGGGGCACACACTGGGGAACTAAACCGCTTGATGATTTATAGCATGGTAAACACTTCACCCAGCTTACAGCAGAGCCACCACATCACAATTTGCCCCCATGTCCCCCTCAGAGTCTCTGCACACCACTGAACATTATCCACATGGCTCAACACAGATGAAAACACTGTCCTATTAGCTATCAAGACACAACACAGTTTTTGCCATTTTCATCTCTGCCTGGGGCAGTGATGATTTAGAACAGCTAATAAAAGCCACAGCATTCATTAGATAGCTCATTAAATGTTGAATGATGCTGAATATGTTTGCTGGATTTCCCTTGAAAACAGTCACTCTCTCCTTTCTCCAGTCAGTGGCTGACCACAGATGTTTCAGCACAAGGTTACACTGACTTTTCCTGAGTGTCAATGATAAAATGAACGCCATACACCAAAAAGACAAATGAAGTTCCCTATGTGATTTTTATTCTATTTAATGTGCAGGCCACTGGCCATCTGATCTATTTCACCTTCACGGAAAATGACATGAAGAAAGCGCCCATGTGTGTTCTTCTTAAAAGAATTATCACTGACTATTGTAGCTTCACTACCTTGCCTGTTCATTCATTCATTATCATCTCACTTCATAAATAAATAAATCCTCAAGGATCAGTTTTCATCAATAGATTAAAAGTGTGCTGCAACAGTTTTTTAAATAACAGACTAAGCATTATAATGGACAATTGTTAACAAGTACAAGTGTACTTTTACACACAAGAATGTCTGTTGAGTACATAATTAGAGTACAAATATGGTTTTATTTAAGTTACAGAACAGAAAGCGTGCCAGAGAGACAACATGTAGGCTACCTTGAATAACATGTTACAAGAGGTTGCACAGCTTATTAAAATGTTTTAAAATAAATTGACTGCATAGACACTTAATAACAAAGACCAAACCACTAAACAAACATAGGGTAAATAACCTCCAGATAACAGATCAAATTCAGTAGGCTAGAATTTTACTTTTATAGCTAGCTGCAGTTTTACTATGATTCAACTATAACACAGTGTGCCTCTACCAGAAGTAAGTTAGCCTAAACCTACCTGAGGAGCTTCCAAGAGCCTGTGACACCTTGGCTTCCATTGCATGTACTTGCGCCTTGCAGTACAAATCCCCCATCTGTAAGTTTCTGGGTGACAACTTGTAGGACTACAAAAAGCTGTGCAATCTCATGAACCTGCCATCCCCACAGTGCAGCACTTGGAGCTGTGAAGTAGCCCGGGAGGTGCAGCGAAGATGGATGGGTGGAGTTTAAAGTGTGGTCGGATGAAGCGGGGTACAACATTAAACTCTCAGGCTATTGATTGTAGAATATTGATTGGACGGAACTGCTGTGTGGAGCATCACTCACTTCGCATGGAGCTTTCGCATTAGTCTATACGTGATTGACAACAACTTTTAACAAGAGAAGAGAGCCTATACACTCTCTTAAAGGTAGGGTTGACTTGAATTTGATGGCTTACATTGGCATAATCTGCTACCATAGGTTAATTACACTTTTGACTCTTGGTCTATAGAATAAGTCATTTATTGTAGCTAATGTTATCGGCCATATTGAGTTTTCTTTTGCTATATCCAGTTTACCTTTAATCTTGCCCAATATAGCATTTATAGGGTAATGGATCCAGGACATCTCTGTAACCGGCTATATTCTGATCCCCTCTGCTTCTAGTGTGGCTAGTCGTGATTGAAATGCAATGCAACCATCAGTATGTAGCTAGCGTTAGTAGTCGTGGATGAATTATATTATTATCGTTACCAAGGTGATTATTACATTCGTTTTGCCCTTCGCCACAGGGTGGTGGTGTTGGACCGGCTATCACAGGATGAGCGTGTAGTATCCACCCACTCCTTGTCACACTGAGCTACGTTCAAAATCCTGTTTCACAGACTATTCTACAATGAACACATTCTAACACAATTAAGTTAACTACGGTGTGTTATAAATAAGACGACAACTGCTTACATTTTCATTAACTATGAAACAAGTCTCGTAGTGTTTTTATGGGTGACATGACAGTTAAGTTACTTTTGTGTTTATATATGCTAGCAGAAAACTGTAACTTACCGTTATTGAACATACCCTGGCAGACTAGTCAGCCAGTTGAACTCTAACCAAAACAAACTCAGAGGGGAAAATATTTGGCTTAGACGTCAGACTTTCAAACAGATATTTTCCAAATGCCGAGGCGATTAAACAAGAGGTGTGAGGAGAAATAATTTATTAGGTGGCTTGGAGAAGTAACTGGGCTTGTAGTGGTAGCTTAAGCTAGCTGTTAGCTAGAATGCTAACGTTACCGTAGCTAACAGAAGCCGTTAGCTAACGGTAACGCTATGCCAGACGACCCATCCACAGCAGTTGGGAGTAACTTAGAAGCTGCTGCTTCTGTTGCCTTAACTATCAACCCAGCAATTTGAAACTGGCTTACCAGCTACTTAGGTAGTTAGCTAGTCAGGCTAAACGTGATAACTCATTTTCTACGTTGCTTTTTTGCCTCGAATAACTCAAGTATGGGGATGTGCCTACCGTGCCTTGGTGGAGCAGCGGACGACGTTGTTGTCACTCCAGATCCAGTAAGTTAATTTACTAAACCTTTTATTACCAGCTGTGTCATTAGATCAGTCAGAATCTCGCACTTATATTCCAATATAATATATGAATTGAAGCAAATTAATTGAAACTAACGCTACGGGAATTTGATTAATCATCTGTCGGACACCAATAGGCCCTACTAGGTAATGTTCAGTAGGCGTTGACTGTTTAGCCTCAGTAAACATGTTAAGTATGCTACAGGCCCAACACAGTTAGGTCAAAACTGTTTGCTTTCAATTGTAGTTTACAAGTTTTCTACGTGTTTTTTCAGGAGATAAGAAGACGACAATTAGCTGAGGCCGCTGAGAAGAGACAAAAAGAGGTAGGTTCTTTTATAACTGGTAACTGTGTGTCGATGTGTCAAGTGCTAAAACACTGTCAATACAGTGTATTAATACACTTGGTTGCCAGATTATTAGGTACTACTGATACAACTAATGTGTACTCTAAATCAACATCTCTGCAATAATTCCTACCATCATGAAAGTAGTATTTATTGTAGGCTGTAGTTTGTAATGTCGTTGAATTGTGTTGTGTTATATTGAGAGGTGTTTCTAACATTTCGTCTGCCCTCATTAGAAACACCTCTCAGTATAGCACAAAACAAACTACAGCCTCCAAAATAACCAAAAGGCTCAACAGTTTAATCAAAAACTGAACATTATAACCTTTGCAATGATAGGATTTACTTCAGGGTTGTTCAGACTGCATTAGGTTTATCTAGATTTACCTAATAATAGGGTAACTGAGTGTAGTATAACTTTGTAGCCTGTTCTTATATATATATATACACCCCATTCAAGGTAGATGCACTTGACAATGTGGTAAGTGATTTTTTATTGTACAGAAAAGCCACTTGCACACCCGTAAGAGCCATGCTAAAGTTGTGTCAAGGTAAGTATATATGGACCAGAATGAAAACTCTTCATGGCCGGGTGAATCTTTTGGATTGGCTGATATCTCAACTCCCACGTCTTTCTGCTACAAGTCACTGTTTTCATCTTTCTCCTGACACCCTGACTATTCACACTTCTACTACCGCAGATGAAAGCGTTGAGCCCTAACCCACAGTCACGTTTCAGTCAGCTGCTCCATCCTTTATCTGAATTGCCTTATTTGGCAGTTGAGTGTCCTTTTTGCTAGTTGTGATTGAACATGCCTTGTGCTTTTCGAAAAGGTTGTGGAAAATAATTGGTAAAAAATGCTTTAAAAAAAATAATGCACGTTTTTAAGACTGCTTGTATATATTTTTTAACATATAAACAAGATATAAACACTTTTCTAATGAATTTATTGCCTGTTAGTGCTTGATCATATTCCACTCTCTTTTTCAGACAACATACAGGGGTGTTAAAAATCCAGAAGCAGTCGAGAGGAAAAGGAAAAAACAGGAAGAGACTGAGAAACAGGCGATGACCACCTCTGTGTCTGGTGGTGGCGGGTTGAAGGTGAGTTTTGTGTTCACAATCAAAGCTAAGTGATTTCTAGAACAACAGGAGCATCATAAATGTTGTTCCTGAGGTCCAGTGCAAATTAATATTGAACACTTTTTCCTTGTGGCGCTTGAGATGTTATCATCATCATCATCTAAAGTGTCAGTCTCATAAAAGCAGGTACAGATTTATATGTGATGATGCCAGAGGTTCCAGTCTGTGCTCTCTAGTTCCTGGCTGAGGCTGAGAATTGCCACGTATAATATATTTTTAAAAATGTATTATTTAGCTGTAAACTACCTTAAACCCAGTAAGAGGTAACATCAAAATATTACACTAACCACATTTTCCAGACGACATCTAGTCTCATATGATCATAGATATTATATTGATATATCAACTAGCACTATGTTTCAAAGACTGAAGATTGTTCTGATTATTTCTCCCTCTTTGTTTTCTAGTGGCAGGTGGGCTGAAAATGTAAATGGTAAAACCTGAAGTCTTGACTCTGAAGTCCAAAACAACATGAAGTATCGCTGCAAGATGACTTGAAAGATGTTTGAACTGCTGTCCATTTTTAAAATTAATTTTGTTTGCCTATTTTATAATGTTACGAGAGTAGTCATGCTTCATTGTGGTGAAGTGATTACAGACAGAACATCAGGACTTGCCCTCTTGTTGCCAAGTTATACAGGCCTGTTTAGACTTTTGGACAAGTCAGGGATGACACAGTGCAATTTGACAATTGATTAGACAGTCTTAGAATGACTAATATTAGATAACACAAAAAAATATGATTATAAAGTCCAGCAGTATCTCTGGTGACTGTCATGTAAAGACAAAGCTGTCCTCAACACTAAAGCTTTTTCACTACACTTTTTTGGTTTTCATAGTGAAGGATAAATATTCACTGTATATCCACATTGGCCACATTACATTTTGTCATGCATATGACACATTTCACAAGTCAAACATGGTTTATGTTTACAGAAATTGAAGTGTGCTTATTGTGGGATTAGTATACAGAAATAAGCACCCAGTTAACACTAATTTCGCCTTGTTTAGGGCTCTATTTGTGGGCAACACAAAGACTAGTGCAAACACTGCTATAACTTTGCCTGTCCCTGGGGTATTTTCGTGACCAGTGCAGTTCGCGTGTTACATGGGAGTCCCATGATGATGAAGGAAATGGGAGGGAATGTGCTGAGAATATATGACACCAGGTCTGCACTCGGTGCAACGTCATTTAGTTACTAATTTGGTGATTCAATCAGGAAGCACAAACTACATACTTGACAAAATGTGCAACAGCTACAGAATACTGCTGAATAATGTAAAAAAAAAAAAAAACGCTAAAACATTCTCTAACCAGTAAAAATGAAAAGGAGGTGCACTAGGTTACGCCTTTAGTGACCTGGTGCACAGGGCCTATTGGTCTTTGCACTTTGCACTGGTCTTTGCCATTGCTCCTTTAATATAATATAATATATACCTTTTTTTTCTCAGCACAATTTGATTTTGTTGCATTGAATTATAATATATGCAAACATTGATGTGATGCCTGCTTAATTTAACTGAGATATGAAATGTGTTTGTGAATTGCCATATGACAAACAGAAGCTTTTGTTAGATATCTATTTGCACACAGTTTGTCAACATTTGGTAAACAGCAAATATGCTTGCTCACACTCTATGTTGGGAGAGATTCATGTCAACTATAATGGAAACTGAAGGAAAAGAATGAAATGTGTACAGTATGTAGTGAATTATTTACTTTGACTTGCTTTGAGTGCATTTCTTAGAGCTTTCACTTGATCCTTAAATGCTTCCGGTGCTCTCGACATTTTGTAGAACAGGAAATCCAGCCAATGTTATTTGCTACAATAAATCACATTTCTGCTACTCTTGTGTGGATTTGAACATGTTTAGTGATACAATTTGCAACACACTGCAGGTGAGATATATATATACTTGGTAAAGAAAAGAAAACAATTATGCTTAACTGTAGACTTTATAAGTCTACAGTTGATCCGTTGAACATTTGCCAATATTTTTCAGTCTTACATACATGAAAAGGGTTTTAATTCCAAAGCAGACTTCTCCTTAAGGCTCAGGCTTTTAGTCAGAAAACTTACCCAGTCCTGCTTAAAATATTTACAAAGTAGATATTTCAATGTGTGAAGTTTAAAGTTTTAAGAATTTATTGAAAATTTACATCTAAAAACAGGATTTGGACTTCACATACAAACCTGTGGGTTACTTTGCATAGCCAGTGATCTCATAAAAAACCCACACATTAATTTTCCAGGTAATAAGTTGTACAAATCAATACACCGAATGATAATGTGAATTATATCTATTAGTTGTAAGAATCTGAACCTAGGAAACAGATTATTCATCAAGTTTCAATGATTGCACTACCTCTAGAGGTCAGTAACGTACAACAAATTGAAGAATTGCAGAACCTCAAATGAGTACATCTACTGTATTATTATCAATCATAAATCAACAAGGTTCTATTTAACTACATACTGCATCTTGTACAGGTGATTGTCCATGTTCTTACAACAGAAATCATAAAACAGGAGCTATCCTAATAATGAATAATTATTAAAAATGATAATAGTATAAAAATGTTTTGCATAGAATAGTTTTTTTTTTTCAACGTGTAAACAATCTAAGCATTGCTTCATTTTCTTAGCCTCATAAGAATACATCATAAAGAAAAAGTCATACGATTTTATGACCAATGCTTGTTTTCTTGAAGAGATTTGGCAGTTTTTACAAGAATGCTAAACAGTAAACTATCATGTAAATATTTGGTAAATTACATTTCTTTGGACAGTAAGGCTTCCACTTATTCTTCTAATGTCATAATTAAAGTTCAATTTGAAACTTAAGTGCGTTGCCTCCCACTAGAGCCACCCGTGTATTCCAAGGCATTTGGGATAGAAATATCAGCCAAACGGCAAATTGAAAAAAGAGGGATAACAATGCATTGCCTTGATGGAAAATGTCTACTTGCTTTCTACTATCACGCACACCAGCATGCCAAGGAATACTGGCTTCTTAAAGGTCTTGAAACCTCCACTACTTACTTGCTTTCATTCAGAAAAAGTTCTATTAACATGTACAAACACAGTCAGGAAGTTACCATAGGCCTGATCGACTATATGAAAGGAGCATGTGTGCTAAAAACTGAAAAGTTTCTACCTATTATAAGTGATATATTGCTTAAAATACAATTAGTGATTGAAAAAAAACAACTCAAATAAAATGTACAGCTTCACTTTTACCCACTTAACTGATTATATTGTAATGAGTGACACATTTTTCAAAGCTGTTTACAGTTCTGTAAAACTAAATAAAACACAATGTTAAGGGCCTACTAGTGTGATTGCAGGCTTCAGCTGCTCACAAACATCCATTTGACTGAATTCTCTTTGACCGAGAAAACAAAACCAAAGCATCACTTTTACACAAGTGTGCTTTCCATGAATGCATTTGTGTCTGTAGCCATAATGTGTGTAAGAACAGGGATATGTCACATAGCCGCATCCATTAGGGAGTTAACAACGGCAAGAAGTTATCCTCTGAGTCCTTTTATTAATGGCACTTTTCAGTCTCATGTCTTTACTTTTTGCTGCGGTAGTGGGCTGCCACCACCAGGTAGCTGTCAGGGGTGAGGTCCTTGATGTTGGGGGACTTGCTGCTGATGGGGGACGTCTTGCCCTCCACCCGGGAGATTTGGAGCATGCGGCATGGGTCGTGTTTCAGCAGGTAGCTCTCAAAGGTCTCCCAGCCTCCACCAACACGCACCATCACGTGCTTGTTGTGCAGCATCTGCAGAGAGAAGTAGGATTACAGTGTCTTTTGTGATGTCCATGTGACAAAGAAGAGCTTTAAATGGTTGTTGCTGAGCCCTTCCTTCTATAGGCCTAATGTAATTTCGCTGATTGAGGCTTTGGTGTCTGAGGTTGTTGATTGATGTTGGGGGCCTCGGACTGGTTGATGTCCCTGGGGGGAAGCTTTCGCCATCTCTTAACAGCCTAATGCCATGTTGAGCCGGCTACGGACAAACACAGAATGATTGATTGATCTCACTGTTTGATTTCTGGAATTGCATAATAAACCAAAGCCATGCTAGCGGCTCTGTGAGACAGTACATTGGCACAGCAATGCTTTGAGCTAAACGCTAACAAGCTAATGCTAAGCAGGTATAATGTTTACCATGTTTACCATCTTAGTTTAACATATTAGCATGCTATAAGTATTGAGTCATAAACCAAAGTATTGGGCACATTTTTGACCTGAAATTTTGACCTGATAATGGCGCTAGATTAATCCTCGGTGCTAGATTAATCCTGAGGAGGGTATGAATGTCTGCACCAAATTCCATGGCAATTCGTCTAATAGTTGTTGAGATATTTCACTCAAAACCACAAATGCAAACCTTGAGGTGGCACTAGAGGAAAATTCAGGGGATCTCCAAAGTCATTAGGGAACCATTAATGTCTGTGCAAAGTTTTGTGCCGATCCATCTTGTAGATGTTGAGATATTTCACTGGTGGCGCTGCAGGAACAGCGAGAGGCTCACCAAAGTCAGCAGGATTCATCCTCTGGGGACCATGAATGTCTCTACAAAATGTCATGGTAGTCCATGTAAATAGTTGTTGAGATGTTTCAGTCTGGACCAAAGTGGTGGACCTACTGACTGACAGACCGACAAACAGACAGGCCAACATTGCCATCCCTAGAGCCAGGCTGCTAGCATGCCATTTCATCACTAAAAAGCACAAAACCTAAACGTTACAGTATATTCTCTGCTTAACCACAGAATTATATGCAGTGTTTTTTCATCATCCAATCTGCAACATTTGCTTCATTATGATGCCACCTGCCACATCGGGGCACATTCTCAAGGTTGGGTACCATGGCAACACCGGCCATTACAATAAAGAGAAGAAGAAATAAAAGGCTCTGATATATTGGAAGCTCAGACACTCACATTCCCCAGAGGCTGTGCACATAAAACATGTCTGCCTCGCTATGGCGCCTTATCACCCCCTACTGTACCTCATTAACACGCCATTACACCTCTACTAAAACAAGCTTGTTGGTAAATAAACAGGTTGTTATTAAGACTATTGGGATGCTATATTTGTCTTCAAAAACACAAACATTAGGAGAATGATTCAGACAAATACCAAACTAAATCGTTTGATAAAAAGGGTAAACTACTTCATGAGATTGTCACCTCAGTCCGGCCAGATATGAGGCTTCCTGCCCTCCAGCAGCATAACATGCAACATTTATAAGCCTCTTAAAAGAATCAATCAAGAGGGCACTGGCAGGGCAGTGCTTCCAATCACCAGGACCAGGCCTTCAGGCTTTGTGACTGTGGATTTAATGGACCTGTGTGATGCAGAGGGGTTTCAATCATGCTGCTTTGGGACAAGACCCTTGTTGGAGCCCATTCCCTCCTCAGCGGCCCAGAGAAGGACAGAGGCCCCGGGCTGAGCTTGGACAGCACTTCTCACAAACACTGTGATGTTACTCTGCCCCCTTGTTGAGGCTACAGCCACCTCATTTATTCCAGGAGCTGAGAAGGTCAGTCGCTCAGGCTGTACAGATAATTGTGGAGTAGACTCTTATACGTGCTGCATGCCACTGTTGCCCTTGCTCCACGGCTGCCTACAGACAGTGACTGGGCCTAACTGTATTCATGCCTTTTCAGTGGAAACCGCTGCTGGGGGCTAAAACCATCTTAGGAATTTTAATTAAAGCATCTTGACTGTGAAGAGTGCTGGCTGACTGAGAGACAGAGGAAACGAGGTTTAACACTTGCTTTGGCCTGATCTGATCAAATGATGTATCTCACATACTGTAACTGTGATGAGTACACATGAAACACATGGTAATACACATGCAATATTTTGTCCACAGTTTTTTTTTTTTTTTTCCATATCTAAATCAAGGGTCTAAGCATAGAGGGAGCTGTATGCTGTAAAGATTGTAAAGCCCTTTGGGCCAAATTTGCGATTTGTGATTTTGGTCTATATAAATAAAATTGACTTGACATGACTATATACTGTACAGCAGACTGCATTGGATCAACACTGTGAGCTTCTCACCATTTGTCCTTGGTTGCTCAGCAACACAATGAAGACTGAAGCACTCAGTCATCAAAAAGGCATCAAATGATGATAAATATTCAGATTTATTCACAGAATCTCCTGTTATTCTAGCAGGAAATTAGAGTCTTATTGTCTTCATTAATATTTAAAAACAGCTTTGTTCATCCAGACCTTACAATGGCTGAGATTTGATTAGGTTGAGATTTGACTTTAGTAGTTGCAATATAGTGGGCTGACAGCAGAGGACACCCAAGAGTAAAATCCCTTTGAAGATCTTCACATCCCAAACATACTGCCATGAATCACATTCTTAGAGGTGTGAATCCTGGTTGTGGGTTGCCAAGTAACCAGGATCCCAAGGGGACCAATGCTACTTCTCTAATCTGTGTTAGCCTCCATTTATATTTCTCCAATATCCTTTATCCCTCCCCTCAGAGAAAGTCGAGTAACATTTCCTGGGTTGATAGATTCAATGTGATTATAAGATGTAATTAATGCAACGGCCAGTAATGGGTGATAGAGCTCAGTAAAATATTTTCCATGTAATGACTCAGTCATCAGATCCTATGGAAATGTGTGGAAGTTATTTTCCTTTTGCAGCCAGTGAGCCACATTATGTTTGGCTGAAGATGGACATTGTCGGAATACCATTACCAGTAAATGAGACCTCACAGCAAAGGCGGGCTCTCCAAACACAATGGGTTACTTTCATCCCAAAGCCAGCCTCAAGTATCAACATACTGCCATATGCTGTGCGAATGGAGAGGGGTTTGCACTGCAATGTGAGACCTTATTGTTATCAACCCCAAACTGATTTGAAAATTAATAGAATGGATGAAATTGGATTAGCAAAAATATGATCTTGAAATATGTCGTTTTTGTGAGGTTTTCTCTGTCCTTGTTTTATGTTGTAAAATATATCGACCCAATAAAACACGTAGAGTAAAAATTAACTGGCATGACATGTTTAACATCAGAGATCTAAAGTTAAAGTAAATGTCTAGTCCAGTTCCGTTTATAGATACTGGCAAGTGCTTGATTATTACCAACTTTGTACTTTTACTTCACAACATATCCAGTTTGCAGTTACTAATTACTTTGCAGAATAAGGTGGTTTTTTTATATTTCTGATAATGTGATGCATAGTTGGACAATAAGCTAGCAAACAATATATGAAGCACAGTGGTGGAAGAAGTATTCAGACTCTTTACTTAAGTAAAAGTAGCTAAACCACAATTGTAAAACACTCCAAGTAAAAGACCTCCATTCAAAATTGTATGCAAGTAAAAGTACAGAAGGATTATTAGCTAAATATACTAAGTATTATAGGTACAAATAGTCATTAGGCAGGTCCCTGTCAGTGTTGGATTATTCGCACTGATACACTGACATATATATAATATTTTATGTTGATGCTGGTGGAGCAAATATAAACTTTTTTTAAATTAAAATTTTTTTGTAACTATACAGCATCTTTAAAATAAATGTAGTGGAATAGAAAGTACAATATTGAAAATGTAGTGAAGTACAAGTAACATAAAATGGTACTCAAGTAAGTACAACTACCTCAAAATTGAACTTAAGGACAGTAGACGAGTAAATATACATATGATTAAGTATTAAGTGCACGTGGACCTTCCTCAACAATAAAATACTGCTTATATGTTAATCAATAATATAGCACTCAGACAGAGAAACCAGGACTTTTATTCTGAATTGGATATTAATTGTGGTATTTTTATGTTTAACTACATAAAGGATTTGAAATACTTTAAAATATTTTCTAACACGAGATGCTGCATACATCTAAACCCTATTGTAATAAACTCACCCGGATAAAAAGCATCTTCTCCCCAACGCGGTATCGACCCTGTGACTGTCTCTCTACACAGAATTTATTTGGACATCTGCAGGGGGGGTCATCAGCGATGTGTCTTACCTGTAACACACACAAAGATGAACATATTACATGTGTTTCCGCCCTGATATCAAAAGCCGAAGCAAAACCAGAGGTTAACTACTGCTAACTTACAGCATCATCCAACAGCTTCCCTGTACTTTTCTTGCTGGAGCTGACTTTGGTAGGAGTTGGAGATGGGGAAGGAGACGGGGTAGGAGATAAGGAGGGAGATGGAGGGAGGGGCTGAGCTGGGGATACAGGTGATGGAGGTGGTAGAGGTGCTTTCTCTTCTTGTTCAATCTCTTTCTCCAGTTTTATGAGGCCAGGAGGCTCCACGTTGTACCTAGACAAAGGAAACAAACCGTAAAGATTTACAAAATAATACAAAGAAGTTAATAGGAAAAATAGTCATGGACAAACTAAAATAAACAAAGAGAAAATATAAAAAGCGAGACCATACCGTGATGCTATCCGTCCCAACTCTAAAAGACAGAGGCACACTTCTCGTGGCTGCTTATGAAGAACTACAGGAAGAGATCAAGTTTTAGCATTGAGTGTTTACAGTATATAGACATTGTAAGGTATCTGGAAAAAAGGCAATGAGTGAGGATGAGTGGCTGTGTGATGGTAAGAGGCACACAAAAATGATTTTCATGCATTCAAATGTTTCTCTCCTCTGCAATCCTGTTTATCCCAAGTCAAATGAAAATGAGAATTGTTCAGACTTGGGATGTATACATAGGCCTGAGGTGTTTATTTTAACCTCACCGAACATACGACCAGACAGTGAGAGTGATACAAGATGTACGATACATGTGACACACCACACCATGCATTATAGACAAAATATCCACTACATGATAGCAAACCTGGTGTTGTTACATCTACTGCTGAACTGATAAATCCATCCAGAGAAATAAAGGAAGAAAGAGAAAGAACGAAAGAAAGAAAGAAGACAGGTGTCAGCTGTTACTGTTTTCTAAAGTATTTCCACAAAATGTTTTATTACAATTACATGTCCACTGCATGTGAAGGTGCAGTGTTCATAGATTACTGTGTGTGTAACTTGGCCTTCAGAAATTATTTGCATAGTTTAAATTGCTTAGCGATGGTCAACCAGCCATTAGTCAGAAATTACAGGAATGTACGAATATTCTGGGTATTTCTGTCACTGGCAGGGTCACATACTGTACATCGGATTGTAAGGACAACATTTCAGTCCAGGCATATCTGCAAGCATATTTCAGTGGCATAACACGTAAAAAAATCCTTGCAATAGATTAGAGAGGCATAGATACAACACTGAGTGTATGAATGAGGAAGAGAGCAAAATGCCCCTACTCTGGGCTGAGGAAAACATTTGCATAGCATTGGCCTACTTTCTCACTAACTCACACCCTTCTGTCTGTGCTCCCTTTGTTTTACTCCAGACGTTTTGTGCATGAGCACAGTATTCAAGATGCACATGTCCTTATCATCAGGTAGAGCTGCTCCCATCACAGTGCTCACTGCTGCCCTTGTGAGCTTTGTGTGGATCTCAAAGGAGTTAAAGTGGAGCCTGGAGATGTGAGTCCTCTGAGCCTCAGAAGGGAGGAGAGAAAGCAGTCCAACCTGCGTGATACTCTACCTACACAATCGCGCTATTCAAAGGAGATAGAAATCTGAGTCCAATGCCCTGGCAGTGCCAGTGACAGCCAAAGCCGGACTGTGTTGTATCTCTATCAGGAAAGTGAAGCCTGTTTATAGACCACCCTGTTTATTCAACATTTAGATTTTTCTAGCGTTCTGATGTTTATGGCAGAAAAAGAGTACACTCACCTAAACCCTCTGACTCAAACAGACATGTTTCTCCAACTCCAACCTGACGGCACCAGGCCAGGAAGTTGGCTGTGTTGTCGCGTGCAAAAAAGGAACCGGAGGGAGCGCTCTGTCGGCATGGTATCCTCCGATAGGGAATATTCTGCTAGAGACATAGAGAGGTTAGTGGATGTCTTCATGTACACTACGCAAAAATGAACCTAAGATGTAGAATATCCTCTAACTTTCATCAATGAATAGTACTTGGACACTTGATCTTTTACTTTGTGTTTAACAAAGAGAAAACAAACGTCCACCAGGGTGACTTGTCCAGCCAAACCCCCAGAGTTTCCATCAAAACATAGAGCCACACACTCTTTATCTACACTGATTTCTTCTCCATCTGCTGAGGCTCTGTTTTCAGCTCATGATCAAGGACCTTTTCCATACAGATCAATATGGGAGATGGCGGGTTAGAAAACCGGGGCTACTTTACCAGGCCTTCTATGATTTGGGATCAAATGACATGCTTATGGGTTTCAGCCCCCACACGGTCTGTTCGGGGAGATTTATGCGCCTTGCTGTGGTTTTATACAGGATATGTGCGTCTGTGCTATGAGAAAGGTGCAATGAGCTCATGCTGGAAATATGCAGGCTTTTGTGGGTATTTTTCTTTTCTTTCCAGGCTCTCCTTTTGACTTTTTTTCTGGGATCTTTTCTGTTGTTGAATTACTTTGCATTCCTGGTGAAATAATGTCTGCCACATTGCCACTGTCGTTTGATCTAACAATCAGAATGAGATGTTATTATTTCTGTGGTGGCTTGATGAATTATCTGCACCTTTACATGTCTAATAATTGCACAGAAGGCACAGAACCTCTGGAAGACATTATGTTTAAAGGGTTGGGAACAAATAATAAGGATAAGGAAGTACTTTGTCTTTCACTCAGGAAGATTATAAACTTTATGATTTATGAAGATTTGCAGCATATTCTCAACAACTCTACCTTTACAGCTGTGCAATCACACTTTAAAGGAATAGTTCGACATTTTGGGAAATACACTTATTTTCTTTCTTGCCGAGAGTTAGATGAGAAGATTATACCACTGTCACATCTGTCCGCTAAACATGAAGCTACAGGCAGTTAGCTTAGCTTAGCATGAAAACTGGAAACAGGGGGAAATAGCTAGCCTGTCTTTGTCCAGCTGTTGTAGAATCACCCTACCAGCACCTCTAAAGCTTGGGAGGTTATGTGCCAAACTATTTCCAGCGCAGTTACTTCCTGGAGCCTCCGCTGGTTGCCTGGCAACTAGTCCCAACCAAGAAATAAAGCAGACACAAAACCTCGGTAAAATGGCAAATTGTCATTTTTACGCCTCGGTTTTTGTACGGATTAAACAAACAAGATATAACATGTTAATTAAATTATCTTTAGAGGTGCTGTAGGCAGATTTTGTTACCTCTGGACAGAGCCAAGCTAGCTGTTTCCCCCTGATCCCAGTTTTTGTGCTACGCTAAGCTAACAGAGTGCTAGCTATAGCTTCACATTTAATGGACGCATATAAGAGTGGTACAGTATGAAAAGCAAATAAGCATATTTCCCAAACATGCTTTACATTTCCGTAGTATGGCAATAAATAAAACAGTTAATGAGATGGTGGTAGTAATATGACAAGAAAGAAATACCATCTTCACTCATCTGCAGTCAATATTGATTGATGTAAACACTGGGAAGATATGCGAGAGACAGCATCTACAAAGGGGCTCATCGCTTCTCTCTGCTGGAATCATTTAGTCCGACTCCACACACCACACCAACGTCTAATGCGGCTTGAAAGCAGATGGAAGTTCTCTTTAAAGTGGTCAAATGTAACAGTAAACAGCTACAGCTTATAAAATGCCATGATAAGCTGCTAAAGCAACAATTGTTTGACATGAATTATAAACTTAAAATGACATAAGATGAGGTACAGTGTACCAGGCATGGAGAACATGATTAAACTTTCATGGCACATTAAACTGAAAGCGCTTATTGTGAGCTGTAAGTAGCTATAACATACAGACAGCAATAAATCACGCTCACTATAAAACATCATAATGCATCTTTGTTTGATTCTAAAGCCTAAGTTGCAGGTCAGGGTAGACCACTCTCTCTTTTTTCTACAGGGCTCCTATCTGCCTCAGGACTCCTCTGCTCTCTCTCTCTCTCTCTCTGTTGGACTCCACGATCAATAGGCTCCTCTATTTCAGTAGCTCCTCTGCCGTCCCACGGTCACTGACCTCAAGTATTTCCTCACATCTGTGCTGCTACACTCACACTGAGATCAGGAGACCCACCGTCATCAGCACAGTAATGCCTCAGTGCAAACATCAACAACTCTCACTAAAGAGCCAACAAAAGAGTCTTTTGCTTCTTTTCCTCTGGACAGAAACATGCCCTAATCAGTGTTTCCCTCTGTTAGAAAAATATAATCCCATCGAGCACCAGATGTCAGTTCAGTGTGTAAGTCAGTACAGACATCTGCAAGATAATGCTTTTGTCATATTCAGCACTATGGATTGAGACAATTTAATTTTACTTTTAAACTCTTATGAAGCCAAATTTTAGGTTTAAAGGCTACTAATCAACTTTTACAAAGTCAACGCAAATTTGCTCAGTACTGTAGGATGTTTCTATGGACTTATATAGACTGGACACAAGTGGAAATACATGAAAAATAGTTTCTTTTTTCTCCTTTGATTTGTCAGTTATATGCCGAAGACGTCAAACCTTCTTGCAGTAGTTCTGAAGCTGATACAATCTAAGAATCTGCACCCCAGTCGGTTTGTTTCTTGAGCACTGACCCAGTAAAATATATGATTGCACAGGCTGCTTGGGTTAAATTACAGATAACGACTCACAAGGTCACCCTTTAATCTTATAAAATTCATTAAACCTCCAATCAAGGCTCACAAGAAATGAACATTTAACGTAGTTCTGCCAATTCTCACAGGGGTTGTGGGGCCCCATCAGTTAATGTGTCCTTGCCAGCCTTATTTTTTTCTTTTTTGCCCTGCTGAAGGCTGCAGGCCCCATCCCCCATCCCCCATCCCACCCTTTGTGCACTGCTTTCTGAAATTTTGGAGCTCCTTGCAAAGTTGGGATTCATGGTCGCTGCTGAGCAATCAATCAACAAGATCTATGGACAGAGTGGATATCAAATATAATGCTATTTAAGTTGAGTGTCTCTCTGTCTCTGTATTACTCTGCAAAGGTTATGATATCAACATTTCTTTGAGATGGGAGGGACTCTGTAAGTATAGCTTTTATTGATCTTATTAATGGAAACCTAATATTAGGGTGTAGCTGTTTCCTGTCCCAATAAAACGTCAGTACTGTTGTCTTCAAGCTGTCTGGTCCCAATTAATTATACAGAAAAACAGGATTTCAAGGGATCACTCGTGTGGCAATACAGAAAACTCATGAAATTTGACTTTAAAATAAAACATGTCTTACTTAGTGTGTCTGGATTTCACATTCTTTTCTAATCAAGCAGGAGAATTGTTAAAATAGTTGAGACCATAGTGATTGTCAGTCAAAATGATCTAATAGGTTACTGCCTGAATGATGGTTCCCCTCTCAGAATCAGTCCTCTGTCGAATCATTCAAACTCAAAGTCATCACAGGAACACGTTCAGCCAAGATTTGGCTCCCAGATTAGTGTTTTCACTGTAACCGTTATCATGGTAGACTACTATAATCCTCAGGTTTCTCGTACCTTGCTGTTGCCAAGGGCAGGCAGGTCTCCATTAGTTTGCCTGAACTTCTCCTGTAGTGTCTCAGCCAGCTGGCACAACAGGAAGCCATTGTCTAAGCGATCCATGAAGCTCTCAGCGGTGATTTCCAGACCTGACCAGGGGACGCATAAAGAAAGCAGAGAATCCAGCAATAAATTCAACATAAAAATGCTCATTTAAAAAAAATATACAGTATAAGGAAATAAAATTTAATCTCCAGTCCGATTCCAGTTGAAGCTGAACCTGACGCAATGTTATTGACTCTCAGAAACCGCTTGGCTGATTGAGCTTGGCTTGTGCTGCTGGATTTAGGCAGCTCTGCAGAAGCCAAGTGTTCAAATATAACAACATGACTTGGGGGAATCTGGGGGGATTTTCTGGTAGTACACCATGGGGTGGCAAAGTCAAGGTAACATGAAAAGGGGGCATCTGATTGTGCACAGTAATGCCTCATTATCCTGCACAGTTGCAGAGATAGATTGGTGATCAACATGTGGTGTCCAGTTGACTGACTTCCAGAAGACCATTCCTTCTTAGTTAGATCATTGTGAAATAGGAGGTGGTGGCAGGGGGGTGTCTGTGGAAAGAAACCGGAGAGATTTAAAAAAAAAAAAAAAAAAAAATCCCCTTTCTGTTTCTTATAGGAGGAGGGGTCTGGGGGTTTGACGTTTAATGAGTTCCAAATGTTGTAATTGAGCCCAGAAAGGAGAGATTGAAATCTTGAGAAATACTCAGTGAGCTCCCGTCTTATGTGCTCAAACTCCCCATCGCTCCTCGCTATATGAGGAAAATATATTCCAGAGGGCTCTCAGAGAAACATTTAAACTCAAATACTCAGTCCTATAAATTGCTCAGCTTCTCCAACCCCCCATCACAACAACAATATGACTCATCAGTACAACCAAGTATCCGCCTCCCACTCAATCAGTGAATCATCGTTACACCGCACCGCTCCTCCCACCTGAAACTGTAAACCCTGCTAAGCATATCAGCGCCTTCCTTCTTAGAATTTTAAGGTGCTGAACACATAGAACGTGGCTTAAACCAACAAACTGGTTTGATACTGTGTATTCACTGGAAACACAATGGATGCTTGTGCTTCTGAAGTCTTTTTTGTCCTTCATCCCTCGCCACAGCAGACCAAAGGTTTCTAGCTCAGCTAGTTCCAGTGCAAACACGCAGACCGCCAGAGATAACAGGAAAAATACTGAAGTTGTTCTAAGTTGTTCACACAAAGGCAGGAGTCAGTTTCAGGAACTTAATTGGCTATTTGAGAAATGATTGAGAAAGGATGTCCCACGGAGTAACTCCCAGCTATTGGGTGAACAATTTTAACCATATTAAGTGCAGCTGCAGTTCAAAAGGACATTTTGAAGAAAAACCTCAAATCGTGAGGTGTATCAGTAGACTGCCTCTCTTCTTAAAGACTATGCAGTCTTTTACAAATATTCATTATTAGGTTCATTATCAACCTTATAAATGATAGTTTGACTAAAATTCTTAGCACAAAAGAAAAGTCTGAAAAGTAAACATAATTTTGCATGAGAGAATTTTGTTTTTTTCTTATTTACTACCCAGGAAATAACCCCATGACCCCTTAGATTCATCACGTAACCCATTGTGGGGGCCCAGACCCACAGGTTGGGAACCACTGTTTCACAGGACCACATGGAAATGAGTCCTTAACTTTGTGTCTTTACTATTGATGACTGTTTTTAAAATTCAAAGCTGTTGTAAATAACATATTAAAAAAAAACAATTAGCCATACTGAGTTTATGTGTTAAGCTGAAACTTACCTTTCTTTGTACATACCCAAGAGTTCGGGTTGTGTTAAATTGGAGACACTAAATTCAAGTCAGATCCTTCATGAGTGCTTCATGAATTTGTTTTGTGATTGTACTGAGAAGTACACTACAAGGGGTCATTTATTATACACTAGAACTGCTGCTTACTCTTTACTCGCTGTGCATTATTCAAGGACTGTTAATGATGCCCATTATTCAATTAAGGCAAATCTATGTGAGTGTGTGTTTGTGTTTATGTGGGGGTGGTGGGGGGGTGGGGGGGCATGAAAACTGGTTCACACATTGAAGTGACTTTAAAATAGTTTGTAATGAGGTTCAGATTGATTCCAGCGCCCTTGCAGAGGTGTTTACATCAGCAATACCAGTTAGATAAGGACATTTTTCAAAGCCAAGCTATTTCTAGGACAGTGTTTTGAATGGATCAGCAACAGCACCTTTTATTTGTTAGCAAAGTTAGCAAAATTTGTGGGAAATTAACAATTTACCATGTAGTCAGATGTGTCATGCATTCATGTGTTGCTTACCGAGAATATTAGTGAGCCACAGGGCCAGGTCTTCCTTCATGGGCAGCAGGCTGGCTTCATGTCGACTGGCCAGCCACTGGTGATACTGCTGCATATCGGTGAGGCCGGGGCCACTGGGCTGTTTGGGGCTCAGGGAGCTGCACATGGTTCCCTACTGACGGCCTGAGGAAGGAGAGGAGGAGGACAACAGACACAAAGACAGCACAGACAGTGACACAATGTTGGTGATTAAATGTGAGTTTTCAAAGGGAACTTCAGACATGTCTATTTGTACTGCATACAGGAAATCAATATGGAAATGGACACGATTAAAGTAACATCTGCGTAATACAATATAGGTGTTAAAAACACCTATAAAAACACCATCAGTGTGTGAGTGTGTGAGTGAATGGGTGAATGAGCGGCAAATACCTTGTAAAGCGATTTGGATAAAAGCGCTCTATAAATGTAGCCATTTACCATTTAAAATGTCAGAAAATAGTGAAAAATGCCCATTATAACTTTCCAGTCTACTCAGAGTGGTGTCTTCAAATATCTTATTTTGACCAACTAACAGTTTAACCCAAAGGTATTCAGTTGACAATGATGTTGATTATCATATTTGATAAGTTGACACCAGAGGATTGTATATATATATTTTTTTTTTTAATGACTAAAACAATAGCCTAATCAATCGTTTCAGCTCTAATCTTTATACTACTACCAATAAGTAGTTATAAAGGTTATGATCTAGTATAACAGAAGGATTCACTCATGAAAATAAAGAACATTTTTGTTTTACATCCATGATCTAAATTATCACGACAATATTCTTAAATAACAGCTGGCATTCAGGCCAGTGTTCCCAAACAGGAATAGAGGAGGATCAAATGAATACAAGAGAAGAGGAATCTGAGTGTTTTTGTCCTCATGACTAAATCCTGGTTTGGTTTACAGTCCACCTGATGACATGAGATGTTGTCATGGACCCTGACAGCACAGTTCCTGTCCGCCTCTTCACCGGACAAGAGACACTTTTATACCAGCCAGACATACAGTAGGACTTCTATTCAACAAACAGCAGACACAAACAAAGAGTTCCTTCAAATTACTCTTCAATCTATGATACAGTCTATCATACAGTCTAAATCAATCCAATCCAGTCGACACTGCAGCAGGCCTTAAACTGCAGCCTGACTGCATTTGACATCAATATTCAAAGCAACATTTAACAGCTACTTACAGCCTGCAAAGTGAATTCATTGAGTAAATGAGACATTTCTCACAGTCTTTTCCAATATTGTGCTACAGTATGCCAAAGCGTTCACTCTATGAGCTATAATGTGGAAATCTTTCACATTTCCATCCAGTGTCACTCCATTATTGGACTTACTGTTGAGACAAGTGAGTAATTAACAAAACAACTGGGCACCAGATGTGAGACCTGAGCAGCTTAACAGCACACATCAACAGCTCTGCAGTTAATATTCACAGTTTAAAAGTGCTGCGATTACCTCTCCAAAGTACACACTGACATGGAAAGAGTGTGCGGACATAGAGAAGACAACTTAAAGGCTTAGAGATGGTGGCGTCACAAAAATACTGAGGACTTTTTTTTGAGTCCTGGACTGTTTCTTTGTTGTTAAATTCCTCTTTAAGCTGCGCTAAAGTTGTTGCATATAAAAAGTTTTGGCTCCAGCTTGGACACAAGCAGCAACATCTTACATTCCCCGTGGTAGGCAAATAGCAACAGGATATTTGATGCAAATTATAAGAAGGGCTTATTCAAACAAGGAAGCGAAGTTGCCATGAACAATTATATCATAGTCTGTGATGGCTGAAAACTTCCTCTGAATACTGAGGGAGTGTAACACAATGTGAGGAATCTGACCTTTAAAACTGTGTAACATTTCAAGGTCCCTCTGGAGTTGGCTGTAACCAAATCACACTGTGGTGCAACACTGGACATCAGGACCTTGATGTCCGACCAAGGTCGTGTTATCTTCCTGAAGACAAGAGCTCCTCGTTGCGTACACACACCAAACTCTGGAGCTCAGCACTCACACACAGGTGCTACATTCCCATGTCCACTGTGGTGCAGGCTGACGGACAGAACAAGGGCACTGGGACAACTTCTCATGTCTCACAGTACAAGACCCATTCATACAAGCCCATTCACTGGTGTTATGTGTAAATAAAAACATGGGAATCTGACATATCTGACAATGGGCAACATTCAAAAAACAACTTATATTTCCTAGATAATGAAGATGTTATTTTTAAATATATTTCACTCATTGTTTTTAATATAATGTATATTTTACACATCATCACTGTCCAATGAAAACCACCTATCTACAAATTTTGAATTTTTCAGATAATCTGAAAGATTCACTTATAGGTTGAACAAGAAAGTGTAATAAGTAAATCATTTAAAAACCCTTTGGATTAGCTAAAAACGCATTGTCACAAAGCTGAAAACAGGACTGTTTTTCCATTGGAGTTAAACATCTGTCTGTGGACAACTGACTCAATTGCCCTTTTACGGAATTGATCATTTAACTTGGTGTCAATGTTAATCTTTGTTGTAAAGCTGTATTCTTCTCGACAGGATCATGAATATTCTGGGTTTCCCCCTCCTTTTCCCAGGAAAGAGTCCTAAAGAAACAACCAGCTGTTGTTAAACATACCTGGTTCCTCTCACCACACTGAAGCCTGACCTCTTCAACTGCAGGCCAACACCACCACTCTGCTAGGCTTCATGTAGGATGTCCCGTCTGCTGAACTTGCTGCTTCATCTAGTGATGTTATTTTCAGAACCAGATTCAGAATCTGACAGTAGACTCGGGATTAGACTCAGAAAAAGATCAACTTTAACGCCCAAAGATCTTCAAACATACAGAGATATCCAAATATACATATATACTTAGTCTGAAAAGCCTCATGACTTCAGTAAAGCCGTCATAACCTGCCACAGTTGGCTGCAGATTGCTCAAGGAAAGACATATGGATGGGAATTTCAACTGCTGTGTCACATCAATTAAATTAAAACAAGAGTGGCTCTGTCCCCCTAACCCTCGCTGACATTCATGCCTTTCTCCTCTACAACAGCAAACTGATCTGGAGGCCGATTTGTCCATTTAAACAAGAGAACTCAGCGTGTTTCTACTGCAGATAAGTACTGTGTGTGTTGTGAGTGAGTGCTGTATTCAGGTATCACATTGTATCACCAGCTGTGGTCAGTAAAGTACAAAGTCTCCAGCAGAAAATATCAACAAAAGCAGAATTTTCTCCTGTATGATACAACATTAAACAATATAAAAGCCTACAGCACAAAGCTTGTTTATACAGCCACAATATCATATCACACATTCCAGTAACACTGTTCTTGTGTTTATTAGTGCAACACATGGAGTGTCATAAATCCTGATTTATTTTAGACTTTATAATTTCAAAATCTTATACGCTGCCTCAGGCCTTCATTTAAAGACCCCTGTGTTGTAAACATTTTCACCATCAACAAGCTGCATTTCAGACAGACAACATGTCAGGAATACTGACGGCTATCCAAACTTATTCCTGTACCATACAGATCTGTTGGTGTTTTGTCTGAATTTAGTGCAATAAATTGGTTTTGGACTGTGTTGCACTGGCCTATTAAAACATTCGCAGCACATTTCATTTACAAGTGTAATAAGATTTTAAGGCTGTCTCCTCCTTTACAACTGTCACAAATAAAAACAGCCACAACAGACATTTCCCCACTCTGGAAATAGGATCAAGGGAGGACGCCTGATGAGTTATGACTGAAATCCAGCTGAGCACTCATTAATTAAAACCAATGACATCACTGAGAGCTGCAACTGAAGAAAATCATGTCAGATTCTTGAATTACTTTTCTTGAAAGAAATAAAAAAGCAAGAATTAAGAGCTTTTTAACTGTCAAGAAGTGACTTAACTGAGCCCCAACTTTTAAACAAGATAGAAGATGCATTATTCTGCAAAGCGCACGTCCTTCTGGTGAGAGGGCTATAAAGTACAAGTTACACCCCCCCCCAACCTAAATCAGAATATGCATAAAGACATTCAAAAGTTCATAAGTTCACATTCATATGTCAATTGGAAAGCAGCGAATATTTCTTGCAATAAAAGCTCCTTATCTGTGCTCACCCTGAGGGTTCAGCTCGTTGGTGCGCACCTTCCTCTCACTCGTCTTGTGAGCTGCTGGATCCCAGTTTTCATGCTTTTCACAGCGGTGCAACGACCCACAGGTTAGGCTCCAAAACACTGAACCAATGTAGACCGGGGAGGTCTTTCTCACTGCGCATTTGCTCAAGGATCTGACTGCACACACACATATATGCACTCACAGCACGCTGCTGCTGCTGATGGGAGGGAAGTTTGATCCTGCTGGCAGTGCCTCCCTCCTCTCTCCTCTTTGTGTTGCCTCAATATGACATTTCTGGACTGAATTCAGCAGGTCAGCCCGAGAAATTCAATCCTTCGATACACTTTGATTGAATGGATTTCTTTTTTTCTATGTGTGGCCATGTAATCTGATCCAATTGACAGACCCTGACTACGTCAAATCTAAAGTTGTGTTTTCTGTGAGTATTATATTTGAATGACACAGTTTTGTAGTTGTAAATAAATGGTAAGTAATTCATGACGATCATCGTGAAGCAGACACAATCACAAATACATGAATTAGGAATAGCTCTGTTATCAGAAAGGCATGGATGGAAGTTTTTTCTCTAATTCTACAAGTTAGATGGGCTTTGTTTTTACAGTAGTATTGGCTATATAATATTGAAAATGTGTTACATAAATATTTACATAAAATTTACATAAAAACAAAATGAGAAAAAAATTAAATGTGTGTTCGCTTCATTTCATGTCTCAATTCTGCTTTTTTTTTTTTGTGGCATTGAGTTACTCGGTGGCTTTTATTTTGAAGGAAAATAATTTGGCCAAACCTTAGCAGTTAAGTACGCATGCGCAGTAGTAGTAACGGAGGCACGAACGGACGAGAAGTGAAGACAAGTGAGTGCATCAACTATGTTTATTTCCACTAAATATTCATTTACAGATGTGTCGTATTCACATTTGTGTGTAACGCTAGATGTTACTTAAAACCGCATTTGTTAAAAATGATTTTGTTTTGAAACGTGCCACCGGAAGTCCTAATTAACGTTATAGTTTGCTGACTTGAAGTTGTTCGAATCTAGCTAGCTAACCCGATAGCTAGCTCAGTAACGCTTTACCAGTTTTTCGTCGGTAGAGGACAGTTTGGCTAAAGTAAAGTTGTGTCTTTCATACACAGTGAAACAAGTAGTCCACGTCCTCCGGCGCTCAAAGGCTGAACTCTGAACGCAGAGAGCGCCACATGGAGGCGGTGGTGAAAAACTTGGCGAGCACGGCGGAGCTGCTGGCCGTGGCGGCGCAGAGCGGCGTGGTGGAGAAGTGGGATAAACAAACACTGTCCAGAGCTTTTCACTGGGCCCAGTACTGCGAACACCTCTTTTCCAGGTTTCACAATAACCCCGCGACGAGGAGGATTATGGAGAAGCAGCTGCAGCTCACAAATCAAAGTTTGCGAGCTGCCTTCCCTGGATACACAGAGATCTCCTTCTCGGACCTCTCCCGGTGTCAGCACCTGTTGCTTGTTGGGCTGTTGAACAATCCTGAGCTGCCCAGCTCCATCATGAAGATACTCTTTGACACTATGAGTCCTGTAAACACCAAGCAGAGTGAGTATCAGGATGTTACTGGCTTGTGCAGCCACATCATTCAGTGCAAATCAGCTTGTAAAGTCCTGAGTCCTCTAACACACTTGTCAGCTGTTGGTGCTGATGCTGAGGTGCAGGGGGTGATGCTGATGGAGAGGATGGGTGCTCTGCTGAGCCAAGGCAGTGAAGCCTGCCGGACAGAGCACTTTTTAGACTCTGTCCTCCAGGGATGTGAAGGAGAAGCAGAACATTTCTGTCTGGTCATCGCTGCAGCTCTGCTGACAACAAAAAACTCAGGTGCACAAACTGCTTCGCAGGATTTTCTCTTGGATTGGCTGCAGAAAGAACACAGTGTGCTGCAGCACTTGTGTTCTGCACTGCCTAGTACACTTCTTATAGACCTGGCCAAAGAACACCTGAAATTTAGAGATGCTTACTGTGACGTGCTAAAAACATGGGCCTCTGATATGGAGTACAGCATAAGTGACGGGGAATGGGTTCAAACCAGCACAAACCGAACAGTGTCCTTCCAGAAACTGACTGAGCATTTTGTGACCTTGTTTGAGGCCTGTCCCTCTATGAGGGAGGATGTAGAAAAAGAGCTAAATGCTTTGAAAATGTCTGATGGAGACTTTGATGTCAGAGGTCTGAGTGTTTGGGGAGACCTCCTGTCAGCATTAAACAAGTGACTGTCAGTCTTGGAGCTTCTTTAGAGCTGGAGGAGATGGCCAAAATATAGCCACATGTATGTTTATATCTTGATGCAGTGTTTGACTAAGGCTGGTTATTAAACCTCAATACTATTTTGATACCAAACAAAATGTGTCCATAGCACCGATTATTGGAAGTCGTCAGTGACTGAAGGCTGGCATCATATGCTTGCTCAGATGTGTATTCTTCTTTTCTTCTGATCAGACAGTTTATTTTTGTTTATATTTTGGTATCAGTACCAAAACTCAGGTATCATATCAGCATTAGTATCAAAAAAACAGCATCAGGTCTTAAAATGCAAAAGCACTCTTGAATGCTTGAATGTTGTCCAGTCGTTCACAGAGGTTTCTTTTCCATTTTAAATTCTTGACTCTTTATGCTGCATTTTTTTCAACTTGTGAAATATAATTGTACGCAGACTAACAAAGAATCAGAAACATAACATACTGGATACATTTACAGGATGGAAAAATAATAGAAATGTAAATGTAAAAAAAAAAAAAATCTAAAAATGCTCACATTTGTAGATCTGGGAAGCTTTTAAAATACGTTGCTCTGGTTTGTTTTTTTCACAGTATAAATACTTTTGTAAAATCTTATCCATGCACCTTGTAATAATAGAAGTTATTGATTTTTTTTTTTTTTATCTCAATACAATTGGATTTTTGTTAAGAAAAATACACAGCTTACAGGGTTTGGACAGATGGCAGCATCACATTAGTGGCGGCACGTGACCTGACTGAAATAAATTGAAAGTAATTGTCAGCCAGTGAATAGTTTACACTTTTTAAATTGCTCTCTGGAGATTCAAGGCTTCATTTAGCATCATAAATTCCACCTTACCACCAAATAATTATAGATGTGCTGTTTTAAAATTATTCTAAAGTCGATTTATGAGGTCCTGAAAAAATAATCTGAACATTATTTCCATGTTGTGCAGACCTGCAGAGAGAGATGAGTTTGATCATAAATAGTTTTAAAGGAGAAGGGGCTATAAAGAAATTACAATAAGCAAAACACTCACACACCATCTGTCAGTATTGCCTTTTCACCACAAAGCTGCACTCAGTCTGAATCTAAAAATTTTGATTGGCTTAATGCCAGTCATGTGACTCGACTGCCAATTTACACATCTCAGACCTCGCCCATGTGTCAGAGCACCTCTGCGGCGAGGGATCAGTTAGTTAGATCAAGCGTCTTCAATCAATCCCTCCACAATAGCTGGTGTGTGACATAACTCTGGCAGACAGCGGATTAGATACCCGGCCGCCGCATGGAGGGAAACGCCAACACGGCCACGGCTCGTTTAACACACCATGAAAGCAATTCACGTAGAGACAGACAAGGGTCACTGAGTACGAGGCAGCATGTACACAACCAATTTATTTCCACCCAATGAAGAACATACTGTATGCATCCGGCTGGATGGAAACCAACAGTCATTGAAGGGATCTCACCTGCTCCTGTGTTATAAACATTTGCAAATTCATTTACTTTAGATTTTCATCATGTTAATGTAGATCAGATTTTAATGAGTCGGGATTTGAAGAATGTGAGAAAAGAAGAAAAATAATTTGTGGGACAAATAAAGGGACATTTCATCCCCTACATGTTACCAAGCAGCACATTATCATTTAGCCTCTGGGACTGAACACTGACAGATTTCATTTTTAGATTTTGTGTTTCTCACTCTTCTTCACAGCCTTACACATAACTGGCGGAGTGGGTAAGCAGCCATGGTGATGATTCAGATGTGTTACTGTCTGACTCCAAATGAGAAGCCAACAACTAAAAGCAACACCACAATTTAGCCCGGTGTCTGTATCTCTCTATATTGAATGAAAACATGTTTTACCCATTATTTATACAGGATAAATACCCACATGTTTAACAACTGATAATAAAGGCCCATTATTATCAATCTTATGCCAAAGAATCTTTAGTTTCCTTTGACAGGGAGCTGCATTATTTGAAAATAACTAACCATTTTGAAGAGGGTCCTGCTTGTTAAGTATGAAGACCCTCCAATATAAAGCAGCTATTTACCAACCAGTTATTTTGACTCATGAATGTGAACAAATTGCCCTCTGCTCTTAACGTGCAAGGTAAAATGACAGGGTTGTGTTATTGTATCACTTCAAACAGCAGGAGGTCGACACAGCCCAATAATATCTACCACCAGCCCTCTTTAAATGTGTGTTGTTTGATTGGAGACGCCTCTTGAATCTGTTGACTAAAGTAGCAGCTTATCTCTTGAACAAAGAATTTAGTATTCCTCCAAGTGAGGAAATATATTTGGATGTAAAGTGATAAATGTATAGTATCTTATCCCTCGTCTGTTTTTTATTCTATCCAGTGTATTATTGTTCTGTGTCAGCATGGGGTAACAGACTGCAGTGAGACGTGCTGAGGGCGACTGTTGTTCTGCTGCTCCTAAAGGGTCGTGAAGGATAGCATTCATTAAAACTCAGATCCAGCCCCCATCTGGTGGTGTGAATAGGGAGTCCTCTGAGGGGTGGGGTGAAGGGGGGATGAGGGGCGTAGAGCCCTCCCTTGGCACGTGCCTAAGCCGCTCCAGCCTGGCCCTTGTCTGGCCTTGGTGACAGATCACAGAGGCAGGAGGGCCCCTCCGCACACCTGTGTCCCATGCACTCAGAGGATGCTGATGATCAGTGGCCACCATCATCAGGCATGCACCGGGGAAGAGGGGTTGATGCTTTAATTTGGTTTTTCGCATGTGAAGCTGTGAGGAAAAGATGGATGTTTTATCATGATAGAAGTGTAGTGTTTCGTATGAAATGTTGGTGTAGCTTGTGAAGAACAGGATGAAAGAAATTCACATCGTCCTCTCCAGGACATCCCATAAAAACGGCACTGTCACGACACTCCAGCGAGATGCTGTGGTTGCAGAGACACGTTGCTCTATTTTGGCACATGAGGAGAGGGAGGGAGTTGATTTGTAGAAAAAAAAAAGCCAGTGAAATAGTGATAAAACTAAAAAGAACAAAAGAAAGTAGAGCTGAAACGATCGACAGAAAATGAATCTAAAATTATTTTGATAAATGATTGATCGTTTGAGTTATTTTTTCAGAAAAAAAACATTCTCTTTTTTAAGCTTCTCAAATGTGAAAATTCACTACTTTTCCTTCAATTTACATATTAAATTAAATGTCTTTGGGTCGGTCAGACAAAACAAGACACTTGATGACATCCCTTTGGGCTGTAGGAAATTGTGATTCCCATTTTCTGTTGTTACATAGGCCAAACAGCTAATCAATTAATTGAGAAACTAATCAGCAGATTAATCGATTATGAAAACAATCGTTAGTTGCTGCCCTAAAAGAAAGGTCACCGTATGTTGCAGCTATTTTATAATTATGGAATGTCCTTTTTTTTTCATGTGAAAGAAAAACTGATGTCCAGAAGATCAAAACACAATATAAGATATAAAATATTTCCCCTTATTATCTGCAAATTCTGTCCTCATTTTATCCAGATTTCAAAGCAAAGCAATAAGAATATGGTGTAAAATCTTATCGGCCTCTCATCCTTTGTCTGTGTGTGATACGAGCATGATATGAGCATGTTGTAGAGGAGGGTATGAAGCTGTCAACGTAATGTGATATGGGGGAGGGGAGCTGGAAGGACCTGTGATAGATTACCTCACATACAACTGTAGGAAACCAGTTCTGTGGAGGAAAAACAATTGGATGTAGCAATCTCCTTCTTCCTCTGATGGTGGAAGATGCGATTCTCACTTCGCATATCCAGGTCTGAAAATGTAGCCCTTATAAGGCATCAGTGTTTCCCTGCTACATTACTGTGGGCGAAATAAAATCTGGTTTGGTACTAATAAATGTTTCAGTGGGATTGGAAATTATGCACAGATGAAAATAATGATAGTACACAGTTCTTTGTTGCTTTTTGGGAGCTAAACAAGATGGAGATATTTTACAGTGGACGCCATTTGCATATCACAAAAGGGAGGGTTTTTTGTTTCTAAACTGATCATCTTAAGCAGAGGCTCATTGCAAAAACAAGAGCTTTTTAAAAAAAAAAAAGATAATGTAGGGGAGATTCAGAAATCATTTTGGAAACCGCAATGTTAAATAAAAATATTTGTTTCAGTTTGCATATGTGTGGCAGTGGGTGGAGAGCAGAGACGTATAACATGTTATTATGGACTGATTTGGGGTGCCAAGCTCTCCATTAATAAAGCAATTAGCAAGGGAGGAGAAGGGGGCGTTTGTAAATTCAATTGCCCGGAGGTAGTGTAATGTCATGCTGGAGGGTGTCATAAAACAGTAATTACTCCAATACTGCTTTGAATTTTTTGGTTATAATTACTTGATCTTTTAGCATATGAGGGAGTTGAATTTTAGATTGTAAATTAAAGAATATTCAGGCAGCAGTGTGGAGAGATCGCTGGGTACAATTTGGGCTGCAGACTACAGAAGAGGGAAGGGATCAGGAGGATAATTGCATGCGGGCAGAGTCCCAGGGGAGGAGTGCAACCCCGTCATCAAACACTCATTCTGGCTGGGCCTCATCCCATTACAGTCCCCCAGGAGCCAAACTGCACCTGCCCCACCGACTGACAACTACTCAATCCCCCTTCACTCACCCTCACGATTACACAACTGGACAAACAGCACCAACAACATCACAATGACAAAGTCTGAGATGCTGCAAAAACACAGAGGGTGGAGTTTAGAGGCAGGTGAACGCTGGGAGAATTTCCACCTATGAATGAAATGTCGACACCAGATTTTGTCCAATTACCACGCGCCCCAGCGGGCACGTCACCGGTGCAACAGCCATGACCACTCCGGCTGGTTAGGCATGAGAAAACATGTTCCACGTGGCTGGTGACACAATTGTGTTTTCTGTCAAATTAACATGTGCACCGAGAAGCAGACGGCAGTGAGCGTTAATGGTTTCCCTCCTCAGCTGGGCAGATAATTGGAGGATAAACTGAGATTTATTGTAATTGCTGCCACTGCTGCTACTGGAAGGGTTTCAGACATGGAGCTGCTTCCTGTGATCACAGCATCAGTCAACACAGAACAAGAGTACTGTAGGCTCAACGCTGCCACTGCACATTAAATTGAGTCAGACTGTCCATCATGTGCATAAAACCGATGGCCAACACCTTAACCCCCACCCCCACAAACTTCATGCCTGTCTGTCATTTCTTCTAAGGTGAGAGGGGAGCTGTGAAGGCTTCATTCGCAAGAGGCTGTGGAAAACCTACCACATTTAATAGCTACCAGTTGGTCAAATTGTCATCATGCATAATGAGGACCTTCAAGAAGCTGGTCAGACCTCTCCTGATGTACTCACATCAGAGGTTGTTGCTCTCATATTCTGTATCTTCTCCGTATGACTCATTCCCTCCTGCAGCTGCTTAAAGGCACAGTCAGAATCACGGTCTTTGATATGTCCAGAGTCTTACACACCATCGAGCTCTTCCTGCTGCAGGGAGACGCTCAGAGTGATGCATGTGGATAGATAGACGCCATGTTTTCCTGAATTATTTACCACCTCACTGAAGGGCTGCATATACAATTTATCAGATTCTGCTTTTATTTCTTAATTCTTTTTTTTTTTCATAATAATTTCTTAGGTCAAATGAATATTTTTTTAGCCTGCAATCGTTAAAACCTAAACAAACGTATCCTAATACTTCAAATAGTAAATTCTGCTATTGATTTTCATTGGATGGCATCATCATAGAGCAAAGTTGCATTCAGGTTTCACCTTGTAAAGTCAGTATTGTTTCTGAGTGCATTTGTTTCTGATGGATGCTTGTAATATTGATTATATATAGAAATCAAATCTTATCCTAGGGCTGCACCCATTATAAGTTGCATCAAGTATTTAATTAAAATGTAAATTAACTGTGTGCGCACTGTAATGAATGTCGATGTCTTATACGCTATGTGTTTTAATTCAGTGTTTTTGTTCATTGTTTTTCTAGAAAACATGAATTACTAATATATAGTGAAATATAGTGATACCTTCCAAGGTAGCATGAGCTTCCTTTATTCTGAATTCAAACATTCACTGGAAGCATTTTTATTTTAAAATCTGACACGCTCCAGAGTTAAACAGTATTGATTTGTCATGCGATTAGATTTAAAGCAGGAGCTGGGTCAATAGTTGAATGTGTTGCATGTAACACTGTTGACCTCAGTTGTGTAGAGGAGGACACACTGAGGGGAAAACAGGGTGTGCCACAAGTATAATATTCCACATTACGCGCCTTACATTCTCACAGTGTGTTTCTTCTTCAGTCATGCTTCTGATCTTTCTTTTTCCTGTACAATTCAGTAAAGTGGGAAATGCTGCTGAGAGATTTAATAGGTTCATCATACTTTTATGCCCCTACATGACACCTCTGCAGCAGATTTTACACTGCATATTAAAGTCAGGACTCTTTGGGAAGACAGACAGTGATCCTGGTTTGTAGGGATGTAAACTCCAGTAATAGCGTTAACATTGCTGCTCTCTCTCCTTTTACCAATTACCAAGCTACAGGGTCCAATACTCTCCCCTGGACTCCAGAGACCTCAGCCATTGATTTACTAATGAGGAACGTGGAGAGAATAGTAGAAGCACGACGCTGATTGGAGAAGGTGGTTAACTGGTTAGGTAGTCTGCCTCCAGTCTCTGAGGACGACTAACCTTCAAATAAACAGCAACACACAAGACGAAAATATGACTTTTGGTTGTTTTTTTTATAAAATGATATGAGTATTTTTTATAACACTTTTTGACATCAACATACCTCTTCATTAAACACAATATTAGAAGCCATAAAATCACATTTATCTGTTTACATAAACTTCAGGCACAAAGCCGTAATAGCATCTTTTGGTCATCTTAAACATTCTTAAATATTCATATATTTTAAACATCCTTGCAGATTTCACACAGCAAATGAAGAAAGTGTTCAAATAGCAAATAAAGTCAGGTGGAGGAGCCATCTATTAATTCATGTGGTCCACTCAAATGTGACAATATCAAAGTGTCAATAAAGTACTTTTGGTGACAATGAGAACAACCAAGAAACACCAAGAGATCACAAAAACCTGGTTGTTCATATACAGTACTGCATTCCTCGCTGTCAAAATGCAACAACATGTCCTGCATTATGAGCACTAAAGCTGGACTCTCCAGACACTAGTAATTTGTTAAAACACACGCCTTAATGTTGATCATCACATGACTCCAAAACAATTACAGTTAGATACAGCAAGCCAGCATTACATTACAAAACAGAATGTGAGGGGTGGCGGCTGGTACACAGAATTTATTGCAGTGCACACCAAACATCAATAAACAATGTCTTCTGAGCAATCGCCTTCAAAACTTTTTTGATTTGTCTCACATCACGACTGGAACCTGATTATGAAAGTTCATTTTATTATTTATAATGGCAGAAGACAGTTATCTAAGAACAAAGCAGCAGGCTGAATGAGGACTATCGATGACTGTGAGGCGGCTGCATCTGAAACATTGATCTGAGCAAGTTCATGCAACAAACACACACTAAAACTCTACGGTTCCACTTCACTCACGCTATTTTTGTCATAGTGTATTATAGGCCTTGCTTGAGAAGAAGAAGACCTTTTTTTGCAAGCAGACATCTCCCTGAAAAGGTACTGTCCATGAAAAATATGGCCTTTTTATATTAATGTTAACACAGATCAACGACCCAAAATCCACAATAGTCTCACAGAAACAGTATACAGGTATATACAGTACATAAAACACATTTGAGAAACAGAATAGAATCTTGTTTTAGAATACTTTATAGTTTCAGTGCAATCAGAGTGGTATTTCAGAGAAAGACCCTATATGATGGTCAACTGCAGTGTCATCTGGCTCATGTTGTTCAAGTAGATTGATGAGGTTTGGGTGCCTAAGAAGTACAACATAGGCCTGCAGTTTTCTTTGCAACCGCTCTCTGTATAGTGAAGCCCTACATAGGTAGATGTGATGAGAAACGTGAGAATCTAATGAGGATTGTTCTGCATTGCAATGAAGTATTTCTTTACATTGGCTTTTTGAAACTAGTAACCGTTTTACTTGAATAATACACAAGAATGGATTTAAATATCTAAGATAATGCTTATTTGTGCAATCCGTGATGTGAGAATCCGTTTCTGGAGGCAGACTCACCACGACTGTCTGGTTTAAGAGTAGCCACGCTCAGCATACATCTTTCCCGCCGGTTCCTGCACATACTCCTCCGTCTTATCCCAGTCCTGCACCCAACCTCCATTGAGCTGTGCAGTGGCTCCGTAGCTTTTAGCCGGACCGCCCATCGCGCCGTAACCCTGCGTGATATCACCTGTCTCCTCGGCCAGCTCATCCTCATCAATGAAGCCGCACTTCTCTTCGCTGGTTTCTTCAGGGTCGGCCCATGGCTGTTTCTCCCCGGATGCAAAGATCCCATAAAACACCACGCCCCCGTAATGCACGAGGGAAGCAATGAGGAAGACATACTGCCACTCTTCCCGGGTCTAGAGACAGAAAACAGTCAGGCTGAGTCACTTCCTGAAGGCCTTGATAATGTAATTTCTCAACTGACTTAGAAAGTACCTGTCTGCATTAACATTCACATCACTGTATGAATAGAAATGACTCACCTTGTTCTTTGTCATGGCTCCTACTATTAGAGGGCAGACCATCCCTGACAGGGTACCCACACCATTGGATATGCCCATGAGGATGCTGGCATAACGAGGAGCGATGTCTAGATGGTTGACATTGAAACCTACAGCAACAAAGAGTACATTTTCTGAGTTTTGTGCTCTTTTAAATTGCATGAAACTAGAATCTGCTGTTTCGAAACTCACCTGATATTGCAAATCCGCTAAAACCCACCGCCAGGACTAAGAAAGAGATGGCCACCCCTTTACTGTGAGAATAACCAACCACTAATAAAAGAGTGGCCTCCATACCAAACCCTAAAAACAACAAGACAAGAGTTAACTGATGGACTGATGAGGAATACTTCTGCGATATCATGGTGACAGACAGAGACCTGATTATCAAAGCCTCACCTCCGCAGTTCATTATTTTCCGGACCATGGTGGTGGACATGATGTTGTGGGTCCGCAGGTAGTCCGCCAACTGGCCTCCTAAGGGCACGATGATGGTCATGACCAAGTGAGGGAGCGCTGACACTATTCCAACCTGAGAAACCATCAAACACTTGTCTGAAGCAAATGTGACAACTACAAAGAAACTGTCATAACAAAAGTGATTCTTTCTGTCTCAGACCCAATCTTTATCTTTGTGTCCGTTTCAACCTCTGAGTCCAGAATCACATCTGAGCAATAATTCACCTGCAGTAATCACAGCAGCCCGTCCTGAAGCTGAATTACACCTGCCGAACCATTCATGCTCCACACTCTCCAGGGAGGGCAAAGATTGTGACATTTTAAGATTAACTGGAATCTGTTGCTCTGTCTGACGCATTCACTCGTGCACAGTAGGATCAGAAAACCACAGCACTTTCAGAAGCAGTCATCAAAATACCCACCATAAATAAAACATTTTGTTTCAAAATCAGTCTTCAAATCTATTTTCTTAAAAGAAGTGAGAGATTTTGCCAAAGGAGTAAGATTATTCTACTTAAATGTTTCATCAACTTAAAAATTGAGGTAATGCATTGGCCGCTTATGGCAGCGGAAGTTGTGAACACAACATTGACATTTCATCAACTTTTATGTTGATATCGTGAACTTGTTAGCAAACAGCTGCTTATTTACACATCCAGCAGTTATGGAGCAACATTATAATTCATTTGGAGTTGTGTTTCTGGCCACATAAAATAAGTCCAATATTCACTCCCTTTTAGTTCTGTTTCTCCTGAAGAAAATATCTGGATCTTTAGCTGCTAAATGCTCCACTATGTTCACCAACTAGTTGCTATCTGTGTCTGTCTGGGTTTTTAGAGCTTTTTCGCTGAAAAAAAATCTGCCTGCTGCAGCGCTTTGAGAGTGGTGAGAGTGAACCAAAAGAGTAAAGTTGTGAACCAGACAAACAATGAGCTGAAACTCGCTATAAACCTCCATAAAGCACTACGAGCAACCTTTTTCACATTTCATGTTGTTATTATAAAAATATTGATTACAGCAGTTTTAATGTTTGTCCTCCACTGCCAATTTAATTTAATCCAAATCAGGAATAACATAAAAATACAATTTTTAGACCACAAGGATACATAAATAGACTGCTGGAATAACAAAATGAATGAACAACAGCATTAATATACTTTTCAGCGCATAGCACTAGTATCAAGAAGAGTCTTAATTAACATTTTATACAAATGAAACTACACTGAACTTTAGCCGTTCATATCTGAGAAAACCTTTGTTTGTAATCTTGAACATTAGATCACCTGATGTTGAAAGATATCTTTAGGGCATTAAAAGAGATTTATTTACCTTGCTGATTTCAAAGCCAAACACCTCTTCAAAGTATGCAGGCTGGCTAATGAGGAGCAGATAAAAGGTCCAGCTCCTGCAGAAGTTGGCCACGATGATTGCATAGACAGGCATGGAGGTGAAGAATTTCCTCCAGGGGGTCTTGAATTTCTGGTAAAACAAACAGAGAATCAGCTGGATGTACAGCACTTAGCGTGGTGTTACAAATCAAGGGATACAGACTGGGAACTCACTTCCATTGCACCCATCAGCTGGGCACTTTCACCGATGCTCTCCTCGATGTACCGGCGCTCCTCTGCAGTGATGGTCGGGTGCTCCGCTGGGCTCTCGTAGGACACCAAGATCCAGAACATGTACCAAAATATCCCAAAGCATCCTGAACAGATCATGAGAGCATCAAACACCTCACTCATTACAATCTCATACTGTGCAGCCAGACATTGATCAGGCCCACAGAACTTTATTTTAAATTCTAGTGGAGATCCCAAAGTTTTCAAAGATACCAAATATGTCAGTCTGGATTTTGGGAAAATGTGTATAAAATGATGCACAAGATATCTAGAATATTTTAATTTGATGAATGGTGCAGCCATAACAAACATGGAGTCTTGGAGTCACTCAGAGAATAGACAGCAAACAATAAGTTGCTAGATTTTGCTAACATTAGCCACCACAAGTTATTGGTCATACCAGACCATGTAAAGCCGTAGCAGCAAAACTCCTGAGTGTATTGATTTCAGCAAGGGTGCGATGTATTTCTTATGAATTCAACTTTTCATTGTTAAAATTAAATCAACCCATGACAGTGACACTCACCGTATACATAGAAGACAGAGGGCCATCCTGTGTACTGGACCAGGATCCCAGCCAGAGGCATGGCTATCACTGCACCAGCGTAGGATCCTGGACAAAGACAAAATATTATGACCGAGCAGAATTTGATCCTGCGCTGTTTATTCAGAGAGCAGCGTTCTGCCAGGGTTTAGTGACAAATGAGTTCAGTACACGTTTACACACATTTTAGGAGCAATATTTTGTAATTCTAAACCTGCATTTCAGTGCGTGAAGTAATATGATGATAAAAATCTACATGACACTAATGAGCCAATCTTGCGGCGTCACAGAAACATGATTATGTGTGTAGATTTTTTACCACAGAAGGAGATGGTTGCCAGACGACTTCTTTCCAGCGGTGGAGCCCATTTACTCCAGATCCCATGGCAGGCTGGATAAGTCACTCCCTGCACAGTGACAAATGACATTACAGTCACAGTCTGAACACACGAGGATCAAAACCCATTAACTTTCATTTGTTTTTCTCAATTTGAGACAAGTAATCTTCCTGTAAACTTTGATTTGTTAAATCCATCGATGAATAATACATCTGTTTTCCCACTTTACAGGTATTCTGCTTGATTGACGTAGTCTGTTCTCATTTGCCAAAGGCGTACAAGACAAATTATAGTTAATAACAAACAAACTGACGTCCATTGTAGCTGACCTTTCTAATAGAGACTAATGGGTTAGGTGTGAGTCAGTGCAAATTCAAGCTGAATATCCACTACATGAAAAAGAACCTGAATTGCTCCCATTAAATCTTCATTACACACTAAGTGGCATACAATCAACTATTGATAGACACAAATTGCTGGGGCTTGCAGTGGGAGACACCCTGAAATGCTAATGTTTAATTTGCAGTAATAAGTCGATGGGCGCTGAACACAGGCTGCTCTCTCTCTCAATGGTCATGAGCTGCTATTGAAACAACAGTGTGCAGCAAAATAAAATAACAAAAGAGGATGACCTTCAATCTGATAATAGCATCTCTCTCTGAAATATTTTCCTTTCTGTTGAGCTGTGGGAGCCGCCTGCATCAAGTGGTTTTTGTCTCTTTTGTTCTATGTGCTTTTATGTGAACATGGGGCTGTTTTTGGCCAGCTAAACCAACATACATAAGCACTGCTATTTGGGGTTTTATGCTGTTTGCTGCTTGTGTACTAATCTAACAATTGTATATAGTATAATGAATGGAACTACTACACAATGGGCTTCATTTTCCAGTGCAAATTCAAATAGAAAGCCAGGGCGTTCAGTATGAACAGAGGATTTCTGTAAAACGTGATCAAATACAGAATTTCATTAGGGGTCGAGTTTAGCTCTCAGCTTGATAATGAGGCATCATTCATTTCTGAGCCTTTTAAAGGTCAAGATGTGATGTGCAAACTGTGCATCAGTACCTCCACCAGCCCTTGTAATATCCTCACAAAGATGACACATCCATAGTGCGCCCGGGCGGCAGTGGGAATGAACATGTTCAGAGTGGATGTCAGCACGATGGCAGCCCCGAAAACTCTGGATAAACAGTGTGTTATTTGTCAGAATATTATCAAAACAAGATCATCTCATTCAGCAAGATACATGGCAGCAATATTGATCAATTTCAAGCCCTTCAAATAGATGAAAACATTAAATAAGTAATAAAATATCCTATACAGTGTTATACTGTATGATTCTTTACTACATACTGGAAGAACAAACACTATCCTCAATCAATCCTACACACACACACACACAACAGACAGTTATTCAGTTTCCAGGGGAGTGAGGACAGGAGGTGTTTGCAGCAGAAGGCGTCAGTGGGCTCAGCTGACTTGGCATGATGAAGCTCTTCAAAAGATTTGCATCTTATTTAGACTCCATTCCCCTCGTGAAAAATCTAACAATGCAATAATGTTGCTGTACAAGAACCTATGCTGTGATCTTATCCTGCTTTGGTTTTTTTTTTTATCTCCTCCTATAGTATCACTGTTATATTTATATGATTTTATAAAAAGGATTTTACATTATTTTGTTATAATTTGGTTTTCTTTCACAGTTCCTACAGATGTATTGTTCTTTGCTGCACATTTGCTCCTTTTGTCTAATTAGCTGACTAATCAGTCGTTAGTTAAGTAATGTGGTATAGAGACGGTATGGCCATTGAAATCATACTGCAATCATTACTTAGAACCACATTTCACACAAGGCCTTGGCTGATGTGGTTGCCATGCCTCTGAACATAAAGGATTAGGCATGGTGGTCCCGTGGGAGCTCATTAACATGAGGAGGCACGCCTGGTGGGCATCAGCCAAATCCCCAGTTTATCTGCTGTAAGGTCAGACTCCTTTCTTCAAACCATGAGACCGACATCCTCTGACTGGCTATCACCTACATTATAAATTAAAACAGGAACACATCTAGTACAGGGAAACTGATATTTAGACATCTGTTTCTTCACACCCCACCTTCACTACTTATTCGTAGTTTATTTCGAGGGCAGTTACCTGTTTGCAGCCAGTCTTGAGGAGATATACCCTCCCGGAATCTGAGTAACTATGTAGCCCCAGAAGAAGGATCCATGAATCATCCCCACGGTCTCTGGGTCCCAGTTGAATTTCGCTTTCTTTCAGACACACACAAATACAGACATATTTTAATTAATTTCTTTTCCATTTTCCTCCGGTTAAAAAAAAAATGGTGAAGCATATTCTTTAAAACTGTAATCAAAATGCTTCTTGTCCAATTGTGAAATACTGTCAGTGGAAAACATTTTCAGAAAGATATCAAATCTATTTTATTTGATGCTTTAACACCTTTGCAGCAACAGTGGGTAGCCTATAAGGTGATCGATCAACTAATTAAAGCACAAAATCTGCTGATTTTTAGGGAAACTACAAAAAAAATAAAATAAAACAACCTACTAATTTGCTTCTACTTGCTATAATATACAGGCCCAACACCCGAAATACAATTTTAAAGTACATATAGGCGTACTCTCATACGTTTAACCAAAACCTATCGATCAGTCAATTGGCTCTGGCCCTCATCACCTATCAAACATGCAGGGCTCGTGGGGTGTGACGGGGCGGAGTTTACAGGCACCTCTTTGATGATGATTTTGCCGTTTTGATGGATTGTGCTGTTATTGACCATGCTGACGATGGCCACGCCCAAGTTACACCGGATACCGAAGGAGATGCAGAAGCCGATCCCGCTCAGCATAGCGATGATGTATCTGCGCGGAAGCCCGAAGCATGTGCAGTCACACAGGGGCGTCTTCCGCTCCTGGTCCGCCGAGGGTCTCCCATCCTCCGTCAGCTCGATCGCCTCACCTGTCTGCTGCCGCTTTTCCAGCCTCCTGCACGACAAGCCGATCATATGCTCATTTTTTTAGGTTAAATTCAATATCCACACTTGGATGTATGAAATCAAACATCCGGGCTTCTTTTAAAGAAAGCAGTTAAGCGAGAACTATCAGTGGGAAATATGTGATTTCGTTGATTTTCTGCAAAAACAGCAGATCAAAATCCTCTGTATATACGCACGTATTTATTCACATGCCTCTTACAGGCTATTTGCAGCTCAAGCAACAGAGGAACTTAGCTTTCATCTTTACTTTGTGCTCTTTCAACGACAGGCCTTGACGATGTCTTTATTTTCTTCTTTTAATGTGTCCAGGCCCCTCAACAGCATTTTTTTATTCGTTCCCTGCTGAAATTCTCCATGTGTCTGTAAAAGAAAAGCTCGCTGGCAAACGAAGAGAAAATGACCTTAATACCGCATTGCAGCAATATCAGCATCATCGTTGTTTAGAGTTAATTTTGCCCTTTTTATTTTTTAATTAGCTCTCATAAATGTGGCGTTGGCATTTTGCTTTGGCTTTCACTTGAAATTTGCAGAAAGAAATGTAAGGTTAATTTAAAAACTAAACGATGAAATGTGAAGGCCTCATCCAGTGCAATAACAGGCCTGCTACAGCTTCAATGAAACCAACAGATTTTTTTTTTTTTGCATAGCTTAGAGTCACGTTTCTGTATTTGCCGTGCATCTTGGAGTCTTTTCAACAACTGAAAAACATTTTAGGACCAAAACATAAACGAATAAGATGTGCTCCCGCACAAATGTTCATCTGAAATATGTATATTTTAGAAAACAGATGATTTGTGTAAAATTCGTTTTTTCCTGCTTAATATTCAACCAGTGAATAGCCATTTTTTTGTATTTCCAATGAGAATTAAAATATTTAAATTGCATACATCTGAAGAGGTGTTCCTCTACATCCTGCTCCCCTACTCTGATTTTAAACGGAACATCTGTTTGCTTTGCAGTCAGTTATCAGTTTTCCTTTGGACTACATTTCATTTATGTCCTTGTGACAGTATAAAGAATATAGGAAGTCAGTTGATTATGAAGTCCATCGATCTTGAATTAATACAGAGGGATACATAAGGTAATAGATATCCTCCGACCTTGTGTCACGACTCGCTCTGTTTCATTAATTATTAAAAAACACCCACATCTGCTGGTGGAGGGGATCATCCTCCAGGGAAATATCTGATCCTTAAATATTCGGGCCACACGACTCTGCTTTCAGCATCCTGCCCGTGATTCATCTCATAAAGAAGAGATTTCCCTCTTGATTTCATTGTAATTCAGACATTTAAAACCAATGCTTTGTTCAGTGTGAGATGTTAAGGTCTGGATATTTTCTATTTTGAATTTTTCATAACATATATAGCCTAATTCTGTTACTAAAAGACATGCAGAAATGGCAATTTCTTCGCCTTACCTGTACAGGTTCCCGAGGGCCTTTCCTGCGATTTGTTTTAGTCCCCCTTTAGTGGTAGGGAGAGCTTTCTCCTTGCCTGGCTCCATATCCAAATTGTCTTTAAAAAATCTATAATACTATAACAAATGGAAGTGCTGCAATAACGAGCATATTGTTAAGATATTAATCCAAATAACGCGCCTCGGTCTTTTAAGCAGAAAGCGTCTCGTAGTCCTGAAAAGATGAGCCAGAAACGGAGAAAGAGGCGAAACGCGTTCAGTCTGAAAGGGCTGGTTTCACAGTCACAAAACAGCAGTCAAATAAGTCCGCTTTTGCCTTGCGCAATGTTAATCCATGCAGTGCCATTTTAAGATCCAGTCAGCGATGAGAAAACAGCCAAACAGAAAATGAAAAAGTTGAAGTTTTTTTTTTTTTTTGGAGTATTCTTTGAGGAGTCGACGTGTGAAAAGTGAAAATCTGCAGCCGGTGCAGGTTAGCGGAGCTCCGGTCTAATCTGAGGTGAGGATCTCCGGTGAGGCAGCAGCCGGAGGAGGTTTCAGCACCGCAGACAGCGCACAGCTCATCTACCTGTCAGCAGCTCCGAGCAGCGCCCCTCCTCCCTCCGCTCCTCAACGCTCCCCTCCTCTAATTCAATTACTTCTTTAGAATCTGTCAACGGCGACAATTGCATAACCTCTGTCCTTCACTTCTATCAAACTGAATAGAAAACGATTTCAGGATGAGCTGCGACCACTTATAAATCACTTGCTGCAGCAGGCACAAAGCAATAACACTCGCCCCATACCCACCACTCTGCATCCGTTTTTTCTCGGTTTTAGTTTGACCTGCTGCGTTTCAAGGAAGTGTCACAAATTCAGGGACACATTTGCAGAAAGATTTGTTTTCACTAAATTGAATAAAGAGGGGATTCTGATATTTTTCACTGAATAAAAGAAAGACGTGCTCCTCGCGCATGTGGAACCAGACTGTAAAGTACAGTATGCAGTCAACCACGCAGAGGCAGTGTTGTGTCAGGAAGTTAAAGAGACCAAACCTCAACTGATATGAGAAGAAATGAGATCAAGGAGACTGGAAACCATTGTTAATGTATTTATCATATTCCACCAATTAAAGACAAGCGATTAAACAAAGGACATACACAGGTTTCCCATGCAGGTTCATGATATTGGACACAAGTATCAGACAAAGAACATTTTTAATTTACATTTCTACAGCTCATTAGGATCTACGTAGGTGCAGGCAGTGCGCGCACAGGTGTGACAGTAGACATCCCCTGCCTTGTCCTCACCGTCTTCCGGGTCCGCTTGGATATCATTGAGGCCACCTGCGTGCCTGGACACTGGGAAAACATGACAGCAAAAGTGCCGTGAAACTCCTTCCTGAACTGGCCGCCTATGAAGCAGCTGAACAGAGGGTTAACGCAGGTGATGAGGCTGCAGAAGCACATCTCCAGGGCGAAGACCACGTCTGCATTGCGCCAGGAGGCGGGGTTGTCTGGGTAGACTGCCCGCATCACGATGGCGGCGTTGCGGCTCAGGTGGTACGGCAGGTAAAACAAGGCAAAGAGAACCAACGCTGCGCTCAGGACCCGCCGGAGCCGCCGCTGCTTGTTGTGCGGGTCTGGGCGGCAGGGCCGGTGGCGCAGCTCCGTGACACTGCGCAGGCCGCAGTAGCAGATGGAGAGCAGCGGGAAGAGGAAACCGATGATGGAGCAAACGAGGGAATAGGGGAGGCTCTCCCCGGTCTCAGTCAGCAGTATGTACAGGCTACAGACGGTGCGGTTGCTCCCAGGACAAGTCTGGATCAGAGTCATAGTGGCAACAGGTATGCTGAGGACCAGAGTGGCCACCCACACCGCCACACACAGCAGGCAGGTCTTCCTTCGGCCCAGCAGCACCAGAGAGCGCAGCGGGTGCACGATGGCCAGGTACCGGTCCACGCTGATGCAGGTGACGAAGAAGATGCTGAGGTAGAAGTAGTTGTGGTAGAACATCCTCACAATCGTGCAGAGAGGCAGCCCCAGCTTCCAGTACAGCTGGTCCAGATGGTAGTTGATGAGGTAAGGCAAGGCCAGCAGCCACGAGGTGTCAGCCAGGGTCAGGTTGAAGAGGAACACCGTGCTGCGGGTCCAGCGCCGCAGGCGGTGGAAGAAGACCCAGAGGGAGAGCAGGTTGAGGGGAAGCCCGAGGATCAGCACCGCCAGGAAGAAGGAAGGCATCACGTAGAGCTGGACCACCGGTAAACTTTGATGTGTGTCCAGGTCGCAGAAGGCTTCCTCTGGAGGCTGGATGAGCACAGAGGTTCAACTTGGGAGTTTAAACTGCAGATCTATTACAAGATAGTTTGTATCCTGGCTTTCTTTATCTTCATTTAATTGCAAACACTTAGGCTTCAGCACATTAAAGATATGGGCAGGTATGAGCCCTAATAGAAAAACATATTAAGTTTATAAATCATAATTTGCCATAGTTACAATACTCTGATGATAGATAGATAAAATGTTTAAAATCACAGTGAACCTTTCCAACCTACCTGAACCTGAGTGTTGCCCATGTCTTTGTTACAGTGGCTTCTCTGTGTGCCAAGTGAAACAACCACGCCAACATATTTTGGTGTAAAACACACCCACCAGTGTGAACAAACACTGAATAGTTATCAGTGTTCTCTCAGGCCATCTGTTATGTGAACAGTAACTTTCACGTCCTCTGCAAAGGAGCCGGTGGTCCACAGTATTTAGGACTGATTCAAACATGTCCAACAACTACTCAAGTTGAAGTGGTACTTTATTTTGGAGATTTGTCTTTGTTTACAATACACATTTGGATACAGGACAGTTACAAAAAAATGAGAAACAAATGAATGAAAACATGAAATTGTAACTTTAAGCATACAGTAAACAGGTTCACCGTTTTTCTAAGCACTGTAACGGTATAAAATACAATATTATTACTAGTATAACAACAGAAGACATAAGAAAAAAGGATGTTCAAGGAAATAAAAAAAAGTACTAGTTGTACTAAGGCAACAACAGGCGTAGGTTTAGCTGAGCGCAGGGCATGTAAAGGGAAACTGGAACAGTCCAACGTTGCTCTCGGCTATGTGGTCACATCTACATGCATCTCAAACAAACAGATTTAGTTGCCTGAGTTTGTAGCACAGCCAGCCAGTTATTTTACCTAAAACCGAAATACTTCAACAACAGATCTTCTTACATATTTCTATGTAGGCAGCCTAATAAACATGAAATGTCCTTCATATAATTTCAAAACAGTTGCTACATCTTTCTCCTTGTTGTCATTTAAGCTCAATATAAACCTTCAAATTCAGAACAGGGAACTCTTTTTTTACCTACAGCACAACTCCTGTTCCATTTAAATGAACAACGATGATCACACAATGCTGCTTCAAAACACTGAATATGAATATGTAGTGTCATGACAACAAGTAGACTGACATGTTTTTGTTTTGGTAGTCACGTTTCATTAAGTGCTTTGTGCAAAGATTTAAAAAAAAAGAATGTGGGTCTTTCCTTCTCTACAGAGACACAGCTGAGGAAACCAGAAGCACAAGAACTAGGCAATGGCTGATGTGCTTTGTGTAATGGAGCAAACATAGTTCAGTAGGTAGGGGCAGGCTTTCATTAGCTTCGACGTGTTGGTAAACAGAGGCACATTAAAAAGGGATCTCTTTACTCTCTCAGGGCTTTTCACTTCTCATCTCCAGGTACAGAACTCACTGTCAACAGTCAACATGCACCAGCTGCTGCTGCTGCTCAACAACAACTGGCCACTGCAGGACAAAACCTGCTCATACTCACAGTAGTAACAGCAGCACAGATTTGTCTTAATAAAAAAAAGCTACAGCTGTTGGGCTGTTATGAGATTCAAGCAAAATGTAAAGTAGTGAAGCAAATCATTTTGGTAAAATTGTGTTACATCTGTGCTGTGACCTTAGTGCTGTCAAATAAACAATGCTCACATTTGTTGCAGTAACTGTAAAAACAAACAAAAAATCGAGCTGAACATAAACATACAGTATATGACAGTGGAACCCTTCATACAGCTGCACATACGAACAAGGGAAATACTCAAATCCCATAATGAGCAAGCTCTCAGTTTCCAAATAATATCAATTGTTATTCTACTGGCAAATAGAATCAAAAATAAGTGATATATTAAGGCATTCAATCTTTGGTTACTCATAGTGGCACTTAAATAAATAGTCTTGTATTAAAACAAGAGTAAGTTGCCTGTCTTAGACACAGTGTGTAAGATTTCCTCTTTCTTTCCTTACAGCAAATGCTGATTATCCTCAGCACTATTGATTACAACATAGAGAGTGAAAAGCCATAAATATGAGACAAACGTTTAAATTCACATGCCTCAGGTTTCAGCATGCATGGAGACTTGGTCTTTCACCTGTGTGCACTTCCACTATCAGCAGATTAGTAGAAGAGGGATGGCTCTGACTGGAGGAAACCTCTAGCTCTTTAATAGAAGTTCTGTGTGTGTGTGTGTGTGTGTGTGTGTGTGTGTGTGTGTGTGTGTGTGTACTGCACAAACAACACAGGCACTACAGCAAATTGATGGTCAGTATCGTAATACACAAGCAGGGCAATCTACATCACCATGTCCTCCCATCATGTCCAGCTGACTGACCAGCAGCTCGCTGGGCTAGAGACACTCTGACAGCACCTCGTGTTTGGGTAAAGACGGATAGATCATGGGCGGGCAGGTGCACTCGTTGTGGCCATTGTTTTGGCTGAGTTGGATCTTCAGCTTCTCCACTTCATAGTTATGGAGATACTCCTGGACCAGGTAGCGCTCTCTCTTTACTCGAGCCCTCACGTCAGAGGGAATATCGGGAATCATCCAGGCCACGAAGAACTTGACCAGGAACACGACATGCTGTGGAGGAAGAAGGCACAACAGGTTAGTTTTACTTCAAGCTAGAGTCAGCAAAACTAAGAGCTGCAGAAGGAACTCAGCATGGATTTGTATTACATCTGAGAATTGTGTGTGTGGGAGAATGGGGGCTACTATCAATGTAACCATCGACTGCTGCCCAAGGTAAGAATCTGAGGCTCAGTTAAAGTGGTCAATAAGTGTTGGTGGTGCTAGTGGAAGCACTGCAGCCTGGTTTTACCTCCATGATAATGATGAAAGCCAGCTTGGCAGCCAGAATATGCCAGAACTGCATAGTGTGGGAGTACTGCTTCTCGTGGCCAGGAGGGTAGCGGTAATCACGATACCTACAAAGAAGGAACATGTCAGAGATTTTAATTTCCTGCAGATTTTTATATAGACTTTGGTTTGATTCTTCAGTCCACTGTGCAAAGGAAAAGGAGGTAATAATTACTCTAGTATTATGGTGCAGACTACATAATAATATCTATAAAAGGGCTTTAAAAAAATAAAAAGTACACATACAATATTAACCACACAACATTTAAATCTGAAGTTAAATAGTGATTTAAGTAAAGTGCATGTGCCAGCTGAGTTCAGCTGAGCTGCATTTATGGGGCTTTACTACATTTAAATTCTTAGCTAAAAAATAAAAGTTTCTATTGTAAATAACATTGTGTCCAGATGCGCTAGTCTATTTCACACCACCATGACCAGACATTTCATATGTCAGTGATGACAAGTAATTAAGCACATTTACTCAAATAAGTACAACTGTGAGGTATTTGTACTTAAGAATTGAGAGTTACTTTATACTTCTACTCCACTACATTTCAGAGGGAAACATTGTGTTTTTTACATTTATTCAACAGCTAAAGTTACTAGTTACTTTTTACATACAAAACACATGATACACTTATATAATATGATACATTATTATGGATTAAAGGCCCTGCATTCTCACATAGGTGTTTTCAACCATTGTGGCTTATTAGACCAGATCAGGTTGGAGTTGTGCAAAACTGAGATTTACTAGAAGTCACTAAAGTCCATGTACTTAGGCTCTTTGAACTACCCAACACAAAGTTATAAAATAGTTCAAATTAGCTTCACTCACCTAGCTACATCAAAATGCTGCTGAGATTTTAACGCATCCATAATAATAATCTGCTAATGTAATATATTAAACACTGTGAAAGGGGCCATTCTGCATAATGACTACTTATACGTTTATACTTTAATGCTGGTAATAATCATGTACTTTTAATCAAGTAGAATTTTGAATCTTGGAGGACTTTTACGTGTAACAGAGTATTTTTACATGGCTTTTACTTGAGTAAAGGCTCTGAGTACTTCTTCCACCACAGTCATATATTAACATAGAAGTGGAAACATGGCCTACATCAACAATCTTTGTCTCTCATACACAGAGCCTTGCAATCACACACACCTGCAGGTAGTGATGGAGCTGTTGAACCAGAAAGGGTTCTCCCCGTCCTCAGGCCTGTTGGCCAGTGGGATCTCAGAGATATTAAACACAGAGAGGCTGTTGTTTATGTAGCCTTTCATATTCATCTGACCCTCTGGCTGGTAGGCATACATGTACACGAGCCGAGGGATCATATCAGAGGTGAAGGCCACAATGAATGCCTAGAAAGCAGGGAAGGAAACGGTGTGAGGAAATCTAGAAGTACAACTGGGTAGACAGTGAGCAAATGCAAAGCACACAGATGCAGTCCAGCACTCACATTTGTGACAACAGAGAGTACGGCCATCCCATTGAGGATTTCCTGCCAGGCTCCGATGCTGTGGGCCTTTGCTGCCACAGGACGTCTGAACTGAGTGGTGAGCTTCCAGGAATCCACTCTAACCTCGATGATGTTGTTGATAAGTGCCATCAGCGGTGCCAGGGGGAAGGAGGCGACGAACAGCGTGATGAAACCAAACTGGATCACTGGGACATAGACAGGAGAGAGGTTAGTGAGAGGCAGTAGGATGGAAACAGCACCATCTGCAGAATCTCAGAAGTCACTGCATATATCTTTTTATCTATCTATCTAGTTTAAAATCTGTGTTTGCGTATATTCCTCAACTTTGCTGCAGTATTAGGTAATCACTTATGTTTGTCTCGATTTTGCCCTAGGCCTTGTCTTGTCTTGACTGCAGCCTAGCTTTTAAGTATGTGTATCTAAATCTCTCTCTCTGTGTAATGGATTGACTTTGTACTGAGTGTTTACCCATTTCCAGGTACTCATAGAAGAGGCCCAGCTGTCCAAAGCCCTGCAGGTCGTGGTCCTGCTCCCAGCGGCTGTACAAACTTTCTGGGTGGCTTCGTGCCTTCCTGCTGCCCCACCAGTTCATCAGCCACCTGAAGGCCACAAGGGGGCGATAGAGGGCTATGAGGCAACAAAATTCACCCTGACAGCCATATTGCAGGCCTATTGAACTGTAAACAATGGCTATAAAGAGATGACGGCACTTTCATCTGAACTTATAAAAGTAAGTAAAAGTCAAGGTTAATTTCTGTACTTGTTTTTACTAGAAACTGAGTATGCAGCCACTGATAATAGGCCTTTTCACAGCAGACATTCTAACTTGTCATAGTAGCAAAAAGCACAGGTGTTACCAATAACAGTAACGATGTCTCTGTTCTATTCAAATGTCCCAGTTAAATAATACCAGGACTCTGAAACCAAAGCAGCTAATGTACTATTTAGTGGATGCATGATGACATTATTTTAGGTACATTTCTAAATCATCTTGCAGGCTGAATAGCTAACTGACAAAAAAATACTCTTAGCAGAGATAACTCTAAACATCAGGGAAGTAAAACAAGGCCCCAGCCATGGTTGATGTATGTTATGTGATGCAGCTGTAAAGCCTTTAAAGAGTGTGTAAATTTAACCCCTCTGTATCTTTTCTGGACGGTTAAGTTGGGTGTACTCACGGGACCAGAGCCTCCTGGATGTTGCCCCACACCTGTTTACCAGTCATCACTATCACCAGCTGGGTGGTCAACTCAATCAAACAGCCACCAGGGTCGCACTGAATGTAGGCACGTTGAGATAGAGGAGGAATAGGAAGGAAACAGACATTAACTCAAATTCAGGCTCAAGTTGAATTACCAGTGCTAATCTTACACAATTTAATGTAGTTATATCTGGTACCTCTTCATTCCTCAGTTTGCTCCACTTGCCAAACATATAAGCATAATCTCCAGGATAGCCGACAAATTTGCCCTTAAAGAAAGCCACGTAGAAGCAGGACGAGTAGTAGTTGACAAACTGGAAGAGGAACATCTTCACCGTCAGTTTGTTCTCATACTCCAGGTGGGTCTTGGGAATTTCTGCCACATAGTAAAAGGTAATAAAACATCAATTTTAAATACATAAACCATAAAAGGAATACATATTTCATCATGAAATACATAATGGATACATAAAGACACAGAAATGTAATAATCTGGGATTTGCTCTCTCGCTGTGACCCTCACCCATGTCAGTGATCCAAACAGCCACTCTCTCATACATGAGGTTGAGGATCATGATGATGACAAAGTTGATGCAGGAGGCAGTGACAGAGGTGGCCAGCTGTGGTGTGATTAAGGGGCCAACCACCTGCAGGTGGGTGGTGGGACTGTCCTTCATGATGCTGGCGAAGGCTGCGTATACCGCCAGGCGGTACGCTATCACCCCAATGATGCAGGCAATGATCAATGAGATCTTCAGGACAGAGACAACAGTGACAACATGAAAGACAACTACATGGCACAGCAAGTCATGAGACAAAAGTACAGTGAGAACAACACACCAATTGTGATACACCAAAACACACATAGACATGAATGAAGCAAGGTGAATTATTGTCAATATAGATGTTAGGAGTAACTGCTATGCTTGAAGTGTGCACACATGCCCCATGAAGAGAAATCTCCCACAATCTTCCTATTTGCTCATTCACATGTTACAGAAGGGTACACAACAGTAATAAATCTGGGCCGGTATGTATAAAGCCCTAAAACTGGTCTTAAATGGGTCACAATTCTAAGAAGGACATCATTTTGCCCTCATTTTTAGAATTTCATGCCATGCATAAACATTCCTCAGTGTTCTGACTTGGTCTCAGCTCCATAATTATTTAAGAGAGCTCCATTTGTTTTAGTTTGATACATACCGGCCCTGGTCGAATGATATTAGTGATGATGATGATTGATGGGAAAGACAAAAAGACACAGGGTGGAGAAACAGGTAGAGGATGAAAGCATTTAGATTCATCAAGTGTACCAAAGATACAATGCTCACCCAGAACAGGACTGTGGCTCCAGACAGACATGTGCGTGCACACTTGGTTGTTATGGGTAAGTATGGCTCCATTTCCTAAATCATAAGCAAGCAAAGCATGGACACGGGAGTCAGTCACCCTTTGTTATATCCTGAAAAGACAGCTCTAAAAGGCCGGGTTCCTTTAATTACCACTGGCCTCCGATGCTAGGCAGAGTGAGGTCGCCCAATCAGAACTCTTTTTGTGTAGGCGTTTCAGTCCAAGTCCAATTCTTTCATCTAGCGGTCTCCTGGTGCAGCCATGCTTTTGCAAAAACCTCTTTCAAGATACTGATCCACGAGAGAAACAATAATGTGGTACAGAAGGAAACTCGTGCCTCTGAGTCTTTCCAGAAATATCTGTTATCCACACATACTGCACCACACCAAAACCTCTTCCTCACCAATTTGGCATTCCACGTTAAGTGCTACCCTTACCCAGAGTACCACGGTGGCCCAGCACAGGCACAGTTTCCCCAATAGATCTGTAGCAGTCCTTTCAAGAACCCACTCCGTTTCCTACAGACGGGTGGGATGTGGTCAAGGCGAATTACAGCACCCTGTTAATGTTCATTTCACAAGTCTGTGTCTGTCACTATCACTTAGTAATATTGTCCTTAATCAAAGAGACTCCATTCAGACCATGTTTTGAGTCCAGGAACTGGCCTAATGAATGACTGCAACCAACTCAGTGTGAAGAACCTGTATCCGATAAATACAACAGATACTGTAATCTTTTCTACCATACAGTATATCTCTCCGATAAAGCCTTGTGGAAGCTACGCAGACCTAGAGCTGCACATTAGAACAGTATCATACAGTATATTAGTATTTCATGAGTACACAAACACCTGAGTGATGCGGTTCAGCTTGCGGTTGGTGCACTTGGTCTCGTACTCTGGCCGAAGCTGCAGCTGCTGTTGCTCCTCTTCAAAGTCAACCAGGTCCCACTCGTACTCGAGACGAGCCTGCCGCCTCTTCCAGAACTCCAGAAAGAGCGTCACTGCAGAGAATATGCCCCTCAAATGTAAATTTTCAGTGCTTTGACCCCCATTCACTTATTATTATTATTATTATTATTATTATTATTATATTGGTGTGTGTCAGATCTCACAATCTCAGGAGATGAGAAAATGTGTTTTTTGTGATTTGTGTAAACAGGTCATTTAAATATAGAGTGAGTAACAGTGATTTTAAATAACTAATAATAGTTCAAGATCTCCCACTAGGTGGTGCACTGGGTTACAAAATACAAAATGCAGAGAACAGACATTTTTACTCACCCCAAATCCCCATAAATATGGCAAAAAACACTGTTCCCACATTGTCAAACAGGTGTGATTGCTGAAAGAAGAACATGTTTGAGAAATAGTAAGATTATGAAAAACGGATTTGTTGACATTTAGCTGCAACCCTCCTTTAAATATCACACAATGTGGATAGAACATGAATCATGGTGAAAAAAATCAACTCAGTCAAAAAGCCAGGATGTCTCACCCACGAGGAGTTGCATGTTGAGTTGAGTTTCCAGTAGCCACATTTCTTGTCACACAGCGGGCACATGACAATATTGCCTCCAATTTCCTCACTACATATTTCTTTGCTGTGGGGAGATGAGAGATTTTTCAATAAAAGGAACAAGGACATTAGTAATACTAATAATATCAAACATACGATGACATGTGAAAGACAGGCTGATATTCTTGGTGAAAATCACCTCCACTCGTTGTCATCGTAGGTGAGGAATCCGTAGATGAAACAAATTGTCCCAACTACTGCAGCAAACAACAGCATCTCGGTGTAGAAACCCAGCCACGCAAAATAAATACCTATCTTCTCCCCATAATACTTCCTGGTGAAGGGAAAAACAACAACATTTGTGCTGTAAATTCTTCTGCTGCCAGATTAATGTTGAGTAAATACACATCAGATATGACTTCTTTGTTTTTAAGTCTTACCTTACAAGATTGAGGGGCTGCTCCTTGAAGAAACAGAGGAATCTGGCCCAGTGTTTGTAGAGATTGTATCTCTCGCTTTCGCAGTTAGCATCCTTCGATCTTGTCCAGTATCTACACTGCACGCACACAGAAGAACACAGTTCACTACCACATTCATTTCGTTATTGAAAAGTTATTCATCCTTGAAATGCAACATCCAGCACGGCCTCCAACAGGATGTTACTGTTGGAAAGCAATGAGTGCACATTCCACGGAAGACTCCCTGTCTTTTTCCAATGATAAAAAAGTTCACCAAAAGAGGCTCACATCGTGCAGCGGGAAGGCAGCAGTGTAGGTGCCGTTGTTGAGTAGCCTCTTGATTCCCTTCTTATCTTTATCTCCACATTCATCCCTGAAGTACGAACAACGGGACAGGATGTAGTAGACCTGGGCAGAGAGAGAAACAGAAGGAGATAAGTGTTTTGTTGTTCAGAGGCTTGAAAATTGTATGGATAGTAACAGAATTATAAAGTTGCTTCTGTATTCAGTTTACAGTTTGAGATAATAGCCATTCAATTCTTCACAATAGACATAACCTACTAAATTTGAACCTCAGTCGTTTAAATAAGCGTTTTCAAAAATGTAACTAAAATGTAACACGTGTAGGCCTGCACACAGAACTGCAGTATTTATAGCAAAGGTTTTATCTGAATGTCAGGGGAATGTTTTAATTTGAAGTTCACAAACAAGATAAGAAAGTCATGGTCAAAGCATCCTTACTATCCTGTTGCGAGTAGAAGGGGGGAAGAACGTGTCTTTGTTGTCGATAAGGAAGAAGTCAGACTTGCTCTTGTTGAAGGGAGCTGTGAAATAGTCTGGCTCAGGGTGCATGACGTGCTCCGGCAGACGAAAAGGGGTGGACAGCCAGTTCATGGGCATCTCGCTGTTCTCTGGGATGTCGTTGGCCTTGAATGGGACCTTGATCTTCAGCACGTCTGCATAGGTGGCCAACACTTCCCATGGAGCGTGGATCTTCACGAAATAAGTCTTTCCATCTTCTGACTCCTGATAATAATGACAGTAAGACAAGTGTCACAGTATGATGAGTAAAGGGCTACTGATTCATAAACTAAAATTCCCTGAAAAGTACTTTTACAGGTTTTATGCAAAATTCATGGTTTGTTGACTAGATAGTATAAAGATAAATGGCAGTGTTGGTATTTTTGTCTTCATAAAAACAAGAAGAATTCTAAAAAACAACAACAGAACACAGATATGTGATATGATATACACATACATAAACAAATGTCTTTGTGGGACGCTTAATTCACTTTTCCATTAGACATAATCAAATCAATAACTGGACGCTCTTACCGATTTATCTTCGGTCTCCAGCTCCAGGCCGACATTCACTAGGTTGGCCTCATACACCTTCCTCCTCTCCTTCAGAAGAAAACAAAGCATATATACATATATTTAATAGTTTGATATAAATTTAACTCCTTTACTGCCATTGTATAACAGTGAAATCTATTGTACAACAAAATGAAGTACACACAAACTGTGAAAAATCATTATACATAAAAGCTTGAAAGAAAATACTGGGAAAACATTATACATAAAAACATTAAGTAGCATATATTTAAGATTGTTAAGTGTATAATGATATGTACCAATATGATGATATACAACTTAAATAAGGCTGAATACTGTAGATCTAAGTATATCAAGCCAAAAGTAAAATTGGTGAAATAAATAGTTCAACAACTTCAACAACTGAACAAATCTTATTAAGTCACTGTGAGATGAAATGTGAGTGCACATTTGGCAAGACACAAATAAAACCAAAGTGAACAGGGAGTCACACTCAGTGCAGCAGGTATAAAAGCAGTACAAAACAACTAAACTAGTACTGTTAAGTGTGGACACGGCAGTGTCAGATGGCTCAGTACTTTCAATAGCAGCAGTCACGAGTGCAAACAGGTAGTGAAAGTTACTTGCAGTAGTGCAGTAGTATGACATTACGTTACCATATGGCATTTGGAATTAGGTTTAATGTTTTGAGAAATAGGCACATAAAAAGAATTGTCCATATCATTGGACATTGACAAAATGTACCTCCTTGTTAGAGCTGAAATTTACTGTCTCATTTTACAACACGTGGATAATACTCAGGAACTGGCCTCTTGTTTGCCCTTCCTCGTAAAAAAAAGGCTGGAAAAAGATGAGCAAGTTCCTGACCAGGCCAGAGGTCTGAGTGTTGACTCACTGATGAGGCTGTGGGTGAAAAACTGCCTCATACCCGGGGAGTGGTAACACAGACATGTGAAGACTAACAGCTTAGTATCAAACACTAAAAAGTCTTTCAGCACTCCAGCTGATAAAGAGACTAGCCACAAAAAGACATTGGCCAGCAACAGTATGATATATATACTTCAAAGGTGATTTACATAAGAGAATAGGGTTGTAAGTCTATCAGAGAATCTCAGAGAATTCCTTGAGAGGATTACAATCTGAGAATAACAGTTTATCTAACTTTATCAGTGTTGTGGTATTTAGGGTATGCTGCTGACACACACTGTGACCTCTGAGGATATCCTGTAAAGAAACCGTTCTTACTGTTTAAATCAAGAAGTGGAAATAACGTCAGCTGTTCTTTTGTGTGATATTTTAGGATTTCAAGATATTTAGTTCTGGTTGCAATGAATAATATTTGCTGTCATTCTGCTGAATTGGAAATACAACAATAACAACACTGTAAAACATACATCAAGAAACAAAACATCAGTTATTACAAACATATGCTTGCAGTTAGTGAACTAGGGAAATGTAACTTGTGTATACAGTACCTAGAGGTTGTTTCTTACCTGTTTTCTCTCCCCATCTTTATCGTCAACATAGGACAGGACAAAATCAATCCTGCGCACTCCGTCACGAAAGAATACAGAGTCTTTACTGTGTTGTTGTTTGTCGATCTATAACGAGATAGAACAGAGGTCACAACATTTAAACACACACACATACACATGTACAATATCAGCTCAACAAGTCTTGGGATACATTCAGCACAGCAGACCACACAGTCAAGCTACAGCACGTGTCAGTGGCTAACAGCAAAACCCAAAGAAGAAGTCCTCCACACCACATTACACTACTGATTCTCATATTTCCACTCCAAACAAAAACAGCATGCTATATGTCATAGCAGATTTCCTCCATTTAAGGGATTTATTGAGCAAGATGAGAATAGGCTTTTAAAGAAATCTTTGTTGTATCACAGAATGAAATCCAGAAAGACATACTGTGAATGCTTTGATTTCAGGTCATCTGTCAATTCATTAAACACAACCTCAGGTTACATGTAATAGCAAAGGATATGTGGAGAAAACTACACATTTATAAATACCATTTTCTACACTCCAACATTGTTGTACTTTATTTGTCGTTTCTTTTCTGTAAATCCTGGAATCCAAAGAAATTCCAAGCATGATTATCAGCAAATGCTAGCCCTTGTCTCTTCAGCAGCTTCAAGGCTGAAGAGAAATGAACTACACAGGAAGGCTTTAAGGGAGAAAAGAAAGGCATGACTGCTCGTTGCTGTTGCTGCTTCAGCTGTTCAGAAAGCTAAAAATAACCATGTACCATGAACCTCTGTTATCACTACACATTACTTGAGTAGCTACCTACACAGGACTGCAGACCATTCAGAGAACTCAGACCATTTAGCATCACAAAAACGACAATATTGCACTCAGCCACATCTACGGCTACTGTACTGTAGTTCTGACAGAGTTTGGCCTGTCGGTCAGCACAGCGCTGTGGGGGTAGGGAGGAATGGAAGAGCACTTTACCTCCATGGCCCACTCCCTTTATGGTTAGGATGCATCAGCGGAAAGTCCGACTGCCTGTTAGAGCAAAATTGCTTTTCTCCAGGGAGCACAGTCCGGCCCTGAAAGCCCTGCTTCTCTCACTCTCACTCCACTGGTCCCCCAGCCAGAGGAGCTCCACCCAGTCCACTCACCTCCCAGGACAAGCCCTCACTTGCTCAGACATTCAGAAAAGGGAGAGGGAGAGAGACGGGAGGAGGGATAATGGGAGAGAAGTGGAGGAGACTCCTAGAGATGACATCAGCAGCATGGGGATAGCATAGCGGCTGCCAGCTAGCTAGCTAATGTAATAAGAGCACGGCATCAGAAAAGGGGAGGTGACATCACTGTACTGCACTGACCATCAGGAGAGTAAAAGCAAGAGTCCCTCACACATGCTGTCTAATATTTCAGATAACCAGTAAAACCTCAGATGGAAAGCCAACTGACCACATGAAGAAATCTGCTCCGATAAGTCTGATAAGGGTGAACTACAGAAAACCAAAACTGATAACTAGTGCATAATCTTCCCAGTCTGACTTGACTGTTTGAAACTAATCAATTAAACAATCTGGAGACCTTACTACAACGGTGTACAAAGTGCAAATGGGACACTATCAATGGAAAACGCATGTGCTCAGATAGGTTCTCTACAAAGGTAGTGATTTACAGTGAGACAGCTGTTTTTAGCTCTACAGCTGTATCTACCACCCTGGTTCGTAGTGTACTAACTCATAGAAGCATTTGTGGCTACATGTTCAACCTTTTTACGGTTCTCTTATCCCAAATTATGCATACGTTCTAACCACTGGTCTGCATTACCTCCCAGACTAGATTGGACAATGTTGACCATGGCAGGGTGGTTGCTTTCTTTAACTGGGACGTCGCTGCAGAAACTCTCTAATTTGCCGTAATTACAGATCAGCCATATGGAATCAGTGCATCTGCTGAGACCTGCTTCTGCTCAGCAAAGCTGGTAGACGCCACAGAGATCTATACATTTGCCAACTAACCCCTAACTACTGGGTGTTTAGACATATGTACGTCTTTTATCTTAATTAAGGAGGGTAAATGTAGAACATGGTGTACGATAACTAGGCTACTAGTTTCAGGGAGGCGCTTCTTTAAAATATTACTTCCAAAGCAGTTTTTGGGGCTAAAAGAGTTTAGAACAGATCTTCTATGAAAGTGGTGACCCCTTTGATTTTAAATATATCATCAAAATGTAGAATCCTCTCTCCACCCTATGACTCTCCTGTATAGCTTCCTTTTTTACACTTCAACACCCTGTAAAGTCTCTAATGCACTCTGATATTAGTGCCACAAAATCTAACAGCAAGGGTGCAGTTCTCTTCTCTCTATTCTATTTTTTGATTTATTTTATTTTTTTCTTTATTATTTCAACAATATCAAACTGAAAAGTCTCTTTCTTTTTTTTTGCAAAAAACATAGTTCTGTATTGGTAGCAAAATGTAGTAAATGGCTGCCTGCTTCTATATCTATGGATTATAGCTTCATTTCATTGCAATAAATCACTGCAATCCTCAAACTTGTTCTGAACACAGGGAAGATTGTGTTTTTCTGCAGAGCTAAAAAAGGAAAATTGAAGTATCCAGAGTTGAAGTATGAAGAGTTGTATCTGGTTCAGTGAGCCTCTCTAAAAGTTCACATTGACAACCCCAGACGTCTTGTATGAGGAAGGCCATACACTCAGCTTTTGCTGTCATTCTTCATTACAGAGGCAATTTATAGATGTGCAGCTACCTCCCCTTTAAAACTCCTTGATGTAATCTTCCACTCGGCTAAATCGTAGCCTTTAGTTGGAGGGAGCCAAATTACTAGAAAGGCTTATTGCAGGTTTTTTCCCCTAAAGATTAGCCGCTGTTAAAAAGGGTAATGATTCCACTTTTCATTAAAATGAGTTAGACACTGTTTAAGGAAGACCACATTTTAGGATTCAAAAGAAGAAGCCTACAGTACATTATATGGTTAGCCACAGCAACGTTCAGTCCTGTCATGAGCACAGGACAGGGTCATGATTACAGTATAGACTGCATACACTTTAAGTACACACACACATAAATGCACACACACAAAAACAGCTAGGCAAATGACAAATGACGGTATACCGTGCGTGTGCAAGTCTGTGTGTGTGTGTGTGTGTGTGCGCAAGTGTGCACTTTCTAATTGTGCTGTAACACCACCGGGCTGTTGCTTTTTCTTCAGTGAAGCAGACAATTATCACAGGTGAGAACAAAGCAGGTGAAAAGGCCTTTTCCATTTTTAATGAACTCTGATGTTGCATCAACACATAGTTCATGCCAGTATGTTTCCATTAAAAACATGCTTTCCAGAAGCCTACATCAGCTCTCTACCAAGAAATGTGTATTGATTTCAACCCTGACGTCCAAGCTTTTTTCTCTGAATATCTAATGCGGGTGGAGAAATTCAACACTGAACAGACATTCGTCCAGAAGGAAATAATGGCTGGCAGGCAGGCAGACATATGCATAGTAAGTTGCATCACATCACAAGCCTGTTTTACCATGCCATACCCTGGAACGAAACTTCAGGAACAGCGCCCGCTTTCTCGACAGCTGTGGAGGAACCAAGTGGATAGTGAGGGAAAGCCTAACAACACAACAAATTCAACAGCATACAGCTAAAACTGTAGCAGCAACCTTACAGAGGTGATCACAGCGGATCAAAATGTCAGACACTCCACACTTGCATTTACACATCGTTGCAGATTACATTAGACACACAAACTGTTATAAGTTAGGCATAGTCACAGTCAGGTATTTCTCAGTTACAGGTTTGAGTTCGGAGATCATGTGAGATGACACACAAACACGCAGACACTGACACAGCAGCATGCATTGGTGTCCTCGACTGGTGTCTTACCCCAGTCAAAGCACTGATTTGCTCTAAGGTCTGAGCCTCAAACTGTGGACTGTCGCTGTGGTCAGAGGGGGCCAGGGAGGCCAGGCTGGTGTTGAGAGACTCACAGGTCTCTACACACACATCAGGCGTTAGAGGAGACTTTAAGTACAATGTGAAAGGGGGAGAATAGACAGGAGCATAATGGTTACTCTCTCATTTGCAGGTTGTAAACTATTATGACTGGATTGGAAAAAATGATGTCATCTCAATACTGAGACTATTAGTTGTGGGCTGTACTAAAATACACAGGCTAAACCGTCCTGCCACATATTGGCTGTTGATTGGTGGGGGAGAAGAAAATCGGTGTGAGTATTAAACAGGAAAGAGAGAAGGAAGGAAATCTAAATAAAGCGTTTTACTTGTACACAATGAACTCCCTGCTATCATGCAGCTAAATGTTGATAGGAGGGACACATTTTCACATATTTAAATAGCTAATTCAAATCATCCAAGTATATGCAAACCATTCTGAGGCACTTGCAACCATATATAATGACATGGGGTGTTGTGAAATTACTTTTTGTATGAAAAGAAGCTCTCTCTCAGACTGTCCACAATCAAGGCAAAAGAAGTTCCTTTGCAGAAACATCTGTATGAAGGTGCTGAGTGAATATAAGCATGCGGTGAGTTCAGTGTTTACCGCTGATTGTCCCTGCTCGAAGGATCCTGTGCTGGATGAGGCATGTTGGTGGTAGCCATTTATATCATCTGCAAGACAGTAACATAAAGAACACTGAATTAACAATAGAATTACCTATGTTAATTATGGCATTATTCTCTAACCACTGTAAAAGAATAATAGCAAGTAGCATAGTGAATCTCACACAGGCAGGTTGGTGGCAGTAAAGTTTCAGGCATATGAACAGCTGCCTGAGTTAACAGACAGCCAATGTTGTGGTCTATATCTGCACAGCATTTGCTGGCAGCCCTCCGACAGGCCAGACAGCATGACTTAACAGGATCACTGTGATAGAATACGCACAGCCATATTACTGTGCTGCGATTCTACCACGACAGGAGGGACTGCAGGAAACAAGACTGAGAAGTCTGGTAAACTCCCTCATTGTGTCTGAAAGTGAACGCTGCCTGTGAGATGAAACATGGCTTTAACCATGATAAAGTTCTACTTTGTTCTGCCCTTCATTGCATGTCAAATGCAATTAAACCCTTCCCAAAGTACATTTTGAGAAAAAAGATTTACATAAACAAATGTCAGGGCAGATGGAAAAGTGAAACAAACATCAAGTACGATTGGCACCACTGTGGCTAAAAAAATAAAGAAGGTTTCAGCCTCTGTGTCTGTGTTTTTAAATAGAAATGCAACCGTCCTAATTGATGGTCTCTCTGAGGTTATATTTAGTCTGGACTCAACACAAAAATGTGCTGACACAGACCTGAAACAAGCATTCGAACCTTGTAATATGTAAACCTTGTCTGTCTCTACGTTATTACAGATCAAGTCAACAAAGTATGAGTTAGTGGTTCAAAACTAAAATGAATGACATTTATCATAAAAGCTCCACTCCAGAACCGGAGTACAGCACAACTTGTGAACCGTTTTTTTTTTTGTTGGACTAAGTATTTAGAATATGAAAATCCAGCCTGCTGTTATCATTTGCGTACACAGCATGCTTGCTGTTACCAATATCTTTTGAGTTATGGCAGAATTTAGAAGTTTAGAGGAGACTGTTATCCACCTGCAGTGACCCCTTAAAGAATGCTTGATAATCAGTACTATATAGTACAATTTACATCAGATTTGGACTTAAAGCTAAAACACATAGCCACCCTTTTATGATACTTTTATAGTGTTTTAACAACAACATTAAAGCCATCTTCTTGTTTCATCTTCCTTAAAAAGCAGTTATGATACAGACTTTGATTTGGACTGCTGTGAATTGTTCCAAACTATATTTATTTCACAACATATGAGAATGCCTCTTGAACAGCTGAGCATATTTTTGCACAGTTGGACGCAGTATTAGAGCACTCAGTATTAGCCATTCAGCTATGCCAAGAGTCTTTTCCCACCTAGCTAAGAAGCCTCCACAGTTAAGCCTTTGTTCAAGAGAGAGCAGCTGATCACAGTGGAAATGCCACAAGGCTGCATCTGTCTCCTTCTTTATTACCAAAGCAACCCAACACACTCAAGAGAGCAAACCCCATGCACATTATTTACACAAAGAAAGTTACAACAGCTGGTTTATTGAAATAACAGAGATATGATCTCCTAGCTATTACTACTCGTTAGTATACACCTGCTTTAACAGGCCAGTTCGCATACAGTATCATGGCAATGCTAGATAAATGTAATCCATTACAGTAAGGGTGAGCACTGATGCAACAACAAGTGACAATCCAAGTTAGCCTGAATCTGCGTGGTGAAAACACAACCACGAATAGTTTGGGAATCTGTACTTACAGTATGTTCAACGTGGTTTGAATCTGTATTTAAATACAGTGCGCAAAGAGCTTGTAAGCAAACTATGAGACCTTCAGCTGTCCACATGTTTTCACTTGTGTGAGTGAGCAGTTGGATTTACCTTAAAATGACATTTAAAGCCTCTCAGATTATATGGTTTTAACTAATTGAAACTCTGAATGTGTTGTCTGGAAATACCAGCAGTCTGGGGATATGTAACAGTAACAGTAAAACCTTTTGAGTGTATATTTAAAACCTAAAAAAAAATCATTTTTGTTGGCCCTCCGTCATACAATAGGAATACAATTCAGTTCTGATGGTTCGTGGAAGAGGCTGTTTTCCATCAGCAGTTGCCATTGTAGACTCTATGTAGCTCTATATTAAAATAATCAGGATTTGGAGTATTATTGTGATTTAATGTTGTGGCGCTGTGAGTGTGATTCATCCACTTCCACTGTTATCTCAACACACCATAAACACACAACACCAAGGTAACAGTAACTATAGTTCATGATCCTATAGCGATAACTCACACTTCAGTCTCAGCTAGACTGCTACAGTATAACATGATTCTCTCTGTGCTGCAGATGAAACACAACACTTTTACATCGATTCATACAAGATAAGGGTTTCTGGAGAGGATACAGGGTGATTCATCCTCCATTCAGCTACACCATAAATGACTAAAAACACAGTCCTCTTTTTAAGAATTTGTTTAAAATTCACATTTAGCCAGAACCAGAGAGGGATTTGGGGTTTGTACTGGTGGATAAAGCAGCTGCCTGTAAGTGACAGAGTGTTTCCAGTAAGCAGGCCAGCTGTCAGAGGCTGGCTGGCTATAAGTCACTGTTGCTTTCATGGAAAGAAAGACTATGAGCTGGTTATAGCGTTAAAGGGGAAATGTGCAGGGTGGATATATTTTTAAATAGTTGAGCTAATGTCACTTAAATTATTTTTTTAAATGGGAAGGTGGTACGCGTTGTTGTCCCAGGAAGTCATTCCAAAATATACCAATGACATAAATCTGATTTTACATGTGCTGTTTACCTTAGTTGTCAATTCAGAAATGTTATGGTTATGTGGTTATGTGAGAAAAGTTCAGTTTGTGTAAGCTATATGTAGTTAATGTTTTTTTAGTAGGCTATTCCGCAAAAACTTTAGATTGTTTTTAAAGTTCTTCTTAAGGCCGTACAAACTGGGGAATACCAACCTCAGTTTAGTCTGAATTGATTTCCCACTAGGACGATATCTCAACACTAATAAAGATCAACACATTAACTTCATAGCAACATTTTAAATGTAAAACTACGGATCCGCAGCTTGAGGGCAGACTGGCCGGCTGGCTCTGGCTTTCGGCTAACGTTACTCACCATTGAACGACTCTGTTGGGCTCATCTCAATTAAACTGTCCCCTCCCGCTTTTCCCGTAATTCGGTGCATGTTGAGTCTCTCGTGTACCCAAGCCGTGCTTATCGGTCCTCGTGTACACCAAGATATCCCCAGCCAGACGATTCCTGTCCCGCCTTCCCACGCCTGAACTCCGAGCCGCTCTCCTTCACAGTCGTCCTCTACAGAGACGCCTCAGCTAACGGACCAGGCTACTTGGAAGGTTGCCCTTCTTCACCCACTGACCGCTGACTGCTGCATCACTTCAGTAGCACTCAGGGAGGTTCGTGAGGGGAGTGGCTCCACACCACAAGCCAATGGTCTGAACCTGGCTGGGGTTGAACAGTACTGTACACAAATGCCTACGTTTTAGGCATGTATAACTGAACGAACACAAATGGATAGTCCAAATATAACATTAGCTAGCTAACAATATACGCGGATGTGTTGACATACAGAAGCTAACGTTAGCTAACGAACAAGTTGGAGACGAACTTTCCTCCATGGAGTTCATTAAAACAACTGGGAGTCTATTTTTGCATGTCAGTATTGTATTTACCGAGAAAGAAATGGAGAGAAAATATAGCTAGGTTGGGTCTAAACAGTCGCATTTTTTAAAGTTAGTTTCTAGTCAGTGTTACTCAGATGTTCATTTTTACCGGATTAGAGTTGTTTAGTGTTGTTGCCATGGTCACCAGCAAATTAACAGCTCGATTTGACACCTGCCAGCCAATTAGAAACGTTTAGCGTATTTCCGGGCTGTGGTTTCAGGAAGTAATGAACTGTCAATAAAATTTAATTAGAGGCAATTTAATAAAAACAAGTAAGAGTCTGGGTTATATTTATGACCCTGTTTCAGACAGGATTTTTTTATGTTGCATGATGGTTGAAAAAATGGGAAGTGAAACCACGCCCCGACCGGCCAGCTAAATTAAAAGTGGGTACACTTGGTTTCACACTGATTCAAAAATAAGGATCTATAGCCTACTCGGACTATGTGATAACATCCACAGTAAAACTCGTGTTCATATGCAAATTAAGCTACATTAAACAAAGTCAGACTACAAGGCAACAAGGATTTGGGTTTCTTCGGTTTTGATGCCCTGTCACTCCCCTAGCTAATTTATTTGCTTATGTACAAACTCAATTTGTTTGGCAAAATGTCCAGAGTGAGAGTTTCCAGGAACTCCTTCACAGCAAACCACATGAGGCAATTAACTCGTGACTTTCCAAAACTGTTTCGTATCAAGGATCCCACAAGAGACTAGTGTCTCCCACCTGAGAAGATGTTCAGCCACGTAAAGGGAAACATCTGTTCCCATATGACTGGAGAGTGAACCCTTGGTATTCATTTTAGGCTACAGGCCTAATTGTCAAAAGTCCTCAGTCAACATATTAGACGTTCAGTTCTTTGCTGAAGAGCCAGTCTTTCACGACCCAGGCTGTGGATTCTACTGTGAACCCTTCAGGAATCACTCGAATGTTTTGTTTAGTTTAGTTTAGTTTTGTTTTGTTTTGTATAGTTTAAAGCAGCATGATGTTTGGCTTCTCTTCCCAGTCGTCCACACGTCTGTCTGTTTATTCTATGACCGGGAGTACAGGAAAGGGTCTATCAGCAGCTTCCCTGCTCCTCCCAGCCACCTCTCTACTCTGTACTTCCACTCTGGTCAAATTTAGCAACAGCGGCCCCCTCTGTCGCCTTTCAAGTGGTTTACACGGCCCTGTGCTGGTGTAATTATGTTATCCTCCTCTGCGGGGTGTGGCCGAGGACAGAAATACAGCCGCTTATTTTCGCGACCACTTTTTCTTCAGCCTCATATCGCCTCTCCTCCTTGACATGTGGGTCTTCTTGGGTGTGCACTGCCGTCCAAGGTTTCCAAGACTAATGGTAAAAATCATCTTTAATAACAAGGCACGGAGGGCCTCCCGTTTGACATGTTTTTCTTAGAGTCAAAGAGAGAGGGTTGGAAACAGAAATAGCTCCACACCAAGTGTGCAATGGGAATATATTAAAAAAGCACATCATAAACTCACAAATAAGGCCTACAGTAGCCTATGGAGAAGAATGTCTACTACTGCAAGTGTCATTATAATATAAAGCAGGTGCAGATTAAAAAAATTATAGAAATATGGAAATATAGAGCTATAAGTAACAGTAGGTTACCTTTAAAATTGTACATAAGTAAAAATAGTATCAGTAAAATATAGGCCTACTTAAAGTATTAAAAGTACTCTTTATGGAGAATTAACCTTTTTTTCCTATTACATTTCTAGATTATAACTATTTGTGCATTAAGCAGCATTTCAATGTAGTGGATAATATGGAGTAAAGTTTAATAGTTTTACATTATGTTGGGTAGTTTAATCTGTCACATTGCATCATATTTTATAGGTTGGTCATATATTTTGTATGTAAAACAATAATATATGTATAAAATGGAAATTCTCAGGTAAAGTACAAGTAGCCTATTTTTTTCTCTCAAAATTATACTTAAGTAAAGTTACTTTCCACCACTAAAAACTGTAAATCTGTAAAATGACTGTCAAGGTGACAGTGGGTAAATCTCGTGTATTTTTCAGTGATCAACATGTATTATTGTCTTGTGACTTTTGTTTTGGTACTTCCTGTAAACGTGGATTTGTTTTGTCTGTTGTCAAAAGAAGCAGAAACTGAAGCAGCAACTAAGAAAGCCACTGTAACACTGTGTAATCCTCATAAGCGAATAATTTTACATTTGTTACATATTCAACAAATAAAACCCCCACCACCTAACAAATAATAAGGCGAGTTTATTTTGAACATGTAGATACCTGCATTAAATTAGCTTGTGGTAGGTCATTTGCAGCTAAACTAATGGTAGCTTAATGGCTACAAAGAATTAACTAATGCTCAACCTAATATTTATGATGAATTTAGGTTTTAATATTGACAGTGAATTGGCTTTATTTTCTCCATTTTGTTTATTTTCATGTTGGTTTGGTTACTCAAGGCTTAATAGCCTTAATGTTCTGCTGTGAATGGTAATGACCCTGCTCAGCCTTTCCATTAGGGACCTCGAGATGCTTTGAAATTGTAATTTCATGACTCAAAGTGTAGAAGTGTTGATTTTATTTGTTTTATTTTTTTGTTTTTTAACAAAATGTCACAGTCAGTGCTGGCTGATGTGTGTAGGATGATTCATCCAGTGATTAGCAAGCTGTTAAAGTCGCTGTGTTTGCTTCCATCTAGCGGTGGATAAATGTTATTTCGCATCAGTGAGGAGGAGGAAACAAAAATATGCCATTCCATTGCACCTGACAAGCCTCATCGAGATAGTCCCTGTTTTTTCCCTGCAGCCACTGAAACACACAGTAGGCTGGACCCCGTTTGTTTGTGTGGTTGATGACCGCGTCGTTGAACTAACTGAACTAAGAAAAAAAAGGTGGTGGCTACAAAGATACATGCTGTGACATCAGCAACAGGTAGAGTCGCCTTTTTTACATTCCTTAGCAAGTAATACAACAACACGTCTGTTCCTAGAGGAAGTGCGGAAGTTGCCTATTGCCTGTTCAAGAGCCCTCATGTCATTTTATAGTCGGGCATATCGGCGAGCTGACCGAGAGCCTTTGGGATCATTGAATGGTGACTGAGGCTTTCAGCTCCGGTAAAGTCGCATCTGCATTCAGCTGCTACTCATCATGCCCGGCCACAAGAGGCAGGTAGGTGATCTTATTCATACATAAGTCTGCTAATACAGAGATTATACACAGAAATACATAATGGATACTTGAAGTTATGTTGCCACAGGCCTGCTGTCTTTAACATGACTGCCAATGCTGCACTTGTCAGACTGAATAGCTCCAACAGAAGCTCATTTCAGTGCTGTACAAGACCCACCCTTACACACACACCAAGATTAGACTGCATAGCAATGCTTTAATCTGAATTAAGAGTGAATGGGATGTATGTACTTCCACTGGTATCATAATGTTCAGACTGTATTTCTGTGTCTGCCACACCTTCACTGTGCTGGCCTACATGTAACAGTGTGTAGGCTGCTCTGTTGAGTGAATAGCATGGATTGGCATGACGGCGAGAGCACATCTACATGCCATACTGTTCTGTCAGGTTAGATTAACCCTCTTCACTTGACAGTCCACCACGGTGAGTCAGGATCACAACAGGCTTTTCTCAGCACAGTGGCATTCACTGACACACCCCCACATCATAGTTAGACAGGATTCTTTTGTAGATCATGACCTTTATGCAGATTTTTACAAGCTTATTAATAGTACATCAGTGGGATGATAAAACCAAATTAACCCTCATAGTAAAATCATTATATGTCACTCATGCTTTTTACATCTTTTTAAAAACTAAATCATTCACTCGTGGTGTGTACATTTGCCATAATTGTGTGGATGACGTCTCCTTGTATTATTTTGTCAATATTTTGTTTTATAGCCCAGTATTGAACTACTGGAATTAATGGGAGTGGTAAGAGAGAACGGCAATGAGCAGACATCACTTCCTCCTGTGGTAAGAATTTGTGTGTCCACTTTAACGACATGCTAACTAGTCCTGGCCACCTTAATTCACTGGTTAAGATTGATCCATATAATGTCTGAAAGTCTGACTTTGGCATATCGTTTTTATCACACAGCACACTCCACTATCGTATGATTACGTCCTGGTTGCCAAAACAATTGATAACCAGGAGAGAGAGGCTTTCAAGAAGCAAACGGAATACATTGAAGAATTGAAAAAAAAGAACATAAAAGTCACAGTAAGTTTTTTTAGTTAAACAACACTTTTCTTTACCTTTTCTTTTCTTTAACACTCCTGGGTGAACATGTGTTGCAAAGGTCACGTGATTCATTCACTTACCTCATCTTTATGTATTTCCTTTAGAAAATCATAGATGATGATCTCGTCTTCTATGGGATTCAAGCGCCTAAAGAAATCTTTGAGAAGTACAGGTATCTGCTCAAAGTGTCTGATGCTTGTAACTGGAGCTCCGATCAGAACGCTGTGCCGCTCAGCACCAGGTAAAACATGTTGCCGTAGCTATTTTTGACATTTTAAACAACCATGGATGCTATTTGAAGTATCTGCGATTGTTTATGTGCTCTACATGATCTTATCATTGCGAATGTACTTGTTCTCGTGTAAATGATCTCTAAAGCCTGCACATTTAGACCATACAGTTCTTATTTCTAAATATGAATTAATTAAGTTTTGAAGTCTCTTGCTGCAAGTTCAGCTTTATACGTGATACTTGTTCCTGTTTCAGGATACGGATTGTCCACTTCATCTTGAATCACACCCCTATCCATTCAGGAGGTGAGAAATGCTTACTGTGCTTACATTCCTCCTCAGGTTACTGGACACCTAATCTTTATTCTTAATCTTCTCACCTGTTAATCTTCCCAGAGAGTTTGCGGGATCTTATGAAGATGAAGGTTTTTGAGGCAAGGTTCTGCTTGCATGAGGTAAAACTCCTAACATACAGTAGCTTTGTCCTTGTACAGCATCTATGATTTATCACGATCTATTACAGGTTGCAATATTGTCACCATATCTGGCCTGAAAGTTGCGTTATTACCAGGACTTGGACAGGAACAGCAGGTTAAACAGTCTACTTGTGCCTTTAAAGATTGTACGAATCAAGAATGAAAGCAGTTCATGAATAAATGTAGTCATGCATGAGACCTGAATCAACATTTTCATAAGATCAGATGTGAATGATACGATTAAACCAGTATCTGCCATTGTTTTCTCCATGTGGAACCACACATCCTCACGCTAAAGATAGTGACACTATCATCTGATAAATTTCTTCTTTTCATGAGTCCGCTAAAGTGTTTTGCTTTTCTTAAAAGCTTCTAAAATTATGAAGTGAAACTTGGCAGTGGCCTTCCAAAACAATACATTGCTGCCAAAGAAGTATTTGTTCACGGAGACGCTATGCAGGTCATATTAATGCAGTGAGTCATTCAACGCTGGGAGTAAGTGGGCATGTGTGGGAGCATACAATGATACATTATGTGTACATATAAGCATGTACATGTGTGTGTTTCTGTTTACAACACTGTGGGAGGTGATGTCGTTTCCACAAAGTTAAAATGTCCAGGAAATTAAAATCTTTATTCAAAATATGAGGCAGCATTTATTTTGGATGTTTTTTTATTTGTATATGTAAACTAATAAAATCAGTTAAAATTGCCAGTAGATTATATTTTTACATTAAAAGCTTCTGTTTTCAGTTTGACTGTATGCTGTGTTTACCAATATGTACGACGCTCTTCTTCATGTTGTTGTTTCCTTTGATTTATTTATTTATTTTTTTTTTGTGCTTCTGCTTTTCAGAAAAAGAAACAGCGAGAACTGAAGGAGAGCTGGGCACGATGGACAGCCTGTCTCCAAGGGCAACCCATAACTGCCGTCAGGTTTGGACCGCAACACAGCAGCCTATTCATTACTCTGCTTCTTTACAGTTGCGGTTATTGCAGCATCATTGTTGTCCATGTCGTCCTACTGTGAAGTAGGTTCAAGTGTTAACAAGGCAACAGCAAACATGTCACCTCCCCACGCAGGATGCAGGCATTGTTTGGACTCAAATGATGTACAGTACTTAATGCTGGTCTTTGTCTTTAGATTCACGTGTATACAGAGAGTCCAGACAGCAGAACACAATGCAAACATGCATCATGTTTCCAATTCCAAGTAAAAAAAATAATAAAAAATTGGATATGTATAAGCTTTATGCCAATTCATGTTAGCTGTGAGATAAAATGTCAGCCTTTTATTATAGCACCCACATTGAGGTCTATCAGCACACCATGGTGACAAGATACACTGTACATCATCATCCATGTTTTGTCAGAATCAGTCAAGTACTTGTTACCCTCATGAGTGTCATTATTTTAAATACCAGGAGGCTAAAACACACCTATATGGAAAAAAAAAAATCTATGTGAATGTATGTTGTAAAATGTACAATTTATGAACTTTATATATGAACATACAGTGTTTCTGTTTATGTGTTCCTTGATGAAAGTCAATTTTGTACAGATTTAATACATTATAGTTACAATATCATTTTGCAAATGTTGGTTTAGTAACATCTGTCATGTGTGCAACATATTATGAACATATAATAGACATATTATAAAGTATATTTGTACAGTATAAACAAAGTATATACAGTACTTCAAGTATAATGTATAAAATCTGTATGAAATTGGTTTAAAACGTCATTGTATCGTCATATACAATGTTTATAAATTGGAAATTGCAATGTCTATATATATAATTTTTCTACGGGCAGTGATAAGTGCACATCCCCACCTCATGAGTTTTGTCATTTTCTCCTTCTGTGTGTGTGTGTGTGTGTGTGTGTGTGTGTGTTCTCATGTCAGGAACTACTTTGGGGAGAAGGTGGCCTTGTACTACCTGTGGTTGGGCTGGTACACATATCTGCTCATCCCGCCTGCTCTCATTGGGGTCATAGTCTTCCTTTATGGCCTTGCCTTCTTCAACAGCTCGCCCCTCATGTAAGTGTTTTCCACAACTCCACTGTTTCTGTGTCATAACAGAGCTTGTGCACTATATTAAAGAAAGCGCTTAATGTGTTGTAGAAAGGAGGTTTGTGAGGCTGACACGGTCATGTGTCCACTTTGTGACAAGAGATGCAAAGTGTGGCAGCTCTCCGACACCTGCACATATGCCAAGGTACATCAGTGCATTTACAGCAGACAGCTTATTGGTGTCTTATTGTCTGTTTGTGCTCACTGCTGGTCTCGTCTGCCTACAGGTGAGCCTGCTGTTTGATAATAATGGCACAGTGCTCTTTGCGATGTTCATGGCAGTGTGGGGTGAGTTCTGTGTGTCTGTATGGCATAATTATTCTTGTGTTGATAGAAATAATCATTTTAATATGCCTGTTTAAGATAGATTAGTGTGATTTATCACAGTCATACTTCCTGCAGATGCAATTTTGCTTCATAGCCATTAAAACCCATGCAATAGGCACATTTATTCAAAATAATTGAAAATCAGGGTGCAGAACTCTTCTCCAATGCTGTTGTTTATTCGCCTAAACGTTTTTAGCTATACAGGACAACTTGTACAAACAAGTATTTTATCTCAGATTTATTTTATCCAACTGCCTGGATGTTTGTATGATCACTGAGACATGCACTGCCAAAGAGATGCCACATCACTGAGAGAACCTACTCGTGCTGGCTACTCACATCTTAATCAGCCCGGGCCATCTGGCCGTGGGGGTGGTCAAGCAGTCATCTATAAGAACATATAAATGTTCTTTCATTGCCTTATTCAGCTTTTAGCACCTCTGTGGTTTTGTGGATTTTTAAATGTTTACAGTCTGCTGTCAGAACGCTTCTCATATCAGATTCATACCTGTTGTAGAAAATAAGGATTCAGGCAAAATGACAATTTACTTGAGAGATCTTTATTAGCGCTGCCTGTGAACAGCCACTGCAGTCTTTAAAGAAAAAAGTGATTACATGAGTATGTCAGAGGAAGTGTGTGAGGGAGGGCTGAGATACAGAAAGTGAAAGAATGCATCAAGGACAGAAAAGTGGAACATTGATATTGCAGGACAAAATGTGCCCAGCTGAATGTACGTCCCCTTACAATAATACAATAATACACAATATATAATTTTTGGCATTCACCGTCTGAAAAAGTCATCAATAGGTTGGAGCTCACATGATGCAATTTACCATCAATGTGGCAGTTTGACAGAAGTAGGGATCAGTTCCTGAGTTTTCTGCTGACAGATTTCTTTTTTCTGATTTCTATTTTTAACTAAAGCTTTTGTGCGCTAAACCCAACCCAAACTATAACCAAAGTTGTCTTACTTCACACAACCCCCATCTTTGTAACTGTAACAGTACTATGTGTGACTGGCCCTGTGTCAGTATGCTATAATCAAAAGCAAATATGTGGCTATTTGGCAAAATTAAAAACGTTTTCATAAGATGTTAAACCAAAACAAAATGGAGGCATGTTGATATTTTCATAAATTCAGTGAAAAATGAATTCAAAACTGCTACCAAATATCCCAAAAGTGGCAAAAGGTATTAACACCACAGTGATCTGTGTTTTCAAAAGCTGTCACTGTTGTTCAGTTCTTATATTGTTGTTCAGTAGACTTTATGAACTCATATAAATCCCTGGTCTTCACAGCAACACTGTTTTTGGAGTTCTGGAAGAGGCATCGGGCTTCCTATGTGTGCGAATGGAAAGTGTCTGATTGGTGTGAGGAGGAGGTATGATCAGTTTCATACATTACATCCCATAATACCAGGTCAGTGCTCATTGGAATTCATGGCTGTTATTGTATTTAATTGTAGGAGGAACTGATCCTGGAAATTGTGAACAACGCAAACTGTGAACCTAAAAAATATAAGCACTCCTATCTGCGCAGCACTCTGGTTTTGATCTGTGTCACGGCCATGGTGGGTGACTTGTCATTTTTACACACTTCATATATAGTATTTAAAGGTTAAAATAGGTATCAGGTTGAAGTTGGGTAAGGTTCAGGTTAAGGCATGTGCAGGTTAGAATTAAATACTGCGAAAAGATGTAGTTGTTGGAGGCCCTCACAAGTATTGTGGTGCAAATGAGTGTTTTTGTGTTTCCACAGATATTGGTGATCATTGGCCTGACACATGCCTTGGTGGTGTTCAGGGTGATCGCAGCAGTGCTCTTGGCCGAGGGATCATGGGAGTTCCTGAGCAACCACTCCAACAGCGGAGCAATGATGCTGGGGGCCGTCCTCCATTACCTCATCATCACCGTCATGACGCGGGTGCGCAGGTCTCTAAATGTGCATCTCTGTTTCCTTTTAATAATATTCTCTGTGACCCTGAACATGTCTTTGTCTTTGCAGATCAACAGGATTGTAGCCATGAAGCTCTGTGAAATAGGTGCGTTTACTAACTGTTCTTCATTTGTATATGGCTCCACATTTAAAGAGATGCCGTTACACTCATGTATCCCACTCATGTTTCCAGGCAGAATTAAATGTGAGCTTTAAAACATCCCCCTTTTAGAATATAACTCAGGATTAGAACATGTTAAATGAGCAGTTATTTGAAAAGTCAATGACAGGTTTACAGTTGTCAGTGTGGTGGGCAGTTAGAACAGGCAAACAGATGCAGGGCGGCTCAAGCAGGAAGGCAGGTAATCAGACAGGAAGCAGGTCAGACACACAGATAACAGACAGCCGGCAGCAGGTTCAGGCAGACAAGTAGTGTCTGGAGCTGTCCTCTATACTGTGGCCCAAATCCAATGTCCGCACACACAGACTCAAAGACTTTTCTGCATGTTTTTTTTTTTATTTTTAAAACCTGTGGGCTCAGGGCTGTCTCACTGAGAAATTGGAAAGTGCCTGAGTGCTCTCTCATGGACGTTTTGACACCTTTCTGCACACTTTCTCCCAATTTTCTTGGCAGAATTAGACACAAATCAGCATCCTTATGTTAACAACAATGGCAAGAACATTTACCTATACATAGCAGAAAGCACATGTCTTTTATTATATGAATGATCTTCAGGGCTTAACGTGGACATTGGAATTGGGCCACCATATACACTGAGTGGGGAAATGAGGGGCAGTTGTAAAGACATGTGATAGGTCAGGTGATATTCAGAGGCGGTAAACTCACTGAGGACAACTAGAGGGAAGGTGAGGCATGACAGGATGTAAACTGTTTCAGAACATACAGTACAGAAGGAACGGAAAGAGAGAGAGAGAGAGTCTGAGGCAGAAGAGATAGAAAGAGCAGAAAATATGGCCCTGCATTGAGATCTAGTCTGTGGTATTCCAATTTTTTCTATTTTAATGTGAAATACTGGAGAGTTTTTGCTCCTCAGGCCTCTAAAAACGACCCAAATGAAACAATGTGAGAAATGAACATTGTGCTTTGAACTGCTCACAACGCAGCAACATGTGACAAGGGGTCACGAGTAGACATTTCTTCATTTTAAAGGACCACAAGCCAAAAAGGATGTGGGCTTCTCTCATATGAGTGAGATTGTGCCATCCATTGACCAAATAGTGAACTGCATGAGCACTGACATGAAGTCTGTCTTCGCCAGAGAAAACAAGATCATTTGCTGCCACAGAGAAGAATTTCACAGTCAAGATGTTCACCTTCCAGTTCTTCACCTACTTCTCCTCCCTCTTCTACGTGGCCTTTTTTCTTGGCAGGTAAGAACGAGTGGACTCTGTTAGGGCTGGCCGATAACTCAGTATTCACAATGTATATATCGGTATCCAAAAAATATGTTTATTGATATAATTTCAAACATATCACCCAGCTCTAGACTCCTAACCCACACAACACATTGTCATAACCTAAAGGACCTTAAATTCATCTCCAAATTAAAGTAACTCATTGTCCTTACTTATTAACGCCCAGTGTTCTGACCTGATAGGCTTGTAAGATGTGTCTTTGTAACATGCATGACAGGATAAATGGCCATCCTGGTGGTTATGTCCGAATTGCAGGGAAATGGAGGCTAGAGGAGGTGAGTAACATAAATATCTACCCCATTTAGAATGACTAAATGTCCATTTTTAAGATTGCATTCCTAACATTTTACTCTCCCCTGTGCAGTGTCATCCCAGTGGATGTCTCACAGACCTGTTCATCCAAATGGCGATCATAATGGTACTCAAGCAAACCATCAGCAACGTCTTTGAGTTCACTGGCCCGTAAGTATAAATCAGATTTGTGATTATACACTGCGCTGTATAATCCACTTTACTTACGTTGGGTCCGGGAGTTTGAAAGCTGTCTCTTGTTTGCATCAGCTGGCTCTGCAGGTGGTTGAAGAGAAGAAGGACCCAGAAGCTGCAGAGGAAATGTGCCCACTGCTACCTGAAAGAGGACTCAGAGGCCAAATATGGAGCTGAACTGTGTGACAACTGCAAGCTTCGAGACTGGCTCAGCAACTACCGTCTCAATGATGTTGACTCCTTCAGCCTGTTCAATGAGTTTCTGGAGATGGGTATGAACTCTGCTGGATGCTTTAACAACAAGAACAGTAGACACTAGACAAATACTGGACTGGCTTTGGCAAATAATATTTTTCTTTGCTCTCTCCTTAGTGATCCAGTTCAGCTTTACCACCATATTTGTGGCAGCATTTCCTCTTGCTCCTCTGCTCGCCCTCATTAATAATGTCATTGAGATACGCTTGGATGCCATTAAAATGGTTACTCTGGAGCGCAGACTGGTTCCCAAGAAAACCAACGACATTGGTGAGGGTCACATTTGAGCTAGGAATGAATTTGTTAACTCAGTAAAATGTTGTTTGCCTGTTTATACTGTAAGTAAAATTCTCCTCACATCAACGTTTCCTTTCCTCAGGTGTGTGGATAGATGTGTTGGAGGCTATTGGCGTCTTAGCTGTCATTGCGAATGGGCTGGTCATCGGTGTATCTTCAGACTTCATCCCTCGATTGGTGTACCGTTACCGCTATGGCCCGTGTGCTAACGGCACAGCAACAGATATTGAGTGAGAATGTGCATTCTTGCAGAAAATGTTCTGTCATGTTGTATGCACACTCACTTTTAATAAATCCTTCTATTTTTCAAGCTGCATGGTTGGCTACATCAACAACTCTCTCTCCATTGCACGAATGGGTGACCAGAGCATATTCAACGAGTTTTCAGAGGGTCAGATGATCACTCCTGGTGGCTTGAATGTCACTTACTGCAGGTTTGTTCTCTTGTAATCTTATTTGTCTTCCACAGCTGAAGAGAAGAGTGATTTAACTGGCACGATTCTGACATATAGGTTAGAAGAAACGAAAGTCAAAACATATCATTTGAGTAACAACAGAGTCGAAAGCACCACCAGTGTTAATAACTGTTCAGTGTCAGATGTTCTGTTATTATACCGGTAATATTGCACTGTTACCGTTATTGAAAGGACTGTGTAACCTCAGGTAATAGAAGTGCTGTATAAATAAAGTTTAAAGTTTTTTCATCACTGCAGCAGGTACCCACAATCATCCACTGTGTTGATATTTTAAAAAAAACAACTGATAAGGGAGATAACATCTGTGTTCTTGTCTGTTTCTCTTCACAGCTATAAAGACTACAGGAGCAACGAGGACTACAGTTTTACCCCACAGTTCTGGCTGATTTTAGCCGTGCGATTTGCATTTGTCATCCTGTTTGAGGTACGCCTTAACTATGACCAAACTACAAACCACTAACCACTTTTTCTTACGTTGATGTCTTTGAACCTCACATGATATAAGTTTCAGAACAGTGAGCCGGGCTGTAACAAAATCAGGGAGTGTTATCTTTAATGAAACCAAATTTTCACACAGATAGAAAAGGAGATTTACATTCCTAACATTTTCCTCTCTGCTTGCAGCACGTTGTCGTCATATGCAAGTTCATCGCAGCCTGGTTTGTACCAAGCGCTCCCATGCAAGTCAAGAATGATAGGCTCTTTGATAAACTCAACAGACTAAAAGAGGAACTCAGGTGAGTCTCAAATAATATGTGATTAGACTGGCGTGGCAGCTGGATGCCAAAAAACGTATCATTTGTTTAGTAATACCAGGTCAGTTATCATTGGAATTCATGGCTGTGTGTTTTTTTGTTTTTTTTCTGTTATATTTAACTGTAGGAGGAACTGATCCTGGAAATTGTGAGCAATACAAACTGTGAATCAAAAAAATATAAGCACTCCTATCTGCACAACACTCTGGGTTTGATCTGTGTCACAGCTTTGGTGGGGAAAAAAAGGGCACTGGCACTAGATTGGTACTCAGTATTGGAATCAGTATCAGAAGAGAAAGTTTCTGATTGCAAATTAAAAATTCAAGTTAAACTTTGCCCTTACTGCCAGTTGTAACACATAAAAGACACAAGCTAAATTTGCGGTGATCTCGAGAGCAAGATAGGCTTCTTCTTTTTTTGATTTTGACTGGTGTGTTTGGTTGATTAGCATCATTTCTACTTAACTTATTTCCTAGTCAAATATCTGCCTATCTTGTGCTTTACATCTCGTTTTGCTCCCTGAAAACATCTAGCTAAGCTGAATCTTGATAGCCTTTCTAGCATCACAGCACTTGTTTCTTTAATAAATCAGACCTTTTTCACAGCAGGAAAAAATAGTCAAAATGTCTGCTGTGAAAAAGGTCTATTCAATTTTAGTTTCACTCCTCCACCCCCTCTTGTTTGGGAACCACTGCATTAAACATTTGAGAAAATTCACCCTGGCCTTGAAATTCTATCCCACTGTTTTAGCACTTGCATGTGACAGTGTGATTTCTTCAGAGTTTCTAAAATGAAAGCAAATGAATGGCGCTACATGATAGATGTACAATACAGCCAGCATAACTCTTCTTAACTCTTCATGAATGAAAAGAGGTTTAATGGTACTTTAATTTGACATTTTTAACTGAATCCTAATCGCCTAAATGGTGACTCATAAATGCAAATGTGGCATTTGTAGTTTGTTGCTCTAATCATGTGTTTTATTGTTATATGACTGTGCCAGATATAACATTTTGAAGTTTGTTTTTTAGGTGTGCTTAACTGTGTGTTTAGTTTCCATGACATAGATGCTGCAACTAACCAATCCTTGCCTTTATTTCTTACAGTTCATTTGAAGCGTGACAGCATTCAGACACTTTTATGTTGCACATTTTTCCCAGAGGACATGAACCCAGCGTCGCCTTGTGCATTGAAGTGTCCAGACTATCACAGTGTTGAGTCAACTTCAAAGCCATTAATCATCTCTCTGAAGAGTTCAGACGGAGGGCTCTCACTCTCTTTTATTGTTTGCAGTCAAATGTTAAGTGCTGGCTATCTGGATTCTCATCTATGAAATGGACTTTGAAGACAGACCCATTTTTCTTGGACAAAACAAGTGTACAGTAACGGATTTTACTGCCCTCGTCTTTCATGAGATTATTCTTATTCTATTTTAAGAATGCACTGATAGCTTATTGTTGGATCTCTATATTTGTGAGACGTATGTGAGTGTTTATATTGAAAGCCTAAAGATAATTTATACTGCTACTGCACATACAGTACCGATTGTGTGTTACGATGTTGCCTTATACTGTAAATAAGCTGATGAATGTCATTACTGCAGAAAGAATGTGATGGTGTCTTTTGTGAATCAGACACAAGAATGTTTTGCATTATAATATTTTATATTATTGAATAAAAGAGGAAACTTTTGGCCTCATGTAATGCCTTTTAAATTTAAGTTTGTCAATTAAAAGGTGTTGACATTTTGAATTGGGCAATTCTAGTATTTATTAGTGTCATTATTAATTTATTTATGCACTACATATAAAACATATGTATCCACCTGAAATGTTTTCCTAGCAGTGTGGAAAAGGCTTTGAAGCAGCAGTTTGATCATCATGTATGCAGATAAAATTGAAAGAAAATATAGTTGAACACTATACCACTCTCTAACAAGGCACCCTTTATAAAGGGGTTATAAGTTGTAACTTTATTAATGGTAAATGAAAAGTTTACTAACACTTTAAAGACAAGTTAAACCATTCTTAAGGACACCTTGTGGGTTGCCAGGTTGTGAAAAATCCCTTTGACTGGTTGAACTGTTAATTTCTGGAAACGGGCTGCCGACAGTCTGGACCAAAATCCATCCAACACTTACAGCTGCAAACTTGATGATAAAAACCCTTTATTACTTACTTATTATTAACAATTATACCTGCAATATTGATGGGTTATTAGAATGTGAGAAACTCATGAACATTTATTAATGGATTACCAACATTTATAGCTGCAAATAATACCAAATAGAAATAATAAACACCATGCAACCCGAGTTGTAACTGATTTATAAAACATTAGCAAATGATTGATTTACCATTATCAAAGCCTATGAAATGTGTCTTTGAACACTTTTATTTAAAAAAAACTATAAGTCTGAATTTAATAGAGCTAGGCCTACATTAGGGGCACGCTGGATTAGATGTGGATGTATTTTAGTGAGTTTTCCTACACCATCCCCTCAGTTTCACTTTAACGCAGGTGAAAGCCGGTGCAAAGTCACGTGACCACTGGGAGCCAATAGCCAGAAGAGTTTCTGGTCTTTCCAGGTGCAGTTGATCAACCAGAAGGCTGACGTCTGCGTAGTCACCTCTACGGCTCTACACAATAACTAAACTGTAATAAACTAACACGGTATCTTATAGGCGAGGCCAGTTATGTAGGTTGACAAAACAATTTTCACTCGGTTCATTTCTCACCTGAGGACGGAGGAAGAGGAAGACCGCGGCTCATGGCTGTGATTTTAGTCGCTTTCATATTGGTGTGCTCTGTTGAATGGGACAAGACTTTCCTCGCAGCCGGTAAGAATGTAACAAAATTAAACTTTATTTACGTGAATTTACTCAGATATGATAAGTTTACACATTAATGGGAACTCCAGTATTAAAAAGGCTACACTGAATTAGTTGATTGCTGTAATATTCCCCTTTTTCCCCTTTAAACTATTAGTCACAGTGAGATTTACGGGATGCTGGACGGGCAAATATCAGGTCAATGCACATGTGGTCAGCGTGCACGGTCACAGTATCTGTCACACAGTCACATGCTGTTGCCTGGCAACATGAGGACTAGACCCGGACTTCGGACCCGGATATGTGTCCCTTTGTTTGAGAAAAAGAAAAGAAAAATAAAACAAAGGGAAGTCAAAGAGGAACCAGAGAGGGCAGTTGTGCGGGTTATTTGTGGTTTTGGTCGTAGTCACGGGTAGCGCATGCGCGGAATATGTTGAAGAACAGGTCCAGGTTCAATAGTGCAGTTCTCATTTGTCTGATATGTATTTTAAATCTGTCCTTACAGAGGTTAAATTAAGTTTGAATTGGGCTCTGTTGTTTTCATTGAACGTGTCCTCAAACAGAAGATTCAGTGTTTTTTTTAAAAATCTAAATCAGCAAAACACCACTTTGCTCAGAGTCTGCCAGGGTGAAAGAGTAAACAAGTTCACCTTCATGCACCATTAGATGCTCCCTCTTTGCCAAAAGCTACACTAAAGCTGAACACAGTCTTCTTGTGCTCCACAGAGTGCATGCAAACACTTTGCGTCGACAGACTGTATGCAAAGTGTTTGCTCTAAAGGAAGCAAAGCCACTTCTACTGTAGCCATTTGCTTGCTGCATGTATTGATCGAACAACATAAAGTAGAGATGCGCCATATGATACTTCAGATTGGTATCAGCCCCAATACTGACTTTAATATGACTTGGCAATGACATGTTTCTTCATTAATGTCATTATTAAAATTCAGGCAAGGTCATGGCAAGTTGCAACTTCGTTTTTATTACCACAAGAATCCTTGGCCTCATGTTACCTTACATAAAAAAATATTCCAACGAGGTATACAGATTTTAAATTTGGGACACAGTACTCCCGTGTCCCCAAGTTGAGGGATCAGAATCATTTTTGGGACAGAAAAAGTTGTATTGTTGCATCCCTAATGTAAAGAAGACTGTGTAAACTCCCTCTGTCTCTAATGTAGCTCAGACATGCGTGGATGAGAGCAGGTTTAAGGAGCAGGTGCTCTATGTGGGGCAGCAGTGGCCTCCATATCGACTGAACTGCTCTCTGGAGCTTGTTCAGCCCCAGAGCTCCCCCCAGCTCAAGCTGACCTGGCAGAAGGACTGTCAGCAGCTCGTCGCCCAGGAAGGGAAGGCCTACCTGGAGTTTGCCAGCCTCAGCTTGGAAGACCAAGGGAATTACACCTGTGTGCAACAGGGCAACAGCACAGCCTCATTCACTGTGCATCTCATAGTTAAAGGTAAGTATTATTTCCATAAGTGTTATGAAGTCATCTCAAACCTGATACTGTAATTGCGTGGTTCTTGCTGTAAGGGGGGGGGGGTGTAAGGGGCTGGTTGAACGGATTGGCTACACCTGCAAGGAGGCATTTTGTTTCAGCGTGCCTTCCAGCAGCAGTCTCAGGCTGTACCTGGCAGAGCACATGAAGGCCTCTATTGTCTGGGGAGCTCCTGCAGTGAACACAGATAACAGTGGTATGTCTTTTACACAGAGTCCCAGTGCTCCAAAGCGCCAGAATTTAAACCTAATGGGGGTCTGACCAGCCTCTGGAGGAATGTGGGATCCACTGTGAAACTGAACTGCACCGCTCTCCTCTACTGGGACCCAAGAGAGGAGCAATGTGACACCACCCTGCAGTGGCGTAAAGATGGCCAACGCCTCACCAATCACACACTTCATACGCAGAATACCTCCTCATGGTGATTTGAAGCTTTTGAAACATCCGTTTTCTATTATTAATCATGTATAAGTATTTGAGAGTGGACGTAAGATCAGGTTTTCTGTCCTACTTATCAGGTCTCCTGTTGCCGGCCAGCTGATGGTAAACAGTCTCCTGGTGATCACCCTCAGAGAGCTGGATGATTTTGGGCTCTACAGCTGCGCAGTGAGAAACATTTCCTCTGACTTCAACCTACAGAATTCAAGTGAGACAACTGAAGATACCTACCTATAATATGCTGGGTCTCTTAACAGTCTGTCCTGCTTCTTGTGTTATATTTCTAAAAAGACTACCCACCTAAAAATGAAAAAGATACAGCGAAAGACAAGACTCCATATCTACATGCCCTGTATCTATCAAAAATTATATGAAAATATATTGTAGATATGATCAGTATATATCAAAACTGTTATGAGGAAGTCAGCCAGCTTCACACACTGTGTCAACTGTCTATGGATTTTACTACTTTAAAATAGGGACATACCTGTTTTATTACATACAGCATTTTAACTACTGTGATACGGAGAATGTTTATGCCACACACACTGATACATCCAGTCTGTGTAATTTTACAGTGTCTTTGCAGGGAGCCTGGCCCAGCATGTAATATGTCAGCACTAGATAATCCTTGTGATTCACAACATGAATTGATTCTGATTAATGTTGCAAGGAAAGTGGTTGTACAGACACACTCTACAGACAGAATCCAATTTATTTAATTAAAGTATTGGTTGATTATTTTGTGCTTATTTTTTTTCCTCTGTGTGTGCACAGATGGTCCCAGCCACACAGCTGCTGTTATTGCAGCTATCATCCTCCTCCTCTTCCTCGCTGTAGCTGCTGTTGTGTACTCCAGGTGTCACCTGAACATCAAACTCTGGTATAGGAACTCCTACGGAGACTATGAACTCAATGGTGAGGCTTCTGTTGAAGTGATATAAGGTTGCTATACTTGTGTGTAGTATTAACACCCCTGGTATGTTTGTGTCTCCATGTCTTCAGATGGAAAATTATATGATGCCTATATCTCCTATGTGAACAATGATCATGACAGGAAGTTTGTCAACTTTATTCTCAAACCTCATCTGGAGAATAAAAATGCGTACAAGGTGCACCTCAATGACAATGATATCCTACCTGGCTCAGGTAAGCTTTCTGTCCGTTGGTTTTTATAAGTATTAAAGGGAATGCAGGATATGTTGAATCCATTGTTTATGTGGTTTTTGTTGGTTTTAATCTTCACGATCCAGGATTTTCAGATTCTGCTTTCACAATCACTACCTTTTATTTATTCTGAGGCCTGTTTCACCCAATTTGAAACATGCAAGCTGCAATTTGCAAGATGAAATCATCTTCTCTCAATTTTGAGTTGTTTCATAAATCAAAACAAATGCCATACTTGAGGCTCGTACATGAGAATGTAAGAGCCCCGTTGGATTTGCACATTTATCTACAATTTGCAAGCAACAATCATTTGGGAGACATGACGTTGCCACCGTTTGCGATCTGTGTGTAAGCAGTGCTCGCAAATCACAAACAGGCCCCTGGGTAACAAATTGTAATGTAAAGCTGCCCGTTTTTTAACAATGCACACCAATATTATGTGTCTCCAGAACCCTCTGCAGAGCTGCTAATGAACATGAGTCGCTCTCGCCGTCTGATCGTGGTGCTCTCTTATGCTTACCTTGAGCAGGACTGGTGCTCCGATAACTTCAGGTCAGACTCACACAGACAAATTTAATTTAGAAACATATGTAGAAACAACACTGTTCAAACTTTATATATATTGTATAAAACTGAGTGAAATTACTGTGGCAGACCACTTGAGGTCAGTGTTGCTGCAGCATCTACAGTATGTTCTGTCACAACACAGACTGTGGCTGTGTGTGTTTTCAGACAGGGCCTTCTGCACATGTTTGAGATATGTCAGCGGCCGATCATCATCATGTTGGAGGGTCAGTCCAAACGCATGAGGCCTGAGATCAAGCAGCAGCTCAGTGAGCACCAGCACCGCCTCACCATACTCACCTGGAGGCACAACTCCGTGGTAAGATCCACAATAATACCTCTTATTGCTCTTATGATAAGGCAAAAGCTTTCTTAGCAAACTTATATTTTAAACACCATTATGTTTCTGTGTTGACCAAAAAACAAAACAAAAAACAAGGCAAATTGGAATTCAGCCAACCCACATGGTATATAATAATATATTATTATGTAAATACATATGTGCAAAGTATCTATAATGTTTATAGTTAGTGTCTGCGCTCTGTTTGCCACTGGGAGCATGTTGCGTTTCCCTTGAAACCACTATTACAGTGAAATAATCATGTGAATAGAAAGTTTTTTTTTCTAAAACATTAAATATTCATGACTAAATAAGCAACAATCAGAGTTTAATCTCAGAAAAAAATAGATACATAGATATTATTTTTTATTTGCAGGCGGTTTAACACTCAAAAATCAACTGATCTGCTTCCTTGTGACTGTGCGGGTGTGGTTTGATCAGATTTGATTGACTAGGAACTGTGACTATTATTGCATTTTGAATCACATGTTGCTAAAAACCTGATTGGTGCACAAAAGTATGTGACATCACCTTCCTCCACCTGAACCCAGTTCACTGCAAACCAGTGAGAGGAGCTCAGAAAAAAACAGCACAGACAGAAAACTGTGAATAAACCAAAGCTGTTCAAACTTAAGTACATATGTTTGTGTCCATGTATGACCACATCGCTCATAGTAAGAGACTTATTGGCGGTTTCAAGGCCAAAAAGATGATATTGCTAAAGATAAAGTCGATTCTTATAGCAGTGGAAATTATTTTCCAGCAGTTTCTGACTGAATCAGTCTATTTAACTGGCAACAGCAAATTATGCAATTATAGACATCTCTCAGTGTAGAAATGTGTAGAAATGTAATTAAATAAATATACATAGATAGATTAGATAGATACAAGTAGGGCTTCTGCAGTTTAGAAGCTACAGTTCAGTTTGGCTCTAACAGCGTCGTGTAATGTGTTGTGTTCGGTGTCCACAGACTCCTTCCTCAGTCTTCTGGAAGGAGCTGGCCTTAGCGATGCCTCGCAGAGTCGTCTTCCGCAGTGAGCCTGCAGGCGACCCTCAGACTGTGCTACAAGATGACAAGGACCCCATGCTGACGCTCGAGGCCGACTACCTGGACTGCCGCTCAGACACTGACCCTGCTGGAGATCTGGGTAAGAACAACAGTAACTGGACTAGAAAAGTCCTCAAGTACTAATGTTAGGTTCACTGTTCACGTAAAGATAAATATGCAAAAACATTTGCATAAATGAAAAATGCCATTATTTTTTTGCACATGCAAATATAAGACATACAGTATATATTAAAGCTGCACTACCTTGCACAAATGACAGTACAAAGTGACTGTATATTTTAAAATGAAATATAAAAAATTCAATACCTAGACAACATACTGAGGCAAGCATGTTCATGTTTAACTACCGTCTGGTACTAACTCTGATCCAGAGATGTAAATGCTTGTGAACTGATTGGCATTTCTTGTACGTTTTGTCACGTGAAAATGAGAATATAAAAAGTTATAGCCTTTATACAAGTTTCAACCTGATAGAGACTCTTTTATCTTTGGCAATTGAAACCTATTGTACTTGACCTAGTTTGAATCAACAAACACGGACTCAACTACAGTTAATCTTTAACTTACTAAAATACTAGGACGTCATATCACATGATGAGCTTGCACATATTTTCTTTACCAGCTTGTCTGTGATGTTTTGCATCAAGACATATCAAGCAGACATGAGAGGCAAACACCTTCATGTTAAAGGACTCTGTCTCTGGTTGCCTCACGGTGACTACAGCATTTCAAAAAGTCAACAAATAGTCAACAAATAGTCCATCATGTAAAACCCCAACCTGTCGTTTTTACGCTTTGATAGTGGTGAGCTTTAGAGGTGCTGGTAGATGGATTTTGATATCTTTGGACAGAGACAGGCTAGCTGTTTCCTCCTGTTTCCAGTCTATATGCTAAGCTAAGCTAACAGGCTGCCGGCTGTAGCTTCATAATGAATGGACAGCTATGAGAGTAGTATCGATCTTCTCATTTAACTCTCAGCAAGAAAGCAGATAAGTGTACCATAAAATGTCAAACTACTCTTCTACATCTCTTCCTGTTGGGGCAAAAAGAATGTATGACCAAAACCAGGTTCAGGGGCGATGATTACAACACCACAGCAGTGAAAAACATAATGCACTTGCATTGATTTAGGACACATTTTTCACCTTTTCTCTTCCTGTTGCAGGGCTTCGCCTCCCTGTGTACAAGGCTCTGGCCTGCAAAGCTCCTGTCCTCCCTGCAGCTCCCATCGCTGTGGCTGAGCCCAAACACTCGGACATCGACGTGTCGGACCTGGGATCACGCAACTATGGAGCCCGCTCAGACTTCTACTGCCTGGTCACTGAGGACATCTGATCCACACTCCCCTCACTTCTGCTGATCTCTAAAAATGAACACCTTCATGGAGATCCTCATTAGCATCGTTTTATATTTATCCATGTCAATATGGTAAATATGTTTTGGTTTCTTTTCTGTACAGTGTGTTGTTAAAATCAAAGTGTTACCTTTTTCTATTTCCATTTACCAAAGACTGATTTTTTTATCTGTGTTTTTTACTGTAAAATATTTTGAGAAATTGTACAAGAAATTATCTGAAATATTCTTATTGTATTTCTATTTACCGTATATTTAGACATTTTGATTGTCATTTCATAGCCAAGATTTCTCATTAAGTCCCCAGCAGAGGGCAGAGTAATGTCAGCATTTTGTCTTAAGTTGACAGTTGACAGTACACAGAGTGTTGGGAAAGACAGCGTCCTAATCAGATTTGAACCAACAACACTGGTATCTGTTCGCACACCAGCCAAGTGGTGATGCTCATGACTGAAGAGCTCACAGTTCTTGACATTTCTGCGGTGGGGGCTTTATGTGTGTCTGCGGTGGGGGCTTTATGTGTGTCTGATAACGTGGCGGTCAAGCTAATAAAGCAGTTTGATTAAATACCTGGCTGTTTCTCTCTGTAGGGGCTGATGATCTCTGTCCCCATGGAGTAATGATTACCTACAGTGAAAAAAAGAGACTAAATAAGGGTGCAGCAGGGAAGGTCTGGTGTTGTCTGAGCAGGAGCAAATATGTAAACAGGGAGTGGCCGACATTTCACCATGTTAGTGTCAGTCTGTTACAGTCAAAGCAAACGCTGCAGCACACAGACACGAGAAACGCTTACAAAATGACATTTCACTTGCAAATCTGTCTCTTTATTAGCTGAAAAATATCCAGATGATACATCTGCCTGCATACACAACACAAAAGCAAATATTAAAACAGTGACAGAAACACAAGGTCACCATTTATACCACAGAGCAGTAAATAGTTACAATTCAGGAATTTAACTTTTTGAACTAAACTTTTTGTATGAATATTTACAAAAAGAAATACACACGTAGGATTAAACTATTATACTTGCCAATCAAAATAACTTTCTGAATCTGAAAAGTGTTCGATTTTGCAATTGGTCGTTTATGACCACATAAAAAGACCTCACATGCAAAACAAATATTGTATTTGTTCTGAAAACTAAGTTACTTAGGACTGTATCCTTTCACCCCTGTGTTTTACAGTCACGCCATATATTAAAATAGACAAACCAGTTATAATGGTAGTCTATGGCTTCTGTTTGTCAAAATGATTACAAATGTCACATATCAGCAGTTTGTACGACAAGGCTGAGATTTTGCAAGCTTAAAAAGCACATAACTAAATACAAAGCTATGAAGCCACGATCATTATACCCAGGTATCTGAATGACATTTATCAATATCAACATTTCAGCGATCCTGTGGTTTGCATTCAATTATAACTTTATGATATAATTTCAACATATTTATAAACACATATTTATCTATCCAAAAACTGCAAATACAAAGTAGAAAGCTACAGTATAAAAACATTTGATTTCTGTGTAAAAGAGAAAGCAATATCTACAAACGTGCCATGTCAGTACCACATTTGTTTGCATCCATGCTGTAATTGAGGTGCAACAGTGAGAAGAAAAGGCACATCAGCTGTCCATCATATTGTGCATCAACAGTCGTGAGCTGTTTTCAAATGGCAGAAACACAAACGGCTGCAGTTTCATCTGAATACAAGTTGCTCTGACAGAAAATAAATCCCTGATGCCACACTAAAACATACAGTGTCCAAACAAAGAGAGTAAATGGATAAGGAGCACACATTTTTCCATCAATAGTTGACTGTAATGGATCCACTTTTCTTGAACTGTACTGACGTCCAGCGAGTTTTAAAAACTACAGAGGAAGTCCTTTTCCATCGGGTAGATCCCCCATCACTTGTGTGTTCATGTTCTTATCACAAAGGCAGATAAAAACTGAACCTATGTTATCTTTAAGTAGCATAAAGAGTTTATTTACTCCCACACATCTGAAAAGATTTCTTCCATAGGTGGCTGGTAGAGTGCAGGACTGACCCCTGTTGCAGAAGTGAACTACGTTAGATCGTCGAATCTATAAAATCCGGTCTTGCAAACCCTTTCTGTAACACAAAGAAACAAACAAGATAGTGTTATGACATTTGTTCGGACATGAAACACAGAAAAATTATTGTGTATAATTTATTAAAAATATTTATTCAAATATTAATTAAACTGTAAACCACAGAGGTGTCAACGACAGCTCCCTTGATATTGAAATTTGACCTGGAGTGACCTCTGAGCTCACAGTACAACGCAATCCATTTCAAAGTTACACAATTCAGTGTTTAAAATAGCTTAATTTTTGCGTAAGTACATACTTTTTGTAACATGTACTAAGGTGGTGCAGGTGCAGGTATGTGACTATTCAATTTAAAACTGCATGCAAGACAAGCATTAACATGTTTTTTGCTCTGCTGGGACTTAGGAAATAAGCTGAACACCACACCCTTAGGAGGGGCACGTCATGATCTGCAAAAAGGCAGTAAACCTACCTGGTCCTGCCCAAGACGTACGTGTGTGTGTGTGTGTGTGTGTGTGTGTGTGTGTGTGTGTGTGTGTGTGTTGAAAGAGCAGCAGTGTGAACAGTCAGAGATATACGGGTTTTGAACATGCGCCACCCAACTGACAAGGGAATTGCAGTGAGAGAGGAATGTCATCAGTCACACACATACACACACAATATCTGTCACTCTCACTCTTTTTCACGCTTGGTCACACACACACGCAGATGTGAGATTGAGGGTGGGGCGCCATAAAGCTTTTCCACTGAGCTTTGACTTTTGCGTGGCGTTCGACGTACAGAATCTAACTTCTTGTTCTTGCCTGAGTTAAAAGCAGGAGACTCTTGAAAAAGACATTTTTAAAAGTGTTTAGTACTGAACTGGAGGGACTGTCATTTAACAACTTTGGTGCATCTTTTATATCTTTATAATAAAGTAAATATGACTATAATGTGTGAGGAATGAAAAACATTAAGTTGAAAGATGCCTTCAGGCCTTCAGGCAAGAATTGAGGGCAGTTGATTTCAGAGAAAAACATGTCTGAGAATACTTTATTAATAAGGTGTCCTATAGTGCAGTATAGGCATACATTAATATACATTTTTAATGCTTAATGACATTTTTATTGTTGATATGTTTAGTGTTTTTATAACAGCACTATCTGTGCTTTCACAAAGTTTTCAACATACTTATTCATGTTTAAAAACTGCTACTACGTGATTTGATGTTAGATATTATTAACTTTAAACATTCATACATTGAGAAATCCCTTTTAAGGCCTCTGAATGGATGTAATTAATACTTGGAAAAAATACTCTGCTGAAACTCGCAATAGACAATTAGAAAAAAACTACTTTCAAAACTGATGCAGTATCTCTGATATGCTCCTTTCTAGTAATTTCTACAGTCTCTTACCGATTTGTATTCTTTGTGCAGTTTCTTGTAATGGAACATGTTGCTGAGAACTGTGGCTGCTGCTTTGGCTGCTTTCATCTTCCCAGTGCTATAAAAAAAAGATTGATTAACACTTGGTACAAATAACCTTGTGTGAGAAGATTCACATTCAACATACAGTACAGCATGTTTAACCAACTGCCACTTTACAGGCCACTCACCTGCTGTCATGCGAGTTCTTGATGGCGATCAGTTTTTGCAGGCCATCAAAGAAGGTGATGTCTCTGGCGGCTACAGAGCTGCCGGTCACCAAGTTATTGAGAACACCACAGATGTTGACCACCACCTCGCTGGAGGGATTCTTCTGGTTTCCATCCTCAGGCAGCTTGGTCACCAGGTTGTTCACCACCTTTGTGGCTGGATAAACCAAAAAGTATCGTTAGGATTATATGTTTAAAACCTATTTTCACACTCAGGTAATTCCTATTTGCAATTGGATCCTGCATGAACACACAATTTTCTGCCAGAGTTCGAACAGTTTGGTTGTTTCTGTTTTCTTTTGTTTTGTCTGTGCTCCCTCACTGGTGTGAAGGGTGATCTCTGTGCACCAATCAGGATTTAACATGTGAATCAAGATCTAATGACAGCTATGTTGTTAGCTTATGTTTATGTTGTGAGGCCACTGTCACACAATCCTGATGAAACAGACTAGCTGGGTTTCTTAATAAATAATACCTAACGATTTAACAGTTTCCAAATTCAAACTTTCATTGTTTTACTTTTAGTAATTAATATTTAATTTTACAGTCAGACGATTGATTGATTCTACTCCACTTTTAACTGATTATCCTTGATATCCCGGATGTTCAAGTTTGAATTTCATCTCATTTAAAATTTTGGTGTCTGAATTTCACCAATCCAGTTTGAGCAACCAGATTTTTTTGACTTGACTTAAATTATTGAATCTGAATTTGTGAATCCTGTAAAAAAAACAAAAAAACAAAAAAACAAACAAACAAAAAAAAAACCTACCTTCAAGTTTTTGAATTTACACAACTTAAAATTACATCCTGGAAATGTCAAAGAGGGGAATTCAAACCACTTAGATTCAGGTTAATATTTCAATGCTATAAATTCAGAGGTATTTATGTTTCAACATTAACATTGTGACATAATAATTAAATAAATAGATATGTCACAACCAGACATATCACTAATATCTAAATTCAACACTGGGGAGAAGAGTGTCATCTCACAATTCACCAGTTAGTGGAGTTTGTCTCAAATGTGATACAACAACACATTTTACTGAATAGGTTACAGGTATACTTAATGAACAGGTAACTGTAAAAGGTAACAGGTAAAAAGAAAAAGACTGACCCATGTCACTCTTATCCTTGGCATGGCGGGACAGATTTCGGAGGAAGCCTGTGAGAGAACGCAGCTCCAGGTCATTGTTGGTACGCAGGAGGTCCAGCAGCACTGGCAGCATGCGCTCCTGCTCCAGAGCCACCCGGCTCAGCACCGAAGCCCACTGCAGGACAGACAGAGATACACAATTCAAATATGGGACAAACTTAGATTGTTGCATTTACACAGGAGAACTCATGAATACGCTGCTTACCCTCTTGTCTCCAGATGTGATGTTCTGCAGCGCTCCAGCAGCTGCCTCGCGGGTGGTGGAGTTGATCTCACACTGTTGCAGCACATGGTTATACACCCCCACTATCTGTGGGTGCCACAGCCACTCCACACTCTTTGGCACCCGAGCAACCTCGGTGAAAGTGGAGAGATCCTGGTTCTGCCTCTGTCAGAGGAAGGAAGATACAAGAAGACAGTGTTGAGATGGAGGGTCTGGTTCATACCGGCGAAAGGCTGATGGGTAAATCACGTGTGCGTACATTTTTTGCTTTCCTGCTCTGAGGTGTAAAGCAACCAATGGCTTCACCCTTTCCTGAGCCCTGAGCTCTGGTTGGTCCTTCCAGGCGCATCAGAGCAGATGGAGGAATCTCACTGTAGAGCTGGTAGGAGAGGTTCCTCAAGACACACACTGCATTTTCCACCCCCTAACAATACACACACACACACAGACAGACAAATTAATACACAGTTCAACTTTGGTTGAACAGAAACAGCAGCTTAAATTCAATCTTGTCTCACCTTGTCTTCTGCCTTGTTCTCCTCAAGGGAGGCCTTGATGTAGCCCACCAAAGAGTCCACCAGTCCATGTGTTTCTCTCATCTGCTGACGGGTCTTCTCGTTCACAGAGCTCAGATTCCTGAGTGCACACACAACGAGTTACAGGTCAGACAGCTATTTCAGGTTAAATTCAGTCAGGAATCATGCGTGTCATTACTTTGACCAGATGGTGCAAATAGAGAGGAGTGTGGGAATGTCTTTCCACACCATTAAAGCATTAATTTCACAATGATATGATAAATATCATGCAAGGAGCATTGCAAATATTCCCCAAACAGTAATTAATTTGGAGATAAAAACCCTCCAGGGTGCACATTAACAGAGCAGAACCAAAGCAACTGGAGGCTGCAGCGACGCAGGCTTTTGCAAACAACAGTGAAAAGTGATGGGTGTGGTAAAAGCTCCAGTAGCTGTCAGCTGTCACATGAGATGGAGTGTCCTGGCAGAACAAGTTCCCAAAATGCGGTGTGGTCAAGAGAGAAAAAGTAGACACACGCGAACCAGAAAGAAATACATTTTAACAAAGGAGCATGCTGCAACCACAGAGAGAAGACACAGATAAGTGAGGCGCACCTGAGGCATCCTGTGGTGTTGTAGAAGATTTCTGCCTGAGAGGGGGACTGCTGGATGGTCTCAGAGTCTCCTCCGCCTGACAGAGGGATGAGGATCCTCTCAGTCAGCTCAGGAAGCATCTCCCTGGCCAGTTTCTCCTTCAGGTTGTCTTTGGATGAAAGGTTCCACATGATACCTGCACATATACACACCAGGGGAGTAATGTCAGCATATGTGCTTCGTTTTGCATATCGCTGTAGCTTCTTTAATGTTTAATTTCTCAACCTGGAGGTGTAAGCTCAGTTTAAAGAAATATTTCAACATTTTGGATAATAGGCTTATTCGCTTTCTTGAGAAGATCAATACGACTCTCGTGTCTGTCTGTTTAGTATGAAGCTACAACCAGCAGCTTGTTAGCTTAGCTTAGCACAAAGACTGGAAACAGCTAGCCTGGCTCTGTCCAAAGGTAACAAAAACCATCTGCCAGCACTTCTAAAGCTCACTAATTAACACGTTATTTCTTGTTAGTTTAATCGGTACTACTAAAAGCTATTTACCAAATTATTTCTTGGCCAGGTTCAGTGACTTCCTGGAGTTTTAGAGGTGTTGGGAGGCAGATTTGATACTGCTGCTGGCTGTAGCTTCATATTTAGGGCACAGACATGAAAGTGGTATCAATCTTCTCATCTAACTCTCGGCAAGGTAGCAAATAAATGTATTCCCCAAAATGTTGAACTATGAGTTGAAACAATTCTAAAACACTTGGACATATGAATTCCTTTCAAAAGCTATGAGAAAAACTGGCAGTGAAGCTAAAACATTAGTTGGCACTATGTGGGTAAGATAAGACCTCTTTCTCACATTCTGGCAAACTACCCAGAAAAGGGTGCACAGGTACAGTTGCCCTGTTATTTAACACTTTCCCAAAGTTTGTTACTGAATACTTGACACTCACTTTTAGCGATCCAACAGATATAAATCAAGGTGTAACGGCTCAAAGGAAAGAGTGACAAAGCCTTCACTCATAAAAGGGAGCGGCAGATATACTATTAGTCCACAGGCCCAGACAACTCCCACACACTCCCTCATCCCCCTCTTCACACTCCCTATAGAAAAAGACTGCAGCTCCACCTCCTACTCAGACACACTACATGCCTTTTAACACTGTGGAATTGTAGTTGCAACTATTTTCAAAATTTTCAGAGTTAATCTCATGAGAAAGTATGACTGCTACTTCCGCTGACAACAGATAACTGGGGATGATGACAGCAGATGAACTTAAAGGAATGTATGAGTGCTGAAGACTGAGAAGGGTGAGTCAACTGGGAACAAAACTCACTCAAGACTTGAACTGTGAATGGCCAACAGACATAATGTCAAGTACTGACAAACAAAAACACTCTACTGAAAGAAAGAATGCTGTTTCTCACATTGCCTCTTTAAACTAACTCAAACTATGATTTAGTTACAGTAAAGGCTGTGATTTAGTTAGTGTCTACTTACAGCTTGCCACCATTCTCCTATTGTTTGGTGTGGAATAATATCAATTTCAAAGGCTACTGTTGGCTCAAAGAGTTTTAAGGACACCACTGCCAAGATCATGTTGCAACCAAATATTGTGACTTAACTAATTTGCATTCATTTCTGTTTGAGGCAAAAGTCAAAAGCAAGCAGTCTGAGATCACCTCTGCTTGTTTTGTCATGTTTTTTATGTTAATGACTGGGATCGGGATTTTCCTACCTGTGATGTTTTTGTGGAGCTCATCGTCGGACTCCTTAAGGGCCTCGACCAGCTGTGGGATGCCGCTCTCCTCGATCAGGGCCACCTTGTTGTCCATATTCTCATAGATGAGGTTGCGTGTGGCGCCAGTGGCATAACGCTGCACTTCCAGGTTGTCGGAGTTGAACAGCCTCACCAGCTCACCAATGCCCTTCAAGCGACGCACCTGGAGACGGCGTGGCAGGAAAAAAGTTCTGCTTAGGATTTTTGCATTTCTCTTTTAATGTTTTGGTTTTCTCCTAGGATTAGGTGATTCAAGGTTTTTCATTAGCATAGAAACTAAATATAAACAGTTTTCTCATGGATTAAAGCCCCTATGTGTATATTTTTTATGTGATTATAGCATCTTTCACAATATTCTAACTTAGTTTCTTTCTGTAGAAATAATTGTCTCACTGCAGTCTTATCTCGTTCATCTTATTTCATAGGGGCTTTAAAGGAATAGTTCAACATTTTGGGAAATACGCTTATTCGCATTCTAGTTAAATGAGAAGATTCAATATCACTCTCATGTCTGTACCGTAAATATTTCCAAAGTGCTGAGATGATTTTGTTACCTTTGGACAGAGCCAGGCAAGCTGTTTCCCCCTGTTTCCAGTCTTTATGCTAAGCTAAGCTAAGCTAACCATCTGTTGGCTGTAACTTCATATTTACCGTACAAATATGAGAGTGGTATCAATCTTCTCATTTAACTCTCATCAAAAAAGTGAATATGTTTATATTTAAATGTCAACCTATTCCTTATAATATAAAATCATCTGGATCTTTTTTCAGAAAACTCATTGAAGACCGAGTCTAAACCCGCTCACCAGAGGCCGTATCCTCAGGCTAAAAAGCACGCAGCCAAACTAATCGACTGAGCTGTCAAAATAGTGTGTCACATAAGAAAAGAGTTTTAATCTCTACTATATGTCAGCTAATCAACACCTATCCAGGGCAGAGTCCAGATACGTTTACAGCGATGACAAAACTTGAGCAACGTGAAACAACTGGAGCACACCAGAACAGAAGTTACAGAAACCATTGCTACTTTATGTCACCGGAAACGGAGAAACATCCATCAATAGACGCCTACGCTTGAAGGAAAACAATTTTCATGACTGAGTTTCTCAATAAGGGATTCCACAGAGGAGAGGCCCAGAGGAATTCTAACCACAAGTTTAATGAGTTTGAAGTACCTCGTTTTTGGCATCGCTGTCATTGTAACACTCATGTTGAATGTAGGCGGCACCCAGGACCTGCAGTTCAGGGTCTTGCTCTCTCAGGTGTTGCACTGCTGTGGGCATGTCCAATGAGGTGATCCTACCGAAGGAGCAAATGAACAAATTCAACCAAAGAATCTAAAACATTTAATTATGTCATTACCCTGCTGTTGTGTATGGTAGCACAAAATATGTATTTTGGATGTTTGAGTGGAAAGCAACAGAGGCTACTCTGTTTATTCAAAGATGATTTGTTTCTTGTCTGCAAAGTTCAGCTTGTTGAATTTCTTCCAAATCACACAGTGGTCTGCAAACCACACACTGTGGGATGTGTGAAATGCAAGGCCTGAAACTGAGCTGCCACACCCAAAACCAGTCCTGCCACTATGGAGCCACCTCCCAATCCACAGCTCTCAGGAAATACAGTCACACACTCCCTCACTAAAACCTCCCTAACTTGAAGGTTGTGACACCATCACACTGGTGTATCAAAAATTCAACGAACTGAGTCAGCAGAATGACTACAGCTGTCATCTCCGTCACTGAGTATTATAACCCAATAAATGGATAATGCAGGCATTATTCTGTATTTATTTTTTACTGTCAACAAATCCCATGAAAAGACCAAAATCAATAATGCATTAGTCCGTCTCTCAATACTTTCTGACTTCCCTAACCTGTCTGAGGTTCTCAGCCCCAAACCCATTTGTTCCTGCTGAAGACATAAAGCTTAAATATATGCTCACAAATATCAAGTTTAACTTTTAAAAGAGGCTCAATAATTTCCTACAACAGCTAGGCCATGTAGTTTTTAGTAAATGTTACTCAAAGTGGAGTAAATAGAGCATTTGTTAGGGACTATTTTCAGCAGTGGATGAATACATATTTGGTGCGCTGGTGAGTATTTAAGTCGGCAGGACAGTGTATGTGGGATTGACTCAAAATACACTACAATACACATGCTCATCATCGTAATAGAGGGACACAAAAGTGTAGTTCATTAATGTGTTTTTAGTAGTGTTTGGACAATGAAGGTTTAAGGATTAAGGATTAAGATACTGTATATCAGGCTTTGCCTACACAGACATTACTTGTTAGGATCAGTTCAGTGTTGGTTTTGGTCTTTTCTTAGGATTAGTTGGCGATAGGAAAGTTAGGGAATAGCCCCAGACTTATCGTTTACTCTCCTCATATCAGTGACGTGTACTCAAGGTTGGTTCATGAGGTTGATGAAATTTAAGCAAACACAGACCTCTTTGCAGATTACTGATGTATAGCAGATCTGGATGTATAGCCTACCATTACACACTGAAGATCTGTCAGTAATAGTATGACAACATGCAATATACACAGTGGTTCTAATGAAAACATCATTGTTGTGAATGTGAGCAGAAATAATGAGCGTTATGTGAGCTTCTCACCCGCTGAGGTTGCCCATGCTGGCTCCCATCTCCATCTGCCCACCGTAGATGTCCATGCCCCTGCCCACACTCTGCATGCTTTTGATTGACATGGCACGGGACAGGCTGCCCTGACGCTGCATTAATAGGTTCCCCTGGGAACCAGAGGACACTGCGGATGCCATGAACCCTCTGTCCACTCTGTCCCCTCCTCCACCATAGGAGCTCCCACCTGAGGACATCTGGTGCTGCAAGGTCCCAGACATGGAACCCATGCTCATCCGGTTCCGGTTTGTAATCCTGCTGATGGTGCGGTGGGCAGGGCCTTTGAAGGAATGTTGCTGCATGATCTCTGCCTCTCCTCCTGTCATCCCTCCACCGCGGGAAATAGTGCCACTAAGAGATTGGCGCATGGGTGGCGGAAAGGTCATGGTGCCTCCTCCTTGCCTCATCTGGCTGTTGTAGCCGTTCATTGTGCTCTGAGTGTACTGGCGGCTGAAGGTGGCGTCCCGGTCGGAGACCAAGCTGCCAGCATCGCTGCCATCGACCATCCAGGGATTCACCTGCGCTGTGTGCTGCCGCACTGCGTGCATGGAGAGGGTCTCTGGGTCCATTCTGCTTTGAGGCCTGGCGTTCCCTTGGTAGCTGCCCATGCGTATGTCTTCTCGGTAAAAACCACCACCACCACCAACCCCTCCACCCCCGACACCAGTCCCTCCACCCCCGACACCAACCCCTCCACCCCCGACACCAATCCCTCCACCCCCGACACTGATCCTGTGGTACTGGGCCATGTCTGGGCCAGCAGAAATGTTGCTGAAGCCAGACCTCTGGGATACGCGTGGACCCTGAGGATGAAGAGAGGAGTAACAGTTGCAATCAAACGTGAAACCAGAGTTACTCATTATGCTCTAGTGAACTGTATGTGTGGGTGAAGTTGTTGTGAGTCACTGCATATTGACAAAATTTGATCACAGGGATGTGACTACCATACGGGAAAAAAAGGTCATGACCTTAGTATTTTTTGTCATATTCATTTCCATTTCTCATACAAACAACTCTGTCTTAAGCTCAGAGCTCAAACAACTGTGGCACACAGCCAGCATCTTCCTGTTGAATCACTAAAATGGAGGAATCTTGAGGGTGGACTTGAAAACCTTGAGCTGATTTCATCACAGCCTACTGTGAAATACCACACCTGCTGTGTCATGGGTGACCCACTGTGACACCGGCAGAGGGTCAGTGAGGTTGTATGTTTGTTTTTAGAACATCCAGTTAAATGACATCGCATTACATGATCAGCTGAATATTTCCATGACGTGTCATGCTGAAACGGTGAGATAATGCTGTAGCACTCACCATTGTTTTGGAGCCTGAGTACATGTACGATGATTTGGAGCTGAAACTTGGGTTATAGGTCTGATACTTTATTGTTGAAGAACCACCGTAGTCTGGAAGGAAGCAGAGAGACAGAAGAGCAAATGAATAACAAATGAATACCACATATAATATCACATTGATATCAGTGATACAACTGCAATCAAATTAAGCTTTACTGAAAGACTAAAAACTGGCTTCCACCTTTTCTTTGATACAATATAATCTAATCAGTTAATTAAAACATACAGTTAACTATATATCATTTTATTGCCCTGTCCCAACAGTAACATGTCTACCCTTAAAGGAAAAGGTTCACACATTTTCAATTCTGTGCTAAAACAATACTCACATGTCCATCTGTACATTGAAACAGTTTTTGCTTGCTGTAATTATTCCTTCTGTTCACACTGTCCATTAAAAGATCCCTTCCTAACATGTTTCCAATGTAAGTGAAGGGGCAAAAAGTTTATCTGTAGTTAATATGAAAGTTCAGTCTGAGTCAATCAAATTAAGCAGGTATCTTCCAAAGTTACAATCTTTTTAGTACAAAATAACCTCCTTGTGTTTCCACAGACAGTGTTTCCTTGTTGAGCTGTGGTGGAGAGAGTAACACAAAGAGGAAATTTTGTACTGAAAAGATTGTAACTCTGGAAGATAACCACTTGAATTGATTAAGTCAAACTGTTGAAGCCTCATATTAACTTCAGATAAACTTTGGAAAACACTTTTGCACAGAACGAGGATCACTTACACTGGAAGTGCATTAGGAAGACATTTATTTAATGGCCAGTATGAACAGGAGGAATCATTACAACAAACCAGCACCTGGCTATTGTTTTAAGACACACTTGAAAATTTGTGAACCTCTCCTTTAATTATTTGGCAACACTTTCCAATACAGTACACAGAAATGTGAATAGTTACTAATAAACGAGAGAGGAACAAATCAGGAATGACCTGATAATTAATGAATCGTTACTGAGTACTTCCTGAATAACTCCGTATTGAGGACTATATAGTAGATAATGATGAGTTACTAGAGAACAGACTGGGAGATTAGGTAATGATTAGTTCACAAGTATCCGTGAATCGGAATAACGACCACTTTCTTCATAAGTCGTTCCTGATTAGCTCTGAACTAGTAGCCACTCATTCATTACTAATTACTTAATAATTAGTTACTCTGTATGATGTACCACTTTATCTGGGGGTGCACAAACAGAGTAGTTACAACGTAGTGCTTCGTTACTTCATGATTATCTGACCGTTACTTTACTTTATTACTTTATGGAAGTTTTGATTGGACTTTACAACTATTAAATTAATGTCCATTCAAAACTACCTACATGTTAAACCCTCTTAAAACTTACAGCAAAACGTCAATGTGCAAAACTGAATGTAAAAAAAACGATTCTGTATGAGGAACAAAAAGTACACAATAAGTACAAGAACTTCTAAGTCTATATTAGAAATGCTATTCAGCTAAAAAGTTACTTAACTAATCAGCATTTGACAAAAATGACAAATGACAATGACAAAAAAAACTCATGACAGAGTTTATGCATTTATTCTGTAAGCAGTCAAATACACAAAGACAAGTGGGAGCTCTTTGATTGCAAAAAGTGCTGCTCTCCGTTTCACTTTTTGCAAGCAGGGAGTTCCCACTTGTCTTTATTCTGAAAGTAGACTCAGCTTGACTCAGCTGCTGACTGTGTTCCTGAACTGACTACTGAGAGGTCAAGAGTGGACAGAAAATGTGACAAATGCCTTTTCTTTGGATTTATAAGTTGTTGTGAGGTCACCTTTGAGCAATAGCGACTTTTCCTAATCATTTCAAATTGCTAAAAACATTGATTAATGTCGTTTTGACATCACATAGAAGCAGAACAATGTTCGCTATCCTGGCAATACCTTGGCCAAGAGAAGAACTTAGAGTCTTAAACATGAACACTTTTAACGGTGTTTGTTGTGTTAGCTGATCATTGAGCTCTGCCACATACATAAATAATATTGCATCAAGTCAACCCTAACCAATACAATCACTGAAACAATGAATAAGTAATCCTGTTTACTTTCACAAGCTCATGTTTCCAAATTTAAACATAAATTTCTTTGGGTTGCTTTTAGTCAAGTCATTGTTAACCAAATAAATGAATTATAAGTACAAATTTAAAGTAAAAAAAAAAGGATAAATGAAAATAAGTAAAATGATCAAGAACATTATCGATGTAACAAATGACTTAGTGAAGGTAGATTTAATCACGGCGTGACCAGGAGTCATGCCTCCTGACTGGCATGCAAGACGTACAGTTTGAATAGCAGGTGTCCTGTTGCACTGAAAACTGAAGGTTTGATTCAGTTTTCAGTTCACACACCACAGTCTGTAACAGCAGGACCTGACCGGTCACCAGGTCTGACGTCTCTGGTTACGCTTGACTTGGAGAACAGTTCACATCTGACATACAAAGACACTCGCTCGGCTCTCTCAGCACAGAGAGAGCGTATCAAACCTGAACACAGAGTTACCTGACCGGCCTGAAACAGACTCTCAGAGAATTCATTTGTTGTTCCAGGTACGATGCAGTAATGCAAACTAACAATAAAAAAGACTAAAGAGTCTACAGCCATGCTAGTGGTTCTGTAAGGTGCACTTACAACTTTAAGCTAAATGCTAACACGTCTTGGTTAGGTATATTAGCATGCTAACATTTGCTAATTAGCACTAAATGCAAACTGGGGATGATGGGAATGTCATTGGTTTTGCTTTGCTTTGTTTCTTATAATCCCTCAATGACGCTCACAATGACAATGCAAACATGCTGATGTTTAGAAAATGTTTAATGTTCACCATCTTAATTTAGCATGTTAGCATGCTAACATTTGCTAATCAGCACTAAAAGTACAGCTGAGGCTGACGGGAATGTCCCTAGTTTTGCAGATATTTGGTCATAAAACAAATGACCAAAGACTGGACGAAGTACTGGGCAAAATAAAATTTTGATCTGATGATGGTGCTTGATGAAATGTTAAGGCATCACAAGTTATTGCAAATCATGGGGACATAAATGTCTACAGTTCACAAAAGAACAAAAATGTCAACAATGAAACAATCAAAGTGCTCGATGCAAAGTGCTGCACAAAGAAGACAAAGTGTTGACTGGTTTTATAGTTGTTGTTTTTTTAAGAAAATATGATAAAAATGCCTTCATGGTGGTGATAGAGGAAAAGTCACGGGATCACCAAAGTCAGTATGATTCATCCTCTGGGATCCATGAACATCTTCAAAGCACCTTGAATGTTCTGACACGAGACTCGAGCCAATGATCAGAATTTAACCTCGCTGATCGTGATTCAAAACTAACTAATCCCTTTGCCAAGAGGGAGCCTAAACACTTTGATGTCAGACTGCAACTAAAAGTGCCAAGTAAAATAATGATATAATCTGAGGAAACATTATTAAAAGAAAAATAATGGTTTATGTGTGTGACTGTACATGTGCGTCTGTATGTTGAGCCTGAACAGTTGTAGCTTTTACACTTTCCATATGAGCAGAGGGGAGGGGCTGAACTGCTACATTTCTATAGACCACGCACACACACACACGCGCACGCGCGCAAACATACTCAAAACCAGTTGGTATAGAGGAGAATGACCGATACGTCCCTTGGCCCGGCCCCAGCCCAACCCTGGCAACGCCCAGCACACCTTTACAACACACTGAAAACACACCTTGAAAACTCCTTCAGCGAGGAACCTGAACTTTTTTTTCTTCCTCTGTTGTCTTTTGAAAAATCAACTTTGGTCATGAAGCCAAACACTTCACACACGCTCCTTTCTTCAGCTCTCACTTTCTGCTGAGACTTGTCCACCTGTGAGAACCAATTAGTCATTGATTGTCTGCAGTTGTTGCAGCATTTAGATACAGAGGAGGAGGCGTTCCCCTCATGTGTGAACACTCATGCATTCATAATGAGCTTCTCTAAAGCCACAAACCACTGAAATGGCAGTATTCCCCGTTTTTATCTTCCTCTTTTAAAAGGTTTTAAAAGAGGGTGGATATGACCCGACAACATTTTATGACTGTATCCTGCCAGCAAAGCCCAGGGCAAAGGACGGGCATAACAGTGAACATCTCGCTCAGCCTAGATTTTCATCTATCTGGCCATGTTTGACCAAAGGGTTTGACGAGTATAATAGAGGTAGAAACTGTCCCATTTGGCAGACGTGTGGTATGTCCTTCTATATTCCAGCTATTAAAAATGGCATGAACAGTATGTTTGTCTGTCGAGGCAGGTATTGTTTGCGCCTCGGGGAAATACTGAAACTAGAAGAGTGAGAAAAAGATTATTCTTCTGCCACCACACAGCCCAGAATTTAGAGGTCATATATGGGACGCAAAGGAATGTCTTTATGAATCAAGCAGGTGCACGAGTTTTAGCCACCAGATTTCAAAAACAACACAAGACAAGACTGTGCGCATTTGTAGCTCTACATTTGGCACTAATTCAGCTCCTTAACTGGGTCAAATCATCAAATGTGTCGTAACAATCAAGTAAACTAATTCCCAACTCTCCTGGAAACCTTTCATTTCCCCTGTGGGACTCTCACCACTGCTTACATAACAATCCCACCGTGACTGACTTTGTCTGTGTGCCAACACGGCTCAGAGCACTGTCATTTCCCAGGTATCTCTTGAACCCTCACCTCTTAAAGCTCAGAAAGACCTGAAACCCAATCCCACAGGGGGAGGCTTTCACCCTAGTCTGCTATCAGGGAGGTTCATGAAAGCAGCGCTTGTTTGGGCCTGTTACACATTAACTCTTTCTCTTGTGCAGTTACACAACATGCAGTGCTGCAAGATCGCTGCTGCATGAGGCTTCAGCTCAGGTTCATCTGCTACAAACCTGCAGAGCAGCTGAATGGACAAATTCCATGATGAGCTGACGAGAAATAAATCCACAGGAATGCAGCAGGGACAAGCACACGCACGCACACGTGCACACACACACACACACACACACACACACACACACACAAGGCGTATTAATGCAAGCACACTCTTGCACTTGAAAGCAAAAGCTACTCCACTGATCTGATCTTATGTGAAATATGGATTGGGTTCCAGAAATAAAAGAGAAAGTAACCTCTAGAGCTGAAATTAGTTGATAGACAGAAAACTAATCGTTTTGAAATTAATTTTTCATTTATCATTTAAGTAATTAAGCAAAAATGGCAAAAGTTCACTGGTTCCAGCCTCAGGAAACTTGTGATGGGCATTTTCTGCTATTTGTTGACACTCTATGAACCAAACAGTTAATCAGTGCTTGTGTGGTGTGATTCAAACAGGGAAAATGGACGTTGGAGGGGTTTTAATTTTTGAAAATATAAACAGGAACAGAACAGTTTTGTTATATATGAGTAAGGCCAAAGAAAACAAATTTACAGGAATGACTGTCAGATAAGAGCGTCACTTCCCCGTTTATAGAATAGACAAATGGTCTGCTATTAGGCTATATACTCAGCACTATAGTCAGACAATGCCCCCTGTACCTGTACCTGTATTGGGACTTTGAGTGGTTTTACCTTTAGTCCCTCACTGAGCCCAAATCATTCGTCAGCTCATTGTGCGCTCTTCATAAGGAAATACTGTCATGGATCCGAACATAAAGTCGCTGTAGATCCTCATGGAAGTGAGCTTAGAGACTTGTTCATGTTTACCTGACATGGCGTAGTTTGAGGTCGATCCATTCTGACGCGGAAGTGTGGACTTTTCCGCCAGTCTCATCTTGACCTGCTGCTGGACGCGCCGCGCTCTGGCCACCTCGTCCGACACGGAGCTCCCGTTCCCGAGATGGATGTCAGACGGGAGCCCGTAGGTGGTGACCGAGGTGTTGGGCTGTAAAGCGGACAAAAACACGCTCTCTGAGGCCATGGCACTCATGGTGAGAATTTAAAGAAGTAGGGCGTCTGGACAAAACACAACACTGGTGTGGACAGGTTGTTTGCGCAGCTAAAAGTGTGTGGGGAGAGCTCAGAGAGGCGCTGAGAGCGAGCAGAGCTTCACATCAGCAGGAGGAGGAGCCTCGCAGAGCCGTTAACACTACCTGACTCACAGGTGTTCTTCTTCTTCTTTGAGCTTTTACGGCAGTTGGCACCTTAACGTCGCATTACTGTCTCCTTCTGGATATATTCTTCCTCAACGTCCATTTTTATTTTCAAGTAGTGTAAGGCTGCTGGCTGAGTCAGATTTCTGTCAGCTAAACGTTTTCAAAAAACAATTTAGTTTAACATTTATGATTCAGAAATGAAATGAAAAGTATCTCATGACTGGATTCCGAAATGTTTGTGAGGTTTTATTTTATTGGAAAAGACCTGAAAATGGCATAAATCTAAATCTCTGAATATTCTCACTCAGTATTGAGTTTCTGTTTTGTTTTCTTTGCCTGACCTGAATTTCATTTTATCAGACGGCCTGAAGGCAGTGGTGGGATGTAACTAAGTACTTGTACTCAAGCACCGTACTTAAGTACAATTTTGAGCTACTATTTTCATTTTATGCAACTTTATACTTCTACTCCAATACATTTTGGAAGCCAATATTGTACTTTTTACTCCACTACATTTATTTGACATTAGTTACCTTGTAAATTCAGATTATTAATACAAAATATAAATCAACTAATACATTACGATGTATTGTTAAAGATTAAGCTACCCGGCAGTTTATACAGTAGTTAAAATTAGCTCCACCTTTACCAGCTGCAACATTAGTGATGCTCACACATTAATAATCCAGTGATATAATAAATATTATTCTGAAATGGGACATTCTGCATAATTAGTACTTCTACTTTTAGTACTTTAAGTGTATTTTGATGCTAACATTTATTGACTTTTACTTAAGTAAGATTCTGAATGCAGGGTTTTTACTTGTAACAGAGTATTTCTACACTGTGGTACTGCTACTTTTACTTAAGTACAAGATCTTAGTAGCCTACTTCTTCCACCACTGGTTGTTTAGTTTTGTAAAAACTATTTTATGTATTTGTTTATTTAACAGGGACCATACAGATAAACATTGTTACATACATACATGGTGTCTGGCTGAAGCTAACATGCAGCCCTCATCCCCGTTTCTTACTGTGAGTTTTGTGCAACAGAGATGATGCACAGAGTCTGAAAAATTCACTCATCTAATAAAAACAATGTAAGGTGTTCGTGTTATTTTGTCCCCGGCAAAAAGCAGATAGACTAACTAAAAGCAACACCTTACAATAAAATGCAGTCCTGTGCAACAACACCACAACCCACAGTTTTAAAGAGTAACATCCACTGAACTGATGGTAACTGATGTGAAATCAACACCTCTGTGACGCACTGAACACTACAAGCTTCACAAAGCCTAAATATCTTATTTATTATTTTGCATTGGAGATAAATATAGTTTACATTGGAATTAGTTCTTTCTTTGATCAACAAAACAATGAGAGAACACATTTTATCTAAGTGTATTAACACCTATTTTATCCATTTGTTTGTAGATTTAGAAACATATCTAAATATATTCTGTATGCACATTCTACTTTTTGTATGTTGTTACTGTTACTTGATTACTGGATATTGCTGTTCTGTAATCATTAGTTTAATACATGTATATCCCCTGAACTTTATGTTTCAGTATGCAGCAGTAAATGCCTTTGAGCTCTAAGTAGTTAAAGTGTAAATCCACCCTCAAACTGAGCGAGAAGCCTCTCTCCCAGCATATTTTAAAAATGCAACAGAGGAGTGAAGAGAACAACTGTAGGAGACGTGGCCTCGTCTGACACTGATTAGAGTCTTTTTTTACATATATTTCATGACGTAGATAAGTCCCAACCGGTCGACTCTATGTCAGAATTGGCCTTGCAGGTTCAGGGAAAAATGCTGATTTTTGTAAATTTGGTAAGAAATGTCAATATTAACACCAGCATTGACGCGTTTCATCACAGTACAGTCATATGATTTAGTTTAGTGCACTACCTCTTTAAAGAGCTTTGTCTGTGATGTTTTCACAAATTGGCATGATATTAAGTTAAATCTATCAACTGACGTTAAGTATGAATGGAGGACTGTTTCCAGGTGTGGCACAGTCTCACTCTGTTATTAAGTTGGAGCCACACCTAAGTTTTATCTGGTTTGTTTATTTGAGCTTAGCAACTGTGAGTCACTGCAGCCAATACAGAAGGAATATGAAGCGTGAGAGTAGTACATGTTACCTGCTGCATGTCTGTGGTATCTACCTGTCTGGATACAGGCTGTAAGGTTAGAACTGTTGCAGTAATATAATCATTATGTTACACTATAATAAATATAAATCATCATCTCCGCTCTAATGGCTTTACTTCCTGGAGTCCTGACTACCTTCCTTTGTTTAGATGCATTTGAGCAGAACAATAAAAGATGAACTGCAGCCTAAAGGTTATTCAATCAGCCAGTCATTTCCCTCGAGGAAAGCAGAGGATTTCATTTGATCAAAGTCAGTAGGTTTACACTGAACCGGATGCAGTAAGAGATTTACTGAAGCATGACCGATTGCCTCCTCCTTCCTCTGCTATCAACTCTTCATTACCTGAGAAATCACCTTTCACTTGTGCACACATTTCTTCACATTCCCTCCAAATCTGTTCCCACTTCACCTCACCTTCATTGTCACGGCATATTTGTAAGTGGAAAAAAAAAAAATCAATCACAGCTTCACATGCAGGCGCTTAATGCTGCTCTGTGAGTCTGAGATGGTGACAAACATTCTCAGTGAAATTAATTTATTATCTAAACAGCAATAAAATAGATAAATCTGGCATAAATCCAAAGAAAAGAAATCATACATTTTGACTCACCATTACCATTGAAGCTGGGTTGATTGTAGATGTTCTCCTCTCTGATGCCGTGCACCTGCTCGTCTAACCTATCTAAAGTGATCTGATCTGGTGGGATATCAGAGAGTATTAAAATGTTATAGTCACAGTCGCCACCCTGATAATTGCAATTCCCCTTTCCACTGCAGGTAAATGCAGGCCATACACAAAACAAAACAAAGAGATGAGTCAGAGGAGAGTATGACACCACAGGGCGTGTACAGAAGAGGGGGGCAGACAGTCTGAAAGGACGAGTGAGAAATTTAAAAGTACATTTAGTGGCTTAGTTGTGCTGCTGCTTTTCTACTGAGGAGCAAAGAATTGAGGGGAGTTTTTGTATTATAAATTTGCTCAATTCACTTTGTTTGGTGATTCGACATCAGTGCTGATTTTTTTTTAGGATGTTGCAACATTTTCTTGATGACTCACTTAGTCAGCACAGTTGAGCATCAGGGCAGCTGTTTTACTGAATTCCCAGCCCAGTTCAGAGACACAGAGTGACAGAAATCAGCCTTAAGGTTATTGACTCAGGGCAATGTGTGTGTGTGTGTGTGTGTGTATGCGTCAGAGAAAGTGATCGCATGAGAGAGCGAGAGTAACAAGCTTGTCCTGCCTACTGTCTCATGCGTCAGACACCAACTGTTTGTCTGTCTTTCTGTCTGTCTGTGGTAATCTCTGAAACTACACTAGATGGACAAAAATACCAACCATTACAAAAACATAAGAATAAAATAATATACAGTCAAAAATAATAATATATAATGTTCACATGTTCACCCGGTGCACACAGAAATAGATACAAACACCTACAGAGGTTTCAGAAGAAATATAGCAGCAGGTATCGACTGATAATGACACAATGGGCCCCTGGGCACAGACATGTTAAAGGGCCCCACATCTCAGACTGACCCTCAGACTGAAAGAGACATTTTGCAGGTGAACCAGAACTCTCAGGTGCTGCTGCTGGTTTGAAAACTGAACCTGAACTTCAAAGTAAAAAGTAAGCGATGAAGGATACACCTACTCTGCTGTCAAAAGGATTTACATTGCTTTAATATTACTGCATGTTAATGAAATGTTAGTGTAGTCTCAGTAGGCTGTGCAGCTGTAATACAAAGGAAACAATCAACAAAAAGAAATATTGGATAAGATTTGGTTTGGCAGATACTCAAAACTAAAAGACTCAGGAGCAAATCAGGACATCCCAACTGTGACTTTCCAGGAAGAAATGTTTTTTTTTTTTACAAATCTTTTTATGATCAATTTATATTTATATTTTTGATCATATGTTTTTGAACTGCATATAAAAATCAGAATAAATCAGAAAAAGAAACTTCCCTCCTGTTTACCTCACTTTCTCTCTACTTCTCTCTCTCTTTACACCCTGATCATATATTTTTAAAAAAGACAACAACTTGGACATGTACAAAAAGGTGTACCATTACATTTACATTTAAACATGACTGAATGGTTTCCAGATTTCTTCATAAACACTTTGTTTACCTCTCAAAGTGTATCTTATTTTTTCCCATGCAATTTGTCATATTGCTTATCACTTTTTTTCCCCAATTCAGAGCAATACGTAGCTTTGCTTGTAAGAGACACATATCTATAAATGTTTAGTTTTCTGCCAATAAGAAATGTTAACTCTTCAAACAGAGGCTCTGGCCCTAGATATACTTAGATCCACGTAGTCCTGGATCTCGGGACAGACAGGAGGCTTTGGTTAGAGGATCTCAGGTTTCTGGCAGTGTGAAATGACAGGGGTTGTGTAGTGTAAGCCTGAAACCATTTAACACTTTGTAAACAAACAGCAGGATTATGAACTTAATTATATAGTTAGCAGGGAGGAGAAATGTGGCCCTGAATCATTGAATCAATCTTTTTTCCTTTGAATCATTTCTTCTTTTCTTTTGACCTTACATGTAGATACTCAGAAAAGTATTTAAGTGGCAAACCTTCCCTTTGCTATAAAGTGAGCTTGCACATTTGATGAAGGTGACAACATACAGAACTGACAATAAAGCATCTGTACTAAACCCAAACATTTAACCATGTTCTACAGCTGTAACTGAAGTAAAGCCCCAAACAGAACATCAGGGTAAAGACCTCGCTGCAGCATTCGTAAATTAGTTTGAGACGAGACGAGTGATGCCAAAATATAAAGAGTCGCAGTAATCAAGGCAGGTGGATATGAAAGTGTGGAGAACTGACCTGACTGAATCTTGATTTGACAACCTGATTTATTTGTTTGCCAGACTTCAGTGCCAAATCAAACAAGATTTGCATATGTGACTGATGATTGTTGATTACACCCATATGTGACTGTTGAACAACTCCTTACAAAGCCTTGGGCATTAATGTGCTGCTATAAAATCCTCCACTCTCCTGGTTTTAGGCTTTCCACCAGATTTCTGAATCTGCGAGCTCGTGTTTTATTTGCTCTGGCTGGCGACGTCAGGTTAGATTTCTGAACCTGGCTGCAGGGATTCGTTCCCATTCAGCCACAAGATCATGAGTGAGGTCCAACACTGACGTTGGGAAATAAGACCTGGCTCTCAGTCAGCGTTCTAGTTCATCCCAAAGGTGTTGGATGGCGTTGAGGTCTGGGCTCACATCAATCTGAGAAAACCTCTTCTACATGGACCTGGCTTTGTGCATCATGTTGAAACAGGAAAGGGGCTTCCCCAAACTGTTGCCCCACTGTTGAGCACAAAACACTATTGTCTAAATATCATTGTAAACTGTAGTATTAGAACAAACGTATGTGGGCATGTGGTGTTATTATACTTTTATACTATTATACTTTGGCCATATATATAATATACTGTATATATATAAAATAAAATAAAATAATAATGCAATAGAGCCAAATTTCAGAGATTCATTCAGGGGTCTCTTGTAGGGACTATGGGATTACATTAAACACCAAATATGGTATACTCCATTGAAAACCTTAATTCAAAAGTACACTCAGTTGCCAGTTTCGTCAGTTTTTTTCCACCAATCACGCCTCATAAGAATATAAGTAAACGTGTTTGAGCTCGCCGGCATCCTGAATGAAATTTCAACTTTGTCACGCATGACATCATTACATAAGTGCTGTGTCCTGTGATGAAAACGTAAACCTGTTGGCAGAACAAACACTGTGTGTACTGGGTGTGTCTGCTGCCACAAATACAAGTCAGTTGAGTTTTTAATGTATTCAGCTGTGCTGCAGTGGGAAAGACTGTGCTGACTGAGCAAAAGGGGTGCTGATATCCCACTGCCCCCCTGTGGTGACACACAGCAAATACTGCAGGCCCAGTGTGCAGGTTTGAATTAAGTGAACTCTCTTGGGGAAGAAAGCAACAGTCGCACAGATCAAATAGAGATCTTATACAGTAAGTGTGTCACAGTCAAACACTGAGCCTACATTTAAAACAATCTCACAGTGAAGAATGTCACTGAAACAACAAAAGATATTTTAATTGAGGATTTGGATTATTATGTTGGATTATTTGGACTTGGATCCATGCATGAAGCTGTGGAAAATTTCGAATTCTGTATATTTAACTCCTTTGTGTAGTGCAGTGGTTCCAAGGGGTCACGAGATGACTGCCCGGGTAGGAAATAAGAAAAAAACTCACTCATCTCATTTGGATACACACATTTTTTCTCTATTCGTTAATTTTATTTTATTTTTTTTGCAAAATATTGTAGTTTTAGCTCTTCAGTCCTCTAAAAAGTATTCAAATGAAATAATCTGAGAAGTGAAAATCCCTCTCTGATTGAACTTTATACAACTTACAGATGTAGAACAAAAAATGCTTCATTTTAATGAGTCACAAGCAAAATAAAAAGTTGGGTTACTCCAACAAAAAAAAAAAAGGTGGCATTATTTATTAGCATTATTAAAACAGGTTGAGTTTTTGTCATTATTTAAGGGCGGGTGTTTCACAATTTAATAAAGGAAAGACAGCATGAAGATGTTTCACAAGTTGATAAAGGAAAGACACAAAGTCGACTAAAAAACACACTAACTAACTCATCATCCTGATTATCGTTAGAGTAAGACAGTACATTACCTTTGACCACTGAAACCCTGCTGCTTAAATTATATTATAACACTGTAACACTGCAGCGAGATGCATCACAAACAATCAATCAGGGAATACATGGACTCCCCTAAGTGTTATTAACATATGACAAGTATATATACAATTTATACATCCATAAAAACAGCATTAAGTTCAATGACTTCAGAGAAATATTTCATAACATACTGTATGTATAAAAGATTCATGTGAAGTGTTGTATGATAAATAAAGAACATAGAAGCTAAATTAATGTAAAATGAGTGTTGATGGATTAGCAATATTAAAAACAAGTTGTATTTTCTAATCTAAAATAAAAAGAGAGATATCCATCTTGCTGTGTTATAATCATAAGGAAGAGGAGTGGATGCATAGAAACACATAATAAAATAATCCCATTATAGGCTGATGTGGACTGATGTGGCTCCTAGTATACTCCAGGGCTGTTACGGATCCCACAACAGAGCACCATGGTGAAGATCATCTCGAAGATCTACACGGGGAAAAAAGGGACAGAACAGTTTAATTCAATATGTCTCTATTCAAGTACCTGCATCCTTATCAGGGCTGATAAAAGCAGGAGCTTCAGGGAAATGTTGGCCATGTTGTGAGCCTTTTCACACCACAGCCGTGTGAAATAGCCATCTACATTTTCTCACCATGATGACAGCAACCACCAAGGCAGCCAGACCAATCAGGTAGAGCTTCTCGGAGAACAGCTCAATCAGCTTATCGTGACAGCTCTGGGAAGAGACAGAGGCAGAATGAAGATGCCACTATGATAAATTAGTCATTTGTTTTACCCCTCACGCTGTACACACACTACATTACATGTAATGGAGAGCTGGGTCTGCTGTCAAAACAAGGTGCTGAATATCAGCTGCCTCTGACTGCACAATTCAGAATAATTAATTATGTAATATGTTATCTATTAGTGACATAAATAACATGGAGTCAAAAAAGATCAAAGTCTTCATCGCTGGTTAAAGTAATTTGGGTCATTATAGCACCATATCAAAACATCCCAGTGGTACTGGGTGAAGTTATTTTAGTATTGCATCTGTGCTATATTGATCCAAACCGGGTCCATTTTGAATGAGTTTTGGTGTGAAGTAAAGTTTCTGGAAATTTAATTGAGAAATGGATAAAATAATCCAGTGAATTAAAACATCTGACATATAAAGGTAAAACATCACAATGACCCAAAAGTCACATAAAAATCCAATATTGCCATAAAGCAGTCCTGCTCATTGATTTAAAACGTTGTCCACAATGGCCTAATACATCCAGAGATGTTAAAGTGATATCTATCACAGTATAAACAATATGGAAAACAATTAAACACAGCTGTATTTGTTTAGCATTTGGTTAGATGCTGTAATTAATCAATCCAAAGAGTGATGATAAATTTGTCCCTCTTTCTAAAGATGCTAATAAATAATCAATTTCCTGTCTGTTCTGCAGTGACTGAAATATATTCTAAGGATGGCAGACAATAAAAACATTTTTATACCAGGTATTGTACAGGTATTGTGTATACCTGAGATTTCAGAAAATCTTCTGGAGACTTTCTGGGACACAAGGTGCCGGCGACTTGTTTGAAGAGAGGGGTGTCATCTCCTTTACCACAGCAGTCGAGCTGAAGGGGAGACCAAGAGACCAAGAGCAGGAACAAGAGGTCACTCACTCAACAAAATACATGACAGAAATACATGTCTGTCGCTTATACACATAACAAAACAACTGGTTTAGGCTGGTACCACATCGGAGCCCAGTGGAGTGAAGATCATGACTTACCGTAGTGTGGAAAACATCCAGCACCTTGATGGCGGAGTCTTTGCTGGGAGACCCTGAGACGTCCACAGCCTTGATGTACGCAGAGTCGTAGAAGTTGATCAGTTCTTTGGAGATCTGTGGACAGTCGGGAATCGGACAAGTTGTTTCAGAGACACAACAACAACAAACAGAGGAGGCTCACTGGAGCAGAGGTGGAAAATCAATGCCAACATCAATCATTCGGGGCTGCAGTGAAATGCAGGTTTGTGTGTGTGTGTGTGTGTGTGTGTTGCTTACTGTGTCCCTGTTCATGAAACCCCAGATTGCTGCAGCCACTTCACAAGCAAAGAGGATCACCAAAAAGAAGAAGAACTAAAGAAAGAAAATGAGGAAAGTTATTTGAACCTTATTGATTAAAATAAATGAATTCATTTAAACAGAAAAACAGTTCCTGCCTGATACAACTCACAGGTGTGGGAGCTGCAAAGTCAAAAGGAAAAGAGATACTCACTGTCCCCAACAGGCACTGAGACTCCTGAATGGCACCATAACAACCGAGGAAGCCCACAAGCATCATCACAGCTCCGACAGCTATCAGTATGTACACACCTGTAAACACAGAGACAACAGGGAACTGACAATCATGCATGAGAGTTTAAAGAAGTGTAGTTCATCATGGCGACGTTGTGTCTTCAGCACCACTAGGGGACAGCAGTGTCAGAGCAGTGTGTGGCTGCTGCCCATTCATTGATCCACACGTTGTTTGGTAATGGACTTCCTGGATGTTTCTCTTGCCTTCCCTGTAGCATGACATGACATAATTGACATCCTGGAGATAAACAGCCCCCAGATCCTGAGAGAGAGCGGCAGGAGCTGACACTGTTCCGCTGCCAGGACAGGAAATGCCTTCCAGGCACCCCCAACCCCCCACAAACCCCCTCTGCATGACCCCTGACCCCGAGCATTATCCTTCCCCAGGAAACAGGGGGGAACCATGTGAATACAAAGACAACCACCCAAATATACACACACGTCTTTGTGCGATTAAACTGATATAAAGAGGAGTCTGAAATACATTTATACTGAGAGCTCGAGCAAAGTATTAACCTAAAAATAAATAAATAAATAAAATCAATTTTAGCCATTATCCATGGTGATGGATACACAGTTTCCACAACTTTTAATGGCAAACAGAAGTGTTCAACAGGCACCAGTATAGGTTGTCCTGTTGCAGGAAAAAGTCAATGAATAGCAATAAAGCTCCAGTTACAGCAGAGGTCTGGCTTATGTTTTATGCAGCTTAAAGAAAACGCTCTGAACACAGAGGGAAGCTGAAAAAAAAACCTATTGTACTAGCGGTATGGTGAGTTTAATTTAGAGTACAAAGAAGTGCTTGGTGACATGAAGACATTCATTAATGGATTATAAAAGGTATCATAACAGGCCGCCAATCTGCTCTATGCTCATCTAAATGCATCTTAAACAGTTAAAAGTTGTTAAAGCTGAGAAAAATGGACCCATTCAGATCCCTTACTAAAAAAAAATATCACACTATAAAAATATTCAATTACAAGTAAATGTCCTGCATTCAAAATTTTACTCTTTTCTGTCAGTAGTCTGGTCTGGTTCAAGTAAAAGTACAGAGGTATTATCAGAAAAAGTTCTCATCATCAGGACAGCCCCTTTCAGAATGTTATATTATTGTTAATACTATTATATTATCACTGTTGTGTGATAATCTGTAAGCAGCAATGTAACGTTGTAGTGTTAGGCATGTTAGGCAATGTTAAGCCAACTACTTTATTTACTGTTGGGTAGTTTAAAAGTGCACTCAGAGTCAGAGGCAAGATGGACAATTAAAAAAACACCAACTTAAAAATAGATGCAGCAGAATCAGAGATATCTTCTGTTTTATTCCACACCTTCTTCTTCCTTGTCAAAACCGGTAAGCTCACTTTTTTCCAGCTCCACACCCACAGATTTTTTTCATCTTCAAACCTGTAGTCTTCAGTCCGAACCGACAAGCTATCAAACCTATCCAGACCCTACAGAGCCAACAACTTTTTTCACATTAGCAGTAAGACTCCCCAAGACCTTGATGTGTACAAATGGTGGAGTTCCCCTTTAATCTACAGAAATGCATCATATTTTGTAAGCTGAGCCTTTGGTTTGTATTTAAAATCTTTATCTGCAAAGTAACTATAGCTGTCAAATAAATGTAGTTGAGTAAAATGTACAATATTTCCCTCTAAACTCTAGTACAGTACTAGAGTAAATGTTACATTCCACCACTGGTAATTGGTCAGATTTCTAAATTGGAAATCTGTGAAACACATAACATGCTTGTTGCTTTTTATTTTTAATTGACTTTAATTTCACCAATATGGTCTCTTGGGATCAGAATCTCTTTTTTGAGGTTACACAAACCAGCAGAGAATCAACAAAAATAAGGCAAAGGAGTAAGGAAATGAAGGAACACATTACAGGAAAAAACATTTCAAGTCTAATATATACATACATTTTCAACAATGTCTAAAGTCTCTCTCTCTCTCTCTTTGTGTGTGTATGTGTGTGTGTGTGTGTGTGTGTGTGTGTGTAAATGAGAGGCAGTGGTAAGTGAGTACAACTATTTTCAGAAACTGACAAAACTATCTCACCTCAAGGTCCATTTAGTAGCTTTCATATAACCTGCATAAATAAATTCCCTAGAGGAGATACAGTTTCAGAGAAGGTGTAGTTTGTTTTAGAATAATCTAATGACTTCAATCCATCCTCACAACCTCAGCAGATCCACAGCAACCTTTACCCTTTACCTTAACAAGGAGGAAGAACTATTATCCCCAACTCTAACACTAAAACCTCTTAGCCTGTGGTGGAAAGTAGCCAAATACATTTACTCAAGTACAGTTTTGAGGTACTTGTACTTTACTTGCATATTTCCATTTGATGCAACTTTATACTTGAACATCACAACATTTCAAAAGGGATATATTGTACTTTTTACTACATTTATCTGACAGCTATAGTTACTAGTTACTTTTCAGATTATGGTTTTTACATAATAAAACATGTGATAAGCCTATAAAATAGTAAAATACATATAAATAAACTTCCAAAATACATTGTTAAAGATTAGTCCAGTGGTTCCCAACATTTTTGCCTTGTGACCTCTAACAAAAAAGCTAGCTGGGGCCCCTTGTCACGTTTCAGATGTATCTGAAGTTGTTAGCAGTTCTACCAAATATAGATTTCCCCTTTTCACTTCTCAAATGGTTTCATTTAAATAATTGTTCACGACCTGAAGAGGTCAGATTATCCAATATTTCACAAAAAAGCAAAGATTAGAGAAAAGTCCAAACTATGAATACAAATTTGTGACACAGCACTTTCTTTCCTACCCCATTAACTATCTCACGACCCCTCAGATTTATCTTGCCTGACCCCTAGGTTGGGAAACACTGAAATAAACTACCTGACAGCACATAAAGTAGTGTATTGGTACTTTTACTTAAGTAAAGGATGTGAATACTTCTTACACCACTGCTTTTTTAAAATTTTTTTAAAAACAGTCTGGGAGCAGTCTGGTTCTGGGTTTTCTATTTTAACACACACACGAACAAAAAACACACGCAGCCTCTAATGTGGCCTGACAGAGCGGTCTGAAAGGGACGGACAGACGAGACTCGGACTCTGTTGTGTCTGCAGGCCTTAAACACCTCACACTGTACCTCACATATCACGCACAATCCTTCCACATACTTACATCCACACTCTCTTTTTTTCTCTCTGCCTCAACTCAACGCCCTCCTCCTCCTCCACCCCCCGTCCCCCTCTCTCTCTTTCTCTTTCAGGACTTGATGTTTGCAATGCGGCAAAGCAGGCATTATTTCCACTGCCTTCCATTACTATGACAACACCCTTTGAGGTTTGAAGGCCATTGAGACTTTAAGGGAGACAGGCAATTTTATACCACCGGGGAAGTTCATTTATTTCTTGTCTCCCAGTGTAATCTCCAGAGGGGGGAAAAAGGGAGGTAAAGACCAGCTAAAAGCCTCACTTGGGCTTCTCTTGTCTTTTCTCATCAAGTAGCCTATCTTTAAAAAAAAAAAAAAAAAAGAGCTGTGAAGCCATGTTCACACTGTCGGAGCATGACATCAATACACTGAGATGAACCCAATCATTCTGTATGTCAGTGGATAAATGATGAGGTGAGGATTAGTTATTAAAAAGGCTCCATACAAACATTTCCTCCTGTCATCTTGTTAACAGAAAGAGTTGGAACGAAAGGGGCAGAGCAACATTTAACAATTGACCTGCAGCGGAGAATATAAGAAATACTAATTTCAAGTTACACAATATGATTGTAGCCCACCTTACAGTAGCTTCAAAATTATTCACAATTCAGGGATGACAGAAGAGTGTGCACTCGAAATAGCTGAAGTATCACTTGGTCTGTAAGCAGTGACAGCGGGTTTAAGGAATAGATCAACATTTTTGGAAATAAGTTTATTCACTTTCTTGCCAAAAGTTAAATGAAAAGATCGATACTACTCTCATGTCTGTACGCCAAATATGAGGCTTCAGCAAGTAGCTGGTTAGCTTAGCGTAGCATTAAGACTGTAAAAAGGGGAAACAGCTAGCCTGGCAAAGGTAACAAAATCCGCCTACCAGCACCTCTAAAACTCATTAGTTAACATGTCGTATCTTATTTTTGAATCCGTACAAAAGCTGAAGTGGACAGAGCCAGGCTAGCTGTTTCCCCATTTCCAGTACTTTATGCTAAGCTAAGCTATTCTCCTGGCTGTGGCTTCATATTTACCATACAGACATGAGAGTGGTATCAATTTTCTCATTTAATTCTCGCGAAGAAAGCAAATTAGCACATTTCCTAAAATGTCTACCTATTCCTTTAAATGTTAAAGCAGTTGAAGTGCCAGTTAAGGAGTAGAAATCAATTGAAGTGTTAGTTGATGTGCAGAAAGTGAAAGCAGTTTAATTGCCAGCTGAAGTGTAAGAAAGGAAAGTTGAAATTTCTGTTTAAGTGGAAGCGCTGGAGATAGTTGTAGTGTGACATTGAAAGCAGTTGAAGTTTCTGGTAAGCACTGAGAGAAGTTGAAACGTCTGTTGAAGAGTAACAGTAGAAAGCAGCACTGTCTCATTTACTCACACAGACTGAGAGAGCATCAGAGCTACTGGAGCCTCAGTGGAAGTCTTTGGTTTGAACTTTAATAAACAGCTTTATTACTGAAAAATATAGCAAACAGAGTTGCAATAAGTAAGACTTTAAAAGCCAAAAGGTCTTTGTGTAGTGCTATTTTCATTTGGGAGATGTTGGAAATTTCCTGTTTATACAAAGCGGTTCAAGTATCAACAGAGGTCAGTTTCAGTAGCTATGAGGCTTCAGAGGAATGCTTTCTCTTTGTGTACAATGACACACATGCAATTTTAACTCATTATTCATTTGGCCTTTCTTCACAGCCTGCTTACCCACAATGCAGCCTTCTTTTTTTTATTATGAGTTATGAAATAATGCAGAAAAGCTATTCTGGCCGAGGCTCTGCATTATACATACAGTGTAAAGCAACTGAAACATCTTGCATCTCTCACACTCACTGTATCTCCTACAGTATGAGAGGCTGTAGCACTAACCAGACCAGACTACTGACAACTGCCACCAATAATGATTTCAGGCACTGGATAAGAGGTAGGAGAATGTGTATTTTCAGCCTTACATAAATACTACTTTGGTGTGCCAGCATGCTAAAAACATCCACCCCAAACTCTAATTTGAAGGGGTAATGTGCAGATGTACACGGCTATTTGAATTATGCAAGGGCGTATGTTCAAGGGAGGGACAAAAAAAAAGAAACATTCCCTTGATCTCGCTTGGGTGGGCCCCTCTTGCCGCCCTGCCTTTAAAATCACGACCGTGCCTTCCCTCTATAAAAAGCACAGGTTTGTATTCACTCCATATACTTACTGAGGAGTAAGTATGGGAGAGCAGCCGGAGCCCAAATGTAAATTAGTGGGCTCACTAGAGTTCACCACCACAACAAACCGAGACGATGGACCTTTGAAATGTTTAAATCACATCATGTATTGTAGGTTTTAGGGCCAATTTGTGGATTGCTGAGGGCAGCGAAGGAGACATGATGATGATTTATGACTTTAGTTCATGCCGTGGGCACAAGCTGGGACACATACTCCTGATTCTGTGATTTGGTTGAACCTGCAATACTTTTAGAAAGATATACAGAGAGCATGCTGCACTGCATTAATACAAAATTCCTGAAAATTCCTGAGGGTCAAATACTTTAAAGTGGGGACATGATGGCTTTATTTGTGCACCACGCTCATGGACCTCAGAGCCCACATATGTCTCAACATCTGTCTGAAGCATCTGGCCTCTCTCTTGAAAGAACCACAAGGCTGGGACTTTTTGAAGTCATAAACTTGTATATTTATCTGAGTCAGAATGACAGCTGAGTAAAAACACTGAGGTGTAGACGCCGGCTGTGCCACTCTTAAGTCATGCTGTGGATTTACGCAGGTCCTGTTTCCTAGTCTTTTCACAGATGTCACACCCCTCCTACTATTTCTGGACATCACTCACATGATCCCAGCTAAGTGTGACAGACAGGTATTTCTGTGAATTAGTTAACTTTCATCACTCTGTTAACAGTGAGCTTCCTGTCATGTGGAGAACAAGGAATGAGGACAGGAACACCAAGCAGTACGAGAAGGACGTACGCTTGGGAGGAAATAGGTGGGACACAAGATGATGATCAAGCAACTTACAGGAGGTGGTTTTATGAGGACTATAATCATCTCTGTTGAGACTCCGACAGAGAGCTGTTGACGTTTATGGGTTTTTTTGAGCTTACAGTTTGTTGTATATTGTAAGATGTACTTGTTTTTTTTTGTCCACCCTGTGTAGGCCACTACACTCAGTGGACACTTAACACTGAAGCATGAAATATTAAACAGCTTTCCAAACCTTTAAAAATGAATCCTTTGATGTAATGATGAAAATATGGAAAACTTAGAAATAATGTATAAACATTAAAAACACTTTTTATGCTATTTAAACATTGGAGTGATTGTGAAGCTGTTGATGGTGTATACTCACTGATATAGAAGGTCCCTGGTGCCTGGTGGCCTTCAAACTGAAGTATGAGGAGGTTGCTGGTTTGACTGTCATGGCGGAGCCACAGGGCCACTCCTAAGATCACACCTCCGGCCAGCTGTCCCAAAAAAGAAAGAGGTTTTAATTATTTTCTTTCATGTTTCTTTACTTTGGTGAAACCTTGGGGAGGATCAGAGCCATTTAAAAATTGAATGAATATTAAAACAAACCTGTAGTTATCAATTTTTAAGACTTTTTAAAAGACCCATCAAGGTGTTTTTTTTATACAACGGCAAGAGAGAGTGCCGTGACATCAGGGACGACACAAAGCCCGACTCTCCTAAGATCAAATCAGTGTCCAAACCTTTCTGCTAATGGTTTTCTGTGTGCGTGTTCTGCTCCGCCGTGAGGCAGTGAACTGTCCGCTGTCCTTTAAGGGAAGTGATGAAAGGACATCCTGACACCTCAGTGACCTATGGCACAGACCATGTCCTCACAACATTGTTTAAAGCCAACTCAAGAACTTTGTTGTTCAGCTTTATCTCCCTTGATCTCTCCTCTATTCTGTAACTAATAAAGCAAAAATATCCTGATCAAAGTGTTATCATATAAAAGCTGATGAGCAGAACTACTGAAGGATCAGATCCAGTGCAACTTACTGTTGACATGCTGACGCTCTTTGTCTTTATACCAATGTTTATATCAAGATATCTGAACATTTAGTGCCATGACTGCACTCTATTGTTCTCCACGAAACAGGAAACTATATCCTCAACATGAAAAATAGAGTTTTCACAATGACAGGCACAGCGGCAAAACCAACAGAGGAAACACTCCATCAAGTGCGGCATGTCCAGGATATGGTGACTTTGTACTTATCTAAAAAAAGAAAAAAAAGTGCTCTGTACAGACAAACCAAATGGAAATTCACAAACAAGTCACCAATTCTGACTGTGCAAGGCCACGAGTGAACACATAAAGTGGACGGCACATCTGCAGGAAGTCTGATATGATATAATGAAGTGTAAAAGGCAGACAGTTGTATTAAGCTACTGAACGACTGTGGCAACTCCCTTATTACTGAAATAACTTTCAGAAAACAAGACAGACTTGAGGAGAGTTCAGTCTGAAGGGTGAATGTACAATAAAGGAATAATAAACCTGCACAGTTGCATGAGGTGTTTCCTGAGCTCTCTAAAGCTTCAAAGGCAGCAAATGCTACAGTCTGGTGACCAGGTAGGAACAAAGGAAATGTCAGAGGGGAAACAGCTCTCCCCTCCCCCAGAAACTCTATTAGCCCTGTTCAATCTCTCTGTTTTATTTGGGGGGAACCAGACTCTTCCAAATAACAAGATTTCATCCGATACTGAGGAAAATCATGTTCAGTTTTCCATCCAAAACAACTTCACAAATCAGACCTTCCTGTCTGGAGTATTTGATTAATATGAACATGAGTTAATTCAATACAACGATGGATATGAAGCAGAATTAATGTGAGACATGCTGGAGGGAAACAAAACACTATTATCCCCGTGAGAAGAGCGAGGAGACTGATGCCCACCCAGTCTGAAGTGCTCCTCTCTCCTTCTCTTTCAGCCACCTTGCACTGGTGCTCGGCCATGCAGAAAATAACCGTTGATGAAGAGCATTTCAGCTCCTGTCTGGCTGAGGTTTTGTGTGCTGTGCCTCTCCTATTGATGCTGCTCTCCTCTCAAAGACAGAGCGGCATAATTAACACAGCAGGGCGGGAAACTCTGTGCATCTCCTCCAGATTTATCATTTATCAGTTTTAAGCCCTGAGCTACACAGATGTGTAAATGTGCAGCTGTTAGGCTGCTAAATCCAACACGAAGAAGGGAGAAAGTTTTAAGAAAGCAGAAGTATGCTACTCAAACATCAAAGGCTCAAATTCAAAAAGCAACTTCAGAGTAAAGTATGTTCAACTCACCCAGAAAATAAAATTAAAGAAAAATAACATGTATTTAATGCATTTCGTGCAGCCCGCCACAGCCATGTTGCCAGTTTTTATCAGCTCGTCCTTTAGCCCAAATCAAACAGTTTGAAAGTCTACTGTCCCGGATCACACGGTCTCTGCCAGAGGACTCACTTTATTCAGGCCAGTTGGGGTATAAGCGCCTCTGTGCTGCAAACTCCTCCTTTATAATCAAGAGTGAAAACCGAGACGGAGAACTGCCCACCAAGTGAAGCGGACAGGAGGAGAAGGCTGAGGGAACAACAAGCTCCCCATCCGCAAGAGCGAACAGGGAGCCCTACTTTGCTCCTCTGTTAAAAATGTGTTATGGTCAGATGAAATGTAGGGCAAACTCAGGACCATTCCCATGTTTTGAAAGAAAGAAAGAAAGAAATAAAGAAAGAAAAAACAACCCTCAATCTTCAATGATAAAACGTTTAAAAATGTAAACTCTGCATCAAATTTACACATAGTGATAAGATATTATGGTACAGGTCTACGTGTGCAACATTGTTTATGTTTTTCTTATTCTAGTAAGTGAAGTATTTCCTGAGAAAAGAGTGTAAAATAAGCTATTAAAATGGGAATGTTAAGAAATCCTTCATCCTGGATCCGGATCCGCACCAAATACTAAGCACCCGTTCTTTACATTATGGTCTAATTTTACACATTTTTAATCTGTTGATAAGTTTTTTGAGATCTCACGTTAATTAACAAACATACAAAATAAAGGGGACCAAAAATATAGGCTACCTTCTTTGCAATGAGCAATGGCGCCCTCTGCCGGCGGATTAAACACAGGTGGAGGCTCTAGTGGCTAATTATTATACAGATCAAGTGCAGCAGAGTTGCGCAAAAAATGTAATTCTCTCAACTCTTTGTTTCAAAATATCTCCCCCGTCAGTTCAGCGTCACACACACGCAGGCTGCCAACAAGGCGACTACAGTCTGAATTATTGCATCCGTAAATCAGGAAGCTATAAGAAGATATATGATCAGACTCTTATGGATGTTATGGGCGGATCTGCGCGTTCATGGCTCCAGGGTCACACCTTCTCCAGCCAGCTGTGCACGAGGACGATGAGTCTCCGCTGACCGACCGAAACCCCCCGAGCGACGACGTTAAGTGAGAGGGAGAAGAAAAATTGGGCAGCGATGACAATTTCAACAGCCTTAATTGGAGAACTTGACAGCGTGTTTTGACAAATGCAGGGTCCTTCACTGGGCATGCTCCATCTGATCTGAGAGAAGAGCTGGGCACGGTGTGAATAACAGGCAGTTTGGGCGTTTTTGAGGGGGTTTTTGTCGCCCTCTCATCTCATCTTCAAATAGGCTGTAGATGTTTTCTTCCCAGCAATGCGCGACTGAAAGGGAAAGTCTCTGAGCAGGAGAGCATCTCTCTGCTGAGAGAAAGACCTGCTGTAACACAGTGGCGGCGTGTCGTTAAACGCAGAGAAGGAGCGGGCTGAGCGTCGGTGTGAAGGAGGTGAGTCTGTAGGCAGCAACAGAGGAGGGACTGAGTCTCCATCAGGAGCTGCGGGACAGGCGCTGTCCGCTCAGCACCACCGCAGTCACCTTGCTGTGAAAGTCATAAACCTGCTCAGGACTCATCCGATCAATTACCGCAACTTGGGGAGTCCAATGAGCTGGCTTTATTCTGCTGGCGGGGGGGAAATTTGCCAGCGTCTGTCATTTTATCTCGACATCTTGGATTTACTGACGATGTGACGTCCATTCTTATGTGATTGGCTGCAATCGTTTTGGATTTCGATTCAATACCCTCCAGTGAGTCTGGCTGCTATAAGCGTTTATCAGCAATCCTTCAGTTGCATGGCAGGTGCTTGTAGAAAATACAGGGTTTAGAGGGAAAGCAGCCTGATGCGTGTCAAGCATTTCTTTCATAGTTGGTGAGAAACGACAGGTTGCTTTGTGTGCTGTTTCCCTTGAGTCATTGTTTCCTTCAGTGCTGTGCATGGTTGCACGGTGCGCCTAGACTTACCTTTGCGATGAAGGGAACTTATTGGAGAAATGCCTAAGGGACGCAATGGGCCTGAGCGACGACAAGGATCGCATTGTGATAAACGTGGGAGGGATCAGACATCAGACATACCGCAGCACCCTGCGCACCCTACCTGGCACCCGCTTGTCCTGGCTGGCCGAGCCTGATGCACCCAACCACTTTGACTATGATGCCAAGATCGAGGAATTTTTCTTCGACCGCCACCCTGGCGTTTTTGCACACATCCTTAATTACTACAGGACAGGTAAACTGCACTGCCCGGCTGATGTCTGCGGGCCCCTCTATGAGGAGGAACTGGCCTTCTGGGGCATTGATGAGACGGACGTGGAGCCATGCTGCTGGATGACCTATCGCCAGCACCGGGAGGCAGAGGAGGCCCTTGATAGTTTCGGCGGGGGGGGACTGTTAGACCTGGCGAACGATGATCCGGAGCCAGAGCAGGAGCATGGTGAGGATGATGTGGATGAAATGACAAGGAGGCTGGCGCAGGGAGACACTCATGATGCCAGGAGTGGAAGCCTGTGGAGCCGGTGGCAGAAACATGTTTGGGCTCTCTTTGAAGACCCTTACTCCTCTAAATATGCAAGGGTAAGTTGCTTTTAAGTCTAAGATGTTTGCCATGGATTTGTTCTTCCTATTGATCTTAAGATTTGAAACATCATTAGGAGTTCTCACGGACACATTCTGAGCTAAAACAAAAATGTTTCATTGCTGGTTTGAAACTGTCAAAGCTGCATGAACAGGAATTTATGAATGTGTCTGCCTTTGTCCCTTGATGGTGAAGATTAATGGATCTGGGAGGTTTAGAGGGGCTTTTGGTGACCTTGAAATTGCTCTCCCAGGGGTCTCCACAGCAGGGATGTGACTGTACAGAGAAGGGGGTGGGGGTGGGTCAACCAAAGAGACCCCATCTGTCAAAATAATTTACAGGCAAATCATCACTACCACCCTCCTCTATCTCACAAGAAGATAAAGAAATTCATTGTGACTCTCACAGGTCTCTGGATTGATATTTCCAGGACACAAGGATCCCTGGGCAGGCTGGCTCTTTGGTTAAATGGGTCAGCTACACAGATCTTTGGCACCACCAGAATTTTAGTGGCAGACCTCCAGACAAAAATTAGGTTGCTGTTAGAGGTGACATTTTTGGGCTTTGTTATGGGCACTTTTCCATCTGGGCGCAATGCCTCTAGATGGTGACAATGAAATGACTTTTACACCTTCAGATTTCTGTGTTTTTTGACCACTGCCCCATACAAATGCCGCTGTGCTGCACGCTGGTTTAACATCTGTAGCAGACTGATAGTTGTAAGTAGTTATCAGGCCCCATCCAGCAAGTGTAAACATACTGGCATGTTCTCACTCTTACAGCACCGCGCACACACTTCCTTCAAATTTCACCTTCTGCATGCAGGGACATTTCCCAAAGCAGAAAACCCCTCAGATGTGTCCTACTTTTAACAGCGAGCAAGACAAAGCAGAGAGTGAGGATTGACAGAGCTCTACCAAGACTGGCAAGAAGATTAATTAGAACTGAGCCTCAGAGTTAATTACAGCCTCTATTCACAGTGGATACATCAGTGGAAAACCCTTGTCACTGCATTTCACTGTAGGCCTGTGGTTTGCCAGCAACAGTGAGAATTAGCCAATAAGGAGCAAACAATCTTCGCCTGTCACCCTCCCTCCAGGCCACACTGTTCCTAACTGTCACAAAGACACATAATTTACCGTAAGAGGCGGTCTGATGAGATGCAGCGTTTGTTTAACAGTTTGAAGGGTGGGATGTTCAGAGGACTCAGCCAGCCAGTGTGTCAGGAGGCATCAGCAGCCGACACAAAAGTAGCTTAGAAGAACGAGGCTTTTTAACACACTGAAGCGTGCTGGCAGTGATGGTGATGTTTATTTTTCAACTCTGTGGCTAATTGATCTGCACAGGCTGGACAAATAACAAGAGCACCCGTCAATTAGGGCTGCTACTAAGGATTATTTTCATCATCGTGATATCCCACAATTATTTTCATGATTAATTGAATAATACATTTGTGGCAAAAAGATTCAGTTTACAGTCATAGACAACTAAGAATCATTCTAATTTTAGAAGCTGGAGCCCGTTCCTTTTGGGGGGATTTTTGCTAATAAGAAAATACTTATATGATTATTATATTATCTAAATTGTTGCAGATTAATTTTTTGTTCAACTAATCTATTGACAAATCGTTTCAGCTCTACTGCCAATAAACCTAAAATATAAAATATCTGTTCATACTGCATCGGTGAGGTGCTGACAGGGCCGGATTACCTCACACTGTTTGAGGTGATTTAGTTAAATTTATTCAGGAATATGCACCATGTACATTTAGATACATGTAGACAAGACACTGCCAAACAAATCTGCAATTAAATAAATGAGCACAAACCAGCTGACAATACATTTGTGGCTTTTGGGGCCCCTGAAGCTGCGGGACCCCCAGGGCAGTTGCCAGCTTTGCCCAGTTGGTAATCCAGCCTTTGCTGTGGATTCCAATCTGTTATTTTTTGAGGTCGTGGTTGAATTGGATTGTATTATATTCTAGGGAGTACTTGTTATTTTGTACAGTACATACTGTAGAGGGGGTGGACAAAACAATATTATGCAATCCAATACAACACCACATACACTGTCCTAATGCCTCAAAACTTGACACAAAATCTCTCTTACTCTGTCTCAACAACAATTGAACATTATTAGCTTGACAAAGCTGCATTTTTAAATAACTTTGTATTTAATTGCATTAAAATGTCAAGTGCTCCTTTTGTCCACACTCTATTTCTACATTTAACAGATGGACATTTTGTACTGAATTTAAAAACCCACAAAACCATTCACATGCTATATTAAAGTGTGTAAACGGATGTGTGAGTTTAAGATGCATATGGTGAGCAGTGATGTTGTCTCCCTGAACAAAGAGGATAACCCTGCTGACAGAACATAAGTCATTGTGCTGTAACACACAGTTTCCCTCCAGACCATCATACTAACATGGATGGGAAGCAGACATTCATAAGCAGCAGCGATTTCCTCAGCACAATGAATTGCCAGTGATGAAATGATATGATGAGGGCCTGTTTTCCATCTCGGGCTGCATGCCTGCCTTAGTGACACACTGTGAAAGAACTGACTAAAGACGCTGTGTTTCCTTTGCTCAGTGGAATATATGTAAGACTTCCTCGTGCCCAGACATGCCCTGCTCCAACTAACCTCCTCCCTGATGCCATTCACTGCTCCTCCCAACTGCTTAACAATGCTGTGCATTAGTTTGAGAAGCTCTACAGAGCCTCACTCACTCTCTCTCATAAAGACTTCTCCATGTATGAACAAACTGCTATTGATCCAACTTTTGTGATTCATAGGATGATTAAGTAGCTATCCACTCTTCCTGTCTGCCTCTTTGTCCACCAAGTCTGATCTATTGACTTCAGGTTCCCATTGAAGATATAGCTGTTTTTATCCCATTCAAACTACAGTTAAGTGCATGAGCTGTAACACACTGTGAACCAGTACAGTGCGATCAGAGGAGGATAACATGAGGACAGGGTTGCAATCAATACCCAGGAGAGAATACTGTATCTGTTACATCCATGTAGTATGCATCCGAAAAATCAGAGCCTAAATGTGATGAAATATGATCATCTATTCAATACATAATAAAAGCTAAAGTACACTTGTGCCATTAAGGGAAATACAGGTTTCTCATAATACTCTGTCCTCAGCTCAGCAAGCCTCTCAGCTCACTACGATTCCCAAGAGCTGATCATCTGGACAGCATGACCTTGCGTAGGGAAGACCTACTGTAGTGATGGTGCTGAAGGGAAGAGCCCCAGCTAAATTTAGTCATGGGGGTTGACACTAATGTCCCGTCTGCTGCTGCTGCTGCTGCTCGCTCTTTATAATTCTGCATGTAGCATACCCGTGAAAATGCCATGACCTTGAGATACAGCAGAGGGAAGAGAAGCAAGAACGGCAAGCTTGCATTGATTGTCCCTTTTACAATGACACTTCTGAATCAAGACACCGAGAGAGCAGAGAGAGAGAGAGAAGGGGGGGTGAGTGTGCCAGTGCCACTGTAACTGTCAGACCAGATGCCACAGTCCCAGACAATAGATTGAATTGCATTGTGTCGTGCTAAGAATTGCCGCTGGGCCGTTGAGCTTGATTACATTGCATGAATTACTGTGCCCATTCTCCTGTCTGTCCTTCTTCCCCCTCCCCACCTTCTCCCTCCTCTCTCCCCTCTATTTCTTTTTCTGCACTCTATATATATTTCCTCCTCAGTGGGTGGCTCTGGCCTCGCTGTTCTTTATCTTGGTGTCCATCACCACCTTCTGTCTGGAGACCCACGAGGCCTTCAACCCCATCATCAACCGCACTGAGGTGGAGTTGGTGGACAACGTCACAGTGGAGCACACCTACCAGGAGACTGAGACTGCGCTCTACCTCACCTACATTGAAGGTGTTTGTGTGGTGTGGTTCACTTTTGAATTTCTAATGCGAATAACTTTCTGCCCGAATAAATTTGACTTCATTCGGAATGCCCTAAACATCATCGACTTTGTGGCCATCCTGCCCTTCTACCTTGAGGTGGGCCTCAGCGGGCTCTCTTCCAAGGCAGCTAAAGACGTGCTGGGTTTCCTGAGAGTCGTCCGCTTTGTGCGGATCCTGCGTATCTTCAAGCTGACCCGTCACTTTGTGGGACTGAGGGTACTGGGCCACACGTTGAGGGCCAGCACCAATGAGTTCCTGCTCCTTATCATCTTCCTCGCTCTCGGTGTCCTCATCTTTGCTACAATGATCTACTACGCTGAACGGATTGGAGCTAACCCCAATGACCCTCGAGCAAGCGAGCACACTCACTTCAAGAACATCCCGATCGGATTCTGGTGGGCTGTGGTGACCATGACGACCCTCGGCTATGGAGACATGTACCCTCAGACGACCTCCGGTATGCTGGTCGGAGCCCTGTGCGCTCTGGCAGGTGTGCTGACCATCGCCATGCCCGTCCCTGTGATTGTCAACAACTTTGGAATGTATTACTCGCTGGCCATGGCAAAACAGAAATTACCAAAGAAAAAAAATAGGCATATCCCTCGGGCACCCCAACCAGGTTCTCCAAACTTCTGTAAGTCAAGCATCAGCTCCCAACCTCAGAGCCCCATCCCCCATGACGATGTTTTCGAGATAAAGTTTCAAGGTAAGAGGCAAAGATGAAATGTATTCTGATATATTGTTGTCTCATCCCTTCTCTGTCCTCCTGAAGCAGCCATATCACTATTCAGCTGTTCATTGTTTGTCTGTTCCCACACTTTAATCAGCTGATGATTCAGGCATGAGATTAAACAAATTCCCACCGAAAACAATCAATAAAGTATGTGATGAAAAGCATATTTTACTCTGGATAGGAGAATAGAGAGATTGAGGCAGACCGTGAGTAATCTTGCTATTGATTTTGCACTTCTTAATGCAGTGATTCACTCGTCCTCTCCCATAAGACTAACTGAGAGCCTGTAATTATCATGTATTTGTAATGTTAAGAACATGTGAGTAGATGCAGGAGTCACTTGACGTCCTCTTGAATTCCTCTGATGGCATTAGTGCAAAGATATATTGACCTTTGATACAGTTTGTGCTCATAAACATACAGAACAACAGTGCAACAGTGCAAGGCAAACATTAGACAGCAGTATTATTGTACGACTTAATCCCTATGTGCATTCAGGTAGTAGAGCATGAAAACAGAACTCAAATTCTGAAAAAAGCTGGTATATGAAACCAGATTTTTTCCTTTGTTTTTTTTTTTGTTTGTTTGTTTTCTAATAAGATTCCAAGCTGAACGGTGAGGCAGCTAACGCAGCTCTGGCCAACGAAGATTGTCCTCATATAGACCAGGCCATATCTCCGGAGGAAATCTTCAGCCCCAGCGAGAGAGAGCGCCCCTGCTTCCTGGTCACCACTGCTGAACGCCCCAACCACACAGGGGGCAGAGTGAGGAGGGGTACGTACAGTAACAGCCAATCACAGGCCCCTGTAAGACACTGACACCCTGTAGACCGTAGACAGGACACGCTCTTTTTTTCCCTCTTTGCTGAGTGTTACACCTCAGTCTTTCACAGGCACACACACAAACACACACAACTACAAACCTCTTATTACAGCCTTCACACACTTTCACAGCAGCTGCTTCTCCTCAATCATCCCTTTGGGAATTGTATATATTCCAAGTCACAATAACATCTCTTAAGGCCAAGCACAATCACCACAAATGTCAATAATAATTGTTCACATCTACATAATATATTTTTTGATACCATGCATAATGTAATACCCCTATTTATTTACAAGCAAGAAAGCTATTTTCAAGATTTATATGATCTAGAATGTGTTGTCTTAAGAAAGTATTTATGTGATTTGCGTGTACCATGTATGTATATGTGTTTTAATGATAAATACCATGCAGGATCCTGACTAATGAGTATGCTCTTGACCATAACGGTGCATGAAGTGTCTTGCTGATGGGTGCTATCAGTATGGTGGAGGAGCACAACACAAATGGAGGAAGGCTAATGTCAAATATTATTATCAATATTTACACTTTAAAAGCAGGGTTAAACCCTTATTTATTTTATTTATTTAACATTAATCTACAAAACATTCCTCTAAAAAGTCACGTTAATCTCCAGCTATGTGTGCAGCCAGCACATCAACAGTAAATGGCATACAGTATGAAATTCTACCTGTAGCTGAGAACACATTCCCTGCCTGAGGTGCCTACCTTTTCGAGTCTTTTATAGTGTTATACTCCAAACCATTCCAGTACCACCCGGTGCATGCTGTTGTACTCCTGATGCACTCAATGCATGGAGAATAAGAATCTGTCTCAAGTCTGTGTTGACCTGTTTCTTTGGAGACAAAAACAAGAAAGCAACAGGTGTAGTATTACAAGTGAGGAACACCAAAACATTTTGTCATGGATTCAGTGCTGCAGTGTACTCAGAACGTTCTCTGTTTTTCAACTGAAGGTTATGAAAAGCCTTGGAGCCTTAACAGCATGTCTGGCATGAGCGGGGATGCCTCTGGAGTGTCCTCAGTGTCCGCCCTGCCCTGCAGCCCACCCTGTCTAATGCAGCACTCACATTCTCCCATCCCATCCATTATGTAGCATGGTTGAGTAGCAGACACAATGCCATTGGAAGGCCAGTCCACACTCCTCCTCCTTATCTTTTCCTGTTCCTTTTACACGCCTTCGCTCCTGCTTTTTTTCATTTTTATTTCTTTATTTTTCTGGAAAACTGTATCTTAACTGTGCTAATACTCAAGCCTCCCAAGTGTTCTCCTTGGGTGTGTCATCATATCCTAGACTAGAAAACATTGGCACATGCCACTCTGCATGGGTCACCTCAGTTGCAGACAAAGCACTGTTCTACTTCTACCACAGGCTAACCCCACTCTTTCCCTGTGTCATTGCCTGTTGCTCTGTTGCTTTTGATCTCGCATACTCTTCTGCCAATAACTTTGATCTCATCTGCTTTTTACAATTTTGTGAAAGAAATTTTCATAAGATGTAACCCCTGCTAATAATATGCTGGACATTAACAACACATGGCTTTTAAACATATCCAAAAGGTATCATTGCCAGCTGTTAAGGGAACTCCTCTTAAGTGCTTTGTACGTTGCAAAGTAGAGACGTTATCATTCTGAAAGTGCAATCCAGACCAGACTCAATGTTATCCGAGTGGCTATCAAAAAAAATATATATATGAACATGATGTTCATGATGTCCGATGCAATATGGAGATGATGACAATTCCTATGATACTAATGATGATTACGTCTATTGTCAACAGAACTAAAACTGTTTGTTCATTTGCATGAACTGCATGAGAAATTATGTTCAACAAGAAGCTAACTGTATCGCAGTACCTGTAAGAAAAAGAAAACGTTTTTCTTTCAAAAGCTTCTAAAGCTTTGTCATTTTTTATGCATTTTGAGACAGCTTTACGAGAGACTCAGTCATAGCAGAGATTTTTATGTAGCTGCCATTCTTTGCCTTTCCCCAAATTCATATATTTATTTTCTTGTATTTATTTGACTGGGGCCTCCAACTAAAATAGTGTGATTTAACTTGAACAATCTGTCATAAAGCCAACTAATGCTGTTATGAGCATAAATAGTTTTTATACAAATATATTTACTGGTAGTTTTGAGTTTTTAAACAGTATCGGTAGTCCGCAGCAACTTCTATTACTGCTGCGATGCCTAAATTAAGGCAAGACTCATGAATTATAAAACAACGGTGCCTTCATACCTGGTGAGGCAAAGTAAAAGTGTGTAATAAATTGACATGATATTACATCAGTGTAGCATCAATACACTTTATACCATGCTCATAACAGTGTAATGAAAGCTTTATTTTATAAGGTGCACCTTGTACCTTTTGCACCACCCTAGTACCCTTAATCACAGTAAAAAATGCCCTCTTGGTTACTATTGTTATACCATCAACACATACTAGGATTTAACCTTTAGAGGGATACATAGCTTCAAGCAGAAAAAACAAAACAGCTGAAAATACTGATTTTATAGTCCACATCTCAAGAAAATGTTTGTATGATAAAGCACAAAATATTATCAAAGGGGACCAGGCAACTTTACAGAGCCAAAATATATCGAGTTACTATCAACCAGAGATGTCACGATGACTCCTGCAGTATGTATGTCTGTTGATTTAAAACATCAATACAGTTACTGTTACATGTATTGATCCTGTCCCAATAATTATGCACAATTTTTTCAGGGCACTTTAACAAATTTTATGTTGACCAATCAGAAATGTTAATTTCTAGAAGATGATATAAGTATAGCAACTCATCTAAGTTTTGTTTTTATTCTGAATGAGCAGAGTTTTACATTTCGAGTCATGTCTCTTGTGGTAATTAATGGACGTTATATATTTAAAAAAAAAATCCTTGTGAAGATTTGATGTGAAGAGATGCAGGTGAATTATATGCTCATGCAATTCAAGAGAAAAAAAAAAAGTACAATACGACACATTATGGGATGTGGGTCTACTTGGGGAAAGGTAAATGCATGTATTTTACATTTATGCAACAGAAAAGTATTCAAATAAAATATGTAAATATAAGTCCTTGCATGAAATAAATTTTATACACAACGAGCGCTTAGACTCCGTTTTTATTCAACAGCACATGCATACATACATCTTTCCTTTCCCACTAGCTTACAGCTAGTGCTTTCAACTGCTGTTTGACCCTCTGTCTACCTGTGTCCGGGTCAAAGAGAGCATAAAAAACGAGGTGACTGTGAGAGCATGATGCAAAGTATACAACCGCATGACAATGACCGAACTACTGTACATCAACCTATAGAACGCAGCATGATCGGGCATGTTTATTAACCGACTCAGAGTCCAACCTCTGCACACAGACAGTACATCGTCGTCCGATGCCTTGGCTAAGCATGGGAAATACATGGTAAACCTGTCGTTTACCATGAGGAACTAACGGAGCACATTTTCTTTACTCTCCAAGCTAGTGTCATGTCTCACCTCTCCCCGCATCTCAGAGGTATCCATCATCGCCATCATTTCCACCATTATACATACTTTGTGTAATAATTTATTTTTGTTATTGTTTTTTTATATGTTTATAGAGACCCAGCGACAGCACCGGAGCAGACAACCAACAGAGTCAGTTTGTGTTATGAACCATGGTGTACCAACCACTATGTGTATGACCCATAATGGCCCATCACCCACCTGATAGTGCTGTAGCATTGTTGTGTGTATTACTTAGTATTTTTAAATGGGTGTGACAGTGACAACCTGTGCATCACAAACTCAGCATAGATGTAGCACTGAGGAAGTTTTGTTGTCAAGCCTTATGTAGCTCAGTATCTGTGACTGGTTACTGTGTTGTAATTTGTGTGCCTATTTTTGGTGTGTGCCAGTGCTGTAAATACGCTTTTTTGTGTGCTGAAGTTGTGTGTACCAATGTTTTTGAGTGATCATCAAATATCTGTGTGCTTTTTCTGTTGAAAGAAAAAAAAATGTTGCTCCGATTTTAATCACCCCCCTCCCCCAAAGCAAAAAAACCTGTCACATGTCATGTCAGCCAGACTAAACAGTTGAAAACAAATCGTTAACTTTGCACTGTCATGGTCACATCTTTGTAGACTTTTGCACTGTTTTGCACCCGTGAACTTTTAACATTTCTTTGTATGTTTTCAGGCATCAAAGAGATAACGTCCACAAAAAATGGAAGAAAAAAAAAAAAAAGTCATACTTAAAAAAACACCACTCTTACCTTGCATTAATGAGGCATTAAAATGGTAAAGTGTGCTGTTAGGAATTGGTAAATCATTTAGTTGGTTAAGCTAATTATTCAGAAAGGAATAACAGATATTGAAAAATAATTGAATGTTGATATACTGTATCTTAGCATAACAAAGACAGCCTATATATAAAATACTGTACATTAACTCATATCACAGCTCAGACTCTGATAATTATTCTGTAGTACATTTTAATTGACAATCATGTAGAATTGGATTATTATTTTTTTTCTGAAGACATGCAAATTGGTATATTAGTATGTAATACTAACCAATGCCAAAACATTACACACATCATACTCGACAAGTGCCTATGTTATACAAATTCTTCTTACCATTCATCATGTAGGTAAAGCTTAACCAAAATGATGAATTAATGTACATTTCATTTTAGACACCAGCCATTGAAAACAAGCATAAGTTCAGTTCTCAAAAAGCACACAGAAAGGATCCCCGCACGGATCAGCTTCTAAAGGCAGGCAGTGAGCATACCTAATTAAAATCATAAAGGAGAGCCATTGAGTACAAAGTACATTCATTGTTTGTGTGGAAAAGTTAGTGGAAAGGGACCAACTTTTTACCAAACAACTGCAAACACACTGCCAACAACCTGCTGAGATCTGTGTACAGTCAGGAACAGCAGATCTGAATCTGCCAATACAGCTGAGCACAAATGGGGGGGACAGTGTGCTCGTCATTGTCCAACACCGAATAAAATAAAAATAAAAACAGCAGCTGTTATCATTAAACAGAATCAATAACGCAACTAAGAGGCAACTAATGTGTGCCGTTTAGTGAGACTTCAGAGTGTGTGTGTTTTTAACACGGTGCATTTTGTGGTTAGTTATCTCAATGAGGTGGTCAGTGATCGTTTTGATTGGTTTGTTGTTTAGGGATTTTTTGTGTCTTTTTTGACCAATACAGTTCAGGCTTGTACAATAAATAGTGATAAATAAAAAAAAACACAGAAATGATCATTTTTCAACGAGTGTTGATTTATTTTTCAAACTAATCCAGGTTAAAGCACATTAATTTAACTTTCATTAATGCATAATTTCAGTGATGCAGATGTTTTTTTGATTTGCATAAACCATGAGAATAAAATAAAAAAGGAAATAAATTGCAAAAATATCATCCAGGAGTCATTCTGAGTCCTGCCATTGACCCAGACCTGCAGCTGGTCCCCGGGTGCTGCACTGCGGGCGCTCACAGCTTATAAATATGCAAGTTGGGTCAAATGCAGCGGACAAATTTCCCCCAAGAGAGATTAATGAAGTATACAGTATGAAAGTGTTGCAGACAAACATAACATCAAAGAATATGACACAGACTGGCAAGAACATAAATAAGTGATGGACAGTCGCCAAAGAAAAAAATATTGTACTGTATGTGTAAGTGGTAAATCATTGTACTGTATGTGACCGAGAGATTTTCAGTGGGAAGTGCAGAGATTGACTGCCTCCTGACACTCAGGATCATAGCAATAAAACTGCTGACATGGGAAGATGGAGCTATAGCACCAGTCTGGCCCATCCCTCACATGATCCATAACGGCTTCATTCAGGAAGACAAACATGGCAGGTGGACCAGGAGCCATAGGCATGACCATGTCCTGCAACCCCCACTCACGGCCATCAAAGTGATGGGCTGGTCAGAGAAATGATGGCCTCTGTCCACATGTAACATAACTCAGCCTGTGTCCAACCACACAACAGTATTTATGATGTCTGACCTTTTCGAGGACCTCAGGGAGCTTATTAGAAGGTGAAAGTTACTGTATATTCAAAGGCACTTAAAATAATCATAGGCTATGCGAGCTTTGCTAAGCACCAATAAGCCACCAAATCAGTCAGAAATATGTTAATTCACATAGTCATTCTGTTTTTCTAGTCTTTGCTTGCCACATGCTGAATAAATGTTCCTGCTCCAATGTTACTGAAGTGGAGTCGGTGCAGAGTTTTGTCATGAGTCAGTTGTCGCAGCGCACAGTGCCATAGAGTGTCCGGCTCCACAGCCAATGAGAAGAGGTCTGAGACCAGAAACATGCTGTGGCTGAACAACGTCGGTCTGTGAACCGTCTCCACACATTCCATGTTCGTTCCAGCCCCAGGAGAGGAGACACCCCCCTGAAAAGGAGAGGGGTCATGTGTCAGTGGAGCTGACAGAGAGGGGCTGCAGCACTGTACCATGTAGGATAAAATTAGCAGCCTAGAGGACAAAGTATGGGTGCAAAAAACAAAAAACAGAAGGCACACGATCACACGCACACACACACAGCCTCTCTGTTCCCAACACTGCCACTCAGCCAGTAATAAAGCCTCCCTGCTCTTCACAGCTGGTGAGCTTGTTGGTGGGTGTGGTCAGGTCTGCATCACCGAAGAGACACGTGCCATGGCAACACAGTTACCTAATAGGCTCCATTGCCATGGCAACAGAAGCGAGCTTGCTTTCTCAAGGGTAACACATCTTCAAGCTTTCCCCATCCTGCAGTTGTGTGTCTTTCATGCCGTCTTCTCATTTATTTCATTGTGGGGTTTCTTTGTCTTTCTGCGTTTCTAGCTCGTCTCTGAAAATCAGTGGCATCAAAGATGTGGATTCGCCAAGTGACACATATGCTTTCGCCAGTTAACAGACCAAGATATCATGCCAGCAGCTTATGTCAGTGTGACATTATGCCAAATATGGCTTATGCATTACAAACACACATGTAGCTCAGTCTTTACGATACTGCATGTATTTATAACTGGACTGCGGTTATTCAGTAAACATTCGGTTCTCATTTATTAGTGAGCTTAATGTGTTGAAACATTTTGTTCTTTGGGGAAAAAGCCTTATTTTGGTGCTGTGCTTAATTCATGGACTCACTGACTGGAGTACAGCACATCAGTGTTTCCATGGCAACAAAGTGCCTGCACAATATTCGGCACAACAAAAGGATAAAAATCAAGACACCCAAACCAAAAGCCAATTCCTTGTAAACAAATCCTGTCATTCGGTTTTACATATGACAGTTTAAAACCTCACACCTAATTCTCAATACCACAGTGACACAATCTGCAGGAGGCGCCTTTTTTTAGTATGACTTGCGTCATACTACAGGTACAAGTTGAAACAGGATCCAATCGAAGGTGTTTGTCCTTATACATTAATGTTGAAAATGTTCACATTAACAAAAATTTTTCCTCAGATTGGATGAGCTGTGCCCACAGCGTCTTTGGCCTATCCCCCACCTCTGACCACCGGTGATGAATTTCATACATGAGGAGCACTTCCTCAGGTGCAAATGGGCAAGGGCTGAGCAGGCAACAGATATCATAAGCAGCATGCAATGCTCTCCGTTCCTTTCCGCCTGACCTACTTCAGCACCAGAAATAGCAGCACTCAGGTCTCTGCTTCCAATCCAGTTTTGCTATTTCATTGCTCCTGCCACCGCGCTCCAGACAGGAGGAGGAAAAGAGGAGAGCATGGCAAAGGAGGGAGGTGCACGAGGTTCACATGAGCTCTCCCTTTGCTGCTTCTGCTTTCTCATCACATAACTGAACTTCTGAAAGCACAGAGCAGTGCTTTGTGAGAACTGTCATTATGACGGACAGTCTGCGTTTACAATTTCCTAATTATAATGGCATATCCAGTTAACTGTTCAAATTGGCCAGAACATTAAAAGTGGATGGCCATTTGCTTGCTGAAATACCAGCGATGTCCAGTGTTTCCTCTCTAATGGAACCCTGTGCTTGTGTTCATCTGTGGTATTTATATTCATGCTGATGTAAAAAAAAAAAACTGGGTCAGTGTTCAAAATATAATGCGAATGATTTTACTTCCAAAATGTTTTATAGTGCTAGCCGGAGACTTTGGGAAAGCAAAAGACTTTAGGCAAGCTTGGAAAGAATAAAAGCACATTAAATCTCTTTGTAAATCTGATGAGGAATCGCAAACACTGAAATATGTCTGTGTTTGTTTAGTATTTTCTAAGGGATGTGTGTGACTGCAATGTGTATGTTCTGTTCTTATGTGGACAAAGGGAGACTGATCTCCAAACACTGGAACTGGAAAAACATGCCTGTAAATGTGTGTGTGGTTAATTCAGCTTTTTTACAGGCCTGCTCGGGTAATTGCTTCTGTCAATGATACCCATCTATTCGTGCTGTAATTACTTCCTGATGCAAAGGCCACAGAGCAATGAGCTGACCTCAGAAATCCTCTGCAGAACTACCAGAAGGATTAATATTTCACACCGATGGTTAACTGTAATGTATTAGACAGTTCCTTTACTAATTCTTTGGTACAGAGAGGAGGATGACTTGAAATAGTTAAGCCTCACAAATGTGTATTCCCTATTCCTTTATGTAGTCCAGAGTCAGTTCCAGAGTCATGTCAGGCCAAAAGTGGAGTCTCTTGTTTCAGCCACTTGCTCTTACTGAAACCAATAAGTTCAAACTATTTCTGTTTAATTTCTCTGAAACCTCTCTTCCTCGATGTACTTCTCCAGTGCAGTTGTGTATTGTTGTCAGATGTTTATGCTTATCTATTTTCCCACAACATTACAGGTTCTGATATTGGCAAATGAGGCAGTTTTTGAAAATAACAAAAAAAAAAGAAAATGAGAAGAAAATGTAAGGAAAGTTTTGAGAGAATACACTCACCTACAATCGCAAGGTTATGTTCAGATCCACATGCAATCTGTAGAGAAAAAATATTTGAAAAGTGTTTAAAATGCATGTATGTTCAAAGCAGACAGCCAATTTTAAGACTTTGAATTGTTAATCCAACATGGATACTGAGATACTTTGTAACCAAACCTGCTCTGAAACTGAAATAAAATGCCATGTCTCAAGATGAAGTCATCCTACTTTTATTCTTAAAACTGCATACAACATGAGTGCACCAAACGCAAAAAACATTGGTGAGGATTTCATCTGTAAATACATTAGACACTCCGATATAGAATCCCTCACTCCGCAGTGCATCGCCACAAAGCAGAGCAGAAAACTGTAACAGAAAAGCCAACTCATTCATAAAAGCAAGAACACACTGCTGGGCTGTCTGAAGGAGTTAATGCAACTGTCCCAGGAGGGCTGTGTGTGCCTGCCTTTGCTGACTAAAACCTTTTACAATTAGATGGCCTTTTTTCTGCAGTCTTTCCCCTTCATAACAGCTACAGGGATTGAGGGGACACATTTAAATTGTGATACTGAAATCTACAAAGCTCAACGAGAGCAAAAACATGAGAGCTGAGACAGAGCTGTGTAGATGCCAGCTTAGATTGTTAAAGCTTTATTACTTGCAATAAAAGTCATTGAATTGTATACATATTATTGCTAATACTGTTTGAACTGCTTTGATAAAGCAATGTTTTTGATAAAGCATACAGCTGTGGCGAGCCATGAATAGAAACAGACCCATTAATTCCTGAACCACTGACATTTGTTACTCCAGTAATGTTCATAGGCCTCATAAAAATGTGACAGTTTACTAAATGTTGACTCTGTGGGTGTATATGTACAGTGTTAGGAGGACTAACATGGTAGAGTGGGTTGAGAGATTCATAGCTCACTCAGCTGATCCATCTTGCCTTTAGCTTTACGCACACACACACACAAGGTGACTACGCCTTGACATACGGCAGTGCTGCTGCAATGATCTGTGCGCAGTGGAAGAATGATCCAGAGCTTGCCCTTACCCGTCCCTGACATCCACTTTATTGACAAAGATCTTCTACCATGCAGCTGCCACTTAGACTACAGGTTAACTGCTGCAGTCCCGTGATGCTCCCACATGATTGCCCATCTGGGAGAAGAGACCTCAGCCTTCACTGAATGTAAGTGGTCCTCTGGGAGTGTGTGCACGCTCTACACTCTAGATATAGTGATGCAAATCATTAAGAACCTACTCTTAGTGGACCTGGCTCTCATTCAGTGGCAATGTGTTTCACCTCATACAAAACAACCCTCAGCTACCTGTTTCATTTGCAGTTGTCTGCTGCCCCCTGCTGGACTGACAGACATTTTCTGCTAAAGCATGTGGATGACAACAAGAATCAATACAGTATATCACTAATACTAATAACACTTCATCTAAAACGCACTACATTTATGAACATTTGTCATATGCCTTCTAGGTTTTTAAGTCTGTAGAGGAGTCAGACACTGAGAAGTCTTACCTGTGTCGCTCCACGGAGGGCTTTAACCTCTCCAGGGAGGCAAGCCTCCTGGTTTCCACCTTCTGCTGAAGCACCCGCTGACTGCCGCTCTGGGTTCTGACTGGTTGATGCTTGTCGGCCCAGCTGTCCATAATCTCCTCTGCCCCATGTGAACACTCTCCCAGTCTCTGAAATTGATGATGACCTTGTTCAGATATGGCAACTGTCCTTTAAATCCTGTTAAAACTGATGAGCATCAGAGACATAGTATGTGTTATCATGTTTCACCTGTTTGAGCAACAATGTGTGTCCAGCCGCTCCAAACATGGATAACTTTTTCTCCACCCAGCAGTGAGCGCTTCAAAAGAGTGGGAGTGGACAGGAAGGGCTCTGTGGTGGTCAGCTGGCCATGCTTGTTGCTTCCCCACAGAAACAAATCACCGTCTCCTGCACACACGACAGGAGAGAAATTACTCTTCATCCAGCAGAGGCAGCAACAGAAAGGCAAAGCAGTAATTGAGTGGTGCTGGTCAACTAATTACAGGACAGAAGGGAAGCCAGACATGATATATGAACATGAAGTGTAAGTGTAAATGCTCTCTGAGGAAGAGCAGCACAAAATGTCTCTTATGTTTGTCTGCTCTTTAAGCCATTAAGTGAAATTATACACTTCTATAGCAATGACAACTTGAACTGTTTAGGCGGTGAAATAGACTGGAGCACAGTAGTGTCAAAACTTTGGTCTGTTTGCACTATCAAAGGCTGCAAATCAATCAATGTGCTCCAGTCCCTTTTTTCCCTTGGAAGTTTGTTGTCCTCAAGAACCTGATTCATCTGCATACTGCTGGAAGATGTGCGGAGAACCCCTTTTCATCTAAACTTGAACTGTTTATATAGGAGGGCACATTGGAGGCCAGTTTGAAAGCCATTTCCTATTGTTTCTGGTGCAAATATCTTGATGGAATGCTTACATCTAAAAATCACAAAGCAAAATCAGTCTTTTTTTCTACCCTGGGCTGCTAAATTAAGTGTATCTGCTGCCTTGTTTGTTGCCTGTGTTAACAATCTTCTGCAAGTAGGAAAGTCTGGAGCCTACAAACACTTCCAACATGTCCTCCTTGCAATTTCTAAGCCAGAGGCTCATATTTATGCTAAATAAACCAAATATGACATGAATGCAGCATAATGATCGCCATATATGCCGGTGTCATACCTGTAAGGCACACACAGTGCGCCAAGCCTGCAGTTACCATGTGTGAGGTCTTCTGATCCAGACCTGCAACATAGGCACAAGTATCAGGTCACATTTATCAATCATCAGAGGCATTGTAAATCACGTAAGGCCTAAAAACTTTGTTTTCTGTAACTATTGTACTATTCAGTACAGAGTTTCACTTACCTGGTACCAGAGAGGGCACCGTAGAGACGAGGTGTGATGGGACAGGGCGTGGACTGAGTGCTCTCTTAGCATGACTGAAAAGACCCCTTCCCCACTGATAAACACAGCCTGAATCTGAAGGCAGAACAGAAAATCAGGATTTGTGAATGGCTGCTAAATGAAAACACACTGAGGTTTTTGGTGCAAACTTACCTGTAACAGCTAGTGAATGTCTGAGTCCTGCTGCTACACTCGCCACTGGCTCCTTCAGACTCTGAGAACAAACAGCACAATGACATCTGCTTGAAAGAAACTGATCATGAGGTGAAGTTGGTTTGTAGCAGTTTTGATCACTCAGGATTCATTAGATAAAGCTATGGCAAACATTACACTGGCTGAATTGTGTTCCTTATAAAGTAAGCAAAATACATGCCGCTCATGTACTCACCTCAACAACCAGTGGATCAGCAGAGTGTGTGACTGTCTGTCTAACACCAAGTTGTCCAAATGCATTGGAGCCACACGCCAGTACTCGACCGCAATCTGTCAGTGTGACATAAAAAGAAAATAAATATCTCTATAAATAAAATATTTTTATTTACACTTTTAGATGGGTGGTAGGTAGTTCCAGACTTCCTCTGTCATTCCCATTTTTAACATTACTGTGCTATGAATTCTGGGTAACTCCCTCAAGCAAAGTCTGCAAGATTGCAGTCTTACAGAAAGTGTCTAGTCTGCCTGAGAGCCCACCAGCTATTTCTGGTTTTAGGACAACCCTGATCACCTGGAATGTGAGTCTAATGCTGCATTCACCTGATGCATGCTGAAAGGCAGACATGGGAAACATTCCCATGGTTAAGACATGCAAGTGTTTGGGTCATCGGACAACTCAACACAGTTGGTTGCATGAGGGACTGCATTGACAACACAACCCTATATTCATAAAATGTGGGTTTTATTACCTCGAATGGTGGAACTGGCTGACGTGAGAGTCCATATGTTTTGCTTTTTCAGGCACCTCTGTATCATTAAGCCAAGACGGATATAACAATGCTTTCAGAAAGTCTCCCAGTCGTAATTACAAACTGGATGTTGGCATGAATGGTGCTTACAAGTCGGAAACTGGTAATTACAATAACTTCCATATGACATGAATGTGGCATAAGCCTGTGGGTTCGTGAGAACTGCTCCTATTGTGCATTTACTGCCATCTAGTATGTAGCTGCATTCTTATCAAACAGTTACAGCCATTTTACCCACTGATCACTCTCTATTGTGCTAATTCTCCTCTACTAACTGACTGTGTAAGTTGTATATTCTTACATATAATTAATTTGTTTGTATGCATTTCACTGTGTGTCCTGTCTAATCTTTGGCTGCTGTGACATCCAGATTTTCCCTGAAGGATAAATAAAATGTCATCCTATCCTATTCATTATTCCTCCCTAAAAAGAACACCTGAGGGAAATGCTTAATCATCTCTCATGAAACTATCATATCCTTCTGAACCTAGTGCACATGTAAAACAGCATCACGTCCTGGTGTGAAATGGTGCTCACCGGTGAGAAGAAGAGTAAAATCCCAACCACAGGCTACTTTCGTGACCCTCTGGCTCAGGCTGGGGCAGAGTTGAAGAGTTGAGATGTCTGCATTGTGGCCAAGTACCAGCTGGCCTCTGTGATTCTGTCCGCACACAAACACCTCTCCCTTCTCTGTCCAAATACACCACAAACATTTGGAAACCATGTGATGTATTGTTTGGTTAGCCAAAAAAACAAAACAGAAATAGATGTTTTAAACATGGATGACGCACAAAGACTGAGAAAGACAGACATCATCATCATCATCAACAATTAACGTATTTAGCCAGGAGGGGGCGCCACATGATCTCTGTTTTGTTCAGACTTGGTTCACATTGCTGAACACAATTTTATCAGGCGGACAGAGGCTGCTATTTAAAAGGATAAGTGCAGTTTAGGAGTAAACAGTAACTTACCGGTTATAACCACGGAATGACCCCCGCCGCCGCTGATAGCCCGTACTGCCTTGTTTTGTAGCGCTGCGGTGTCAGAGAGCCGGGGATTTGACTGGTCCTCCACATGTCCCTGTCCCAGCTGCCCGTAGCTGTTGGCTCCCTGACAGACACGACATTCATCACCGACCAGTACTGTACAGAACTAGGGAGTAATGCTGAGTTAACCGTTAACTAAATCTTAACGGCTGTTTGTTTTCGCTGCACTTGTATGTTGGAGCTTGTCTGTTAAGCTAACGTTAGCAAAAGTGCTATGTTAACGTTACCCATCGAAGTGTCACTCTGCTGGAGGTGAGTATATGAGATGATTAAGCTACACGGCAAGACATACTCAACTTAAACACTTAAACGGCGAAGGTAACAAACTTACCCAAGAGTGTAAACAAAACCCCGGCCGCGAGCTCGTTTCCATGGAGTACCCAGCTACCAATGAGTACAGCACAATTTGCGACACTGTCGTGAAGCATACTACCAACGGCTGTTTAGCTCGCTTTGGTTGTTTTTTAATCCGTATCCTAAAGTGAAGAACGGATTTCGGATTTCATGTGGCTCTTATGATTTTTTAAATAGTGCTCTCTTGTCTGTGCGTTTCCACCGTGTTGAGCGAAGCCATTTTATAATTTTTTAGGGGGAAATTACCTACCCAGAAATACACTCAGTTGCCAGTTTAGTACAGTCACCTGGCTAAAGCTTTTTCTAATAGTTAGTCTTCCCCCTCAATATAATAGGCTGGACAAAATATTAGAAAAACCTCTCGGTACAACATAAAACAGTTCAACAACACCACAAACAGCCTTTAAAATGCCCATAATGTTGAATTAACACCTCTCTAACAAATTTAAGAGAATCTGAACTTTAAACGTCCATGATGGTTAGAAAGGGATTTATTTAGACTGCATTAGTTATATCTATGTGTAACAGTTACCTATAGACTGGTAACTGGGTTTAGAATTAATTAAAGTTAACAGTTAATCGGTAACAGAGCTACCTAGTTTTAAATGTGTTAATTTGATCAGGTTTCTCCTTAAACTGGATAGAAAGACTAAAGTAATAGAGGCCCCTTGATTGGGCATGGAAAGTTTCTAATCTGTCAGCTCTGCATTCAAATTGAACTCTTTGGGATGTTGTATATTCCACATAAATATTTTACAAGCCCATAGAACCAGTCACCAATTCAGTGTCCAAGAAAACCAACTCCAAAAATGTCACTGATGGTCTGGTTTCCCTTTTAGGGATACTTGTTCATGCCAGCTCTATTTCATAATGGCTTTTTTGATTAGACAATGAGGTTATGTGGGCCTCAGGTCAGAGGGATAATATTCTTACATTTAATTGAGATTACACAAACTCCAACCTGAACATAACTATTATCATCACTTTCAGGGTCCCCGCTGTCATCACTCCATATCTCCATGATCACCATCAGCATCTTCGTCCGCATTCAGTATCCATAACCAAATCACCACCATGAGGACATCAAAAAGTAATAAGTGTAAGTGATAAACGGGTAACAAACCACTTGACACACTGTGAAGACACAATGAACATTTTATTTTTGTTTGTTTTCAATAGTTTGATACATAGCCTACTCATAATGTCTATATTTCTTTACAGTAGAAAAATAATGTTTTGATTTCAGGAGTACTACACTTCGAGAGGAGGTATTCAAAATCATCACTGTAAAATAAAATAGGTCAGGGTACATGGGCCAAATCTGTCGTAATCAGTCTTGAAAACATTCTTAACAACACCAGTTTTCACTTTCAGAATTTCCCTCAACAGCACACAAAAAGGAACATGATACATACACCAAAAGAATACAAACAAGGTACATTTTATACATATTACTGAAGTGAGGAAGATTAAATGTGAAGAAGAAGAAGAAGAAGAAAATGAAATACAAAAAAATTCACATGATAATGTACAACAGCAGAGTCAACAATAGGATGAGGAAACCACATCTGTGTTTGTAACAGCTGGGGATGTTTTAAAAGGGTACGAAAGTACCATGAAAGCACATTACAGAAGACAATTGAGCTAAGTACAACTGAAGCAAAATAGTGTCTCACTTAAGCAGCTCTTTGGGTTTGTGCAATTTACTGACATCAGTGGCTAAACATACCTAATGCGTTTCTGTAAATTGTATAAGCCATATACCATGCAGTGGGGACAACAGAGCATTTTGCCAAAAGCAGTGCACATTCATTGTACTGACGAAGGGCGATACACAAGCAGTATCTCTACAGCGGTGCTTGGGGATGACACGGCAAGCGTTGATGGACTGTAGGTGGATAACATGAGCTGGAATGTGGGCAGTCAGACACCCAGCTGCTTGTTCAGCCGGCAGAGGGCGTCACCGACGATGTCAAGCTCGTGTCGAAGCTCCTCCACCACGCTGTTGATGCTCGGAGTGTCTTTAAGCACATCCACACTCTGGGTGTAAGGGTTGTATCGGACTGTGAAGGGACGCTTGATGGTCTTGGCAAACTCCCTGAAATGAACAGAATGTCATAATGGATATTTAATTATATATAAAACAGCAATGTAGTTTGTAGATAATTATCATCTATCCATGTTAGATTTGTAATTATGAATATCTTATGTTAAGTTACTGCAACCAAGCTCACCTCATCTTGACTTTGGCCTCCTCAAAGCTGTCTGACACAAAGTAGACATCCTGAAATGTTGTGATGATGCATTCTTGTTTGGATGTAACTTTGGGGTCAAAAGGCATTATCCTTGCATTGCCAGAGAGCGCATGCTGTAAGAGAGAAACATAGCACATATGTTGCAACCATTGTATGTAAACACTGGCACACATGGTGGGTCATTTGATAGATTAAATGCAAATCAATCTGTATTCTGCTGTTTCAAATGAAAGACTGGTTCTGTCAGAGAAATCATGTAGTCTTTTATCTAGTATCTTAAATATACATTTTATCAACATTCTAAGGGACTCTTTAGAATTAAAATGTTCAAATATACCCACACCTATATAGTGACTTTTCCATTTGCTTAATGTAATTTTTTTAATGGGTTTGGCCACTGTATGGTCGTGTTGAAATGTTTTTACCTTAAGCTCACTGATAGATGACAGCAGTCCTGCTCCATATGCTCGCAGCTGCCCTTCTTGTTTGCATAGGCCAAACTCCACCGTAAAGAAATAGCACTGTAACACAGGAGTCGATAAAACGGAAACAATTATGACAATTGCTCTAGATTTTAAATTTGAGAATATCTTTGTTGAATTTGATTTGATAAAATGTGCCTGCGTCAGTTGTCACTCACTGTGGCCAGTTTCTGAACTGAGTCATCAGAGGCCCCGAGTGAAGCAAGACCAATCTCCTGAGAGAACTGGGCAAAGCTGGGCTCTGCCAGCAGCGGGACGTGACCCAGCAGCTCATGGCATGTGTCCCTTAATAACAAAAGATGACAGAATATTAGGACCAAGAGCTTTGTATGAACATTGGCATCCCTTTTCTAAATATAGTACTGTACTTTACTCACGGCTCTGGGGTGTATAAGGGTTCGGAGCTGTGCCGCACATACTGGGTACAGTGGAAAACACGGAAGGCCAAACCAGCAAGGAAGTCACGCGGGGACAGATAGCCTGCCACAGGCCTGATGGTAAATCCAGTGCGTTCTGAGAAGATAAGATGTTTTAAACACAGATGAGTGAGTGGCTGAAAAAGCTGAAAAAATCAATTCAAATTACATTTCCATTTTTGTATTTGAAGCAAAAGAAGCACGTTTTATGAAGGAAATTAAGACCTACCCCTGAGGAAGCGTGAGACATCCTCCAGCTGAGGGATGTTGTCCTCCCGAAATTCACAGTATTTGGACAGCAGTGGCAGGTTCTTCAAGTATTCCCGGCAGGCGTGGGTGGGGTACAACTTGTTGAGCTCCCTGTACACAACTCCCCAAGTCTTCACTTCCTCCTCTGTGAACTCAATACGAGGAATGGGATCCCCACTGGAACGAGAGAGAATAATTCTCTAAGTATCAAGTAAAAACTTCACAGATTTCCAAAATAACTATTACAATATACAACAAAAACTCACTGTTTGTAGGCCATGGCAAGATCAGCAAAGTACTTTCGCCTTTTCCGGTAGACATTGTCCTTGAAACCCTGATGGAGAGAAAGATAGAGGGATATGAGACTAATTCAAATTTAAGGAGTTTGCATTTTTTAAATCAACCAGTAGGCTGATTAGGGCGTACATACCGGATGATCCGCATCCAAGTCAGAGCCATACATCAGGACACGGTTAGCACACTTGTCCAAGTCTGAAATCTTCTTTGGGAACCAAGGTACGTTACACATATCTGAGAAGAGAGAAGAAAAATATGAGTTATTAACTGTTAACACGGTCTAATATAATATATTGCTAATACAGTATCTGCCAGATTTCATTTACCTTCCTCTTGTAGACAGGAGTTATCTGGAGGCTCCATATCCACCACGTTCACATGCTTTCGAAGCAGGTGGATGATTTCATTCAGTTGTTCGTGGTTGCTGTCGCAGTCCACAAAGATTTCAAACTCAGAGTTGCGTCTTTTGGATTTTCTGGACTCTATGTGTACAAGGTTGACATGGTTTTCCTGAAAGAAACATTGAGAATCAGTTTTAAGTTAACCTACATTTGCTTTATTGTCAGTATGATAAATGAATAAGTTACTGGTAGACATTTAATGGATATACGATATAAATATGTTATTCTACACTGTAGATGCCATATTCTAAATTAATACATAGGAACTGTAACCTTCAGTATAATAACTTTGTTCATACTTGGAAGAGTTTGAGTGCCTTTACCAGTCCTCCCACTTCATTCTTGAGGGAAAAGATGATTGTGGCTCTCCCTTTCTCCGATGAATTCTTCTTTTCAGTGTTTTCTTCAATTTTTGTAAAGGTTGATTTGTTTATCTGAAAACAGTAATGAAAGATAGTTAGATTTTAATTTGTGTAACGGCAAGATATTTCATCATAATTCATTCATAATTCAACAACCAACAGTGGCTCTCCTCTGACAGTCATGTGAGGACATATTCAACTTTTATCAACTTTTTTTAATCACCTGAAGAAATGTATGGAAATTCCACCTTTCTTGTTAGTATTAGACCCTAAAAGTAAAGAACTAACTGCAAACAGAGAAATAAACTCACTTTAGAAAGTTAGAAAGTGCACACTATGCATCTCCCCGTGACTGAACCATAGCTCAGGGCAGGTAATGACGTGAATGCACTTAAGAGCATCTCATCCAAAAAAAAAACATGAACATCTTCTCTAATGAACATGCAACACTCACAACAAGTAGTGAGAGTAAGAGTCACAGAGAACCGTCAGCCTTTGCTGCATAAGTAGCTAAACATTTCTGTCACCCTGAAAAAGACACATGGGTTTGTTTCTTCACATAAAACACGTAATAATAATGCAGATGCTCCTCCTGTCCATTTCAGCACCCCGGACAGCGCTCTCACGTTGACGCATGGCTGTGCGCGCTGCACACGCCAGGGGAAAATTCATGTAATCCTGCATCAGGTTTTAGAAGCACCAACAGCACGGGAAACTAATCTGCTTTGATTGACTGCAACGTTTACTCGTTCACTTCTCGTGTATACATCGGATTTAGACACTATATTTTATTCCTGTCATGCGCAACTACATTAGGCTATACTTTGCTTTCGAAATATAATATCTACACAGTCAAATGGATAAAACTGATTTGTGGATGGAGAGTAAAGGAGCGGGCTGGTCACAAGAATGAGTTAAATTCAGTTTAGTTGCTGCCTACCATATTTCGCCCTTCGAGCATTGTGTAGACAGCGCGGAAGAACAGTTTTCGGTGGACCCTTGTCGGTAGTATCCCTGAAAGCATTAGTGTATGGAAACTGGATCAGGACGCTCCCCGGGGTCAACTCTTTGCGTCTCGGTTTAACGAAGATGAACTTGTCTCTGTCTCAAAGAATCGCCTTACTGCAATCTCATTTAGACGAGGGGGAAGCCTATTATTAGCTCCCTGCATGTTGAGATCTTACCAGACATTAGGCAGCGTTTAATCACTGCAGCGCGCAGGCTTTATGCTGCAAAGTGAGAGGAATTTACGCACACTTGTCCCTCATCAAATAGTCATGTTGCCTTTCTTAATGTCAGCATTATTAATGTAGCATGTACACAGCTTTAAATATATTTTTACACATTAAAAAGTCCATGGGAATATTCTAAAATTTAATTTACAATCAGGCCTGATTATAGCTGCTTAATTGAACCAATTCGATTGTTGATGCACATTATTCACTTTTAGAAATACATTTGCATTTGTGTAGCATTACTGTTTGTCAGAAAATGCCTAGAATGCATAAAGAACCTTGTGTTGACATAAAAAGATAAAAGTTTCAGGTGAAGGTCACAGACACAATCGGATTGCCTGCTTAAGCTACAGAAATGTAGTCACAGTTTCGAGAACATTTTGTCTTCGACTTCTTCAATAACATGATTATTTGGTGTATTTTGGATGTTTGTCCGCTTTATTGTTGAGCATTTTGCAACCTTGAAAAGGAAAGGCACGCATCTGACGCCATGCATGGATACATTGCTCAAAGATTGCCAAATAATATCTGAATTTATGTAACTATTAATGCAATCTATTCTACATTCAACGCAGCTTTAGAAAATGGTTTCCCCCTGTCTCCTGTCAGTGTCCTTTTCCACGTGCCCAAATGGAGACATCACAGACACTGCAGGTTTGTCTTTTATCTCTTCTGTCTTTTACCATGGAAATCAGTGAAGGATGCACAGATTGAGCAATAATGAGTATTTTATTACATGAAACTTGAAGGCATCCCACTTTAACCCTCTTAACCCTTTGACGTAAATTACACTATAACAAAACGGCTTAAATTAATCTGCGCTGACGACAAAGTGAAGGCTTATTCATTAACATGATCTCCCCACCACTGTCAAAAAAGTAAGTCTTAAAATATCACATACAGGAAAACCTCTTCACCTTCGTGGATTCATTGCCTCGCCGAAGCTCTTATTAGAGAACAAAACACTTACAAACAGGACAAAACATCAGCTGGCAGATCGGCTGTGTGTTTCAAAGTACTAAAGACAACTTTTTCTTTTTTTTTTCTTTTTACCGCAGAAGGTCTTACCTCATTGTTCAGCAGTTTTTCTTCAAAGCCAATGTTCATGGAGTCAAAAGATCTTCCTCTACGTGGTCCTTCGTTTTTGTTTGAGTACATGTTAAAGTGCCGTTGGGTTACTCGCCTTTTTATGTAGTTCTTATAGGCTGATTATGTAAATAACCTCCGCTATGTAAAGTGGGCTGTCTACCCCGAGAAGCAGCGTGCTTTGCTATTTAACCACAGAGAGAAAGAGGAGGGGGCAATAATCTCACTCAAAGCAGCAAATGGAAAAAGAGCAGCACCGCCCACGTCATTAGGGGAAAAGGGTATCTTTTATTTCACCTAAAGGCCTGAAACAGCTTCACTGAGATCAATCACACATTATGATTTTACTGAGAGAATAAAATACCAGATTAAACAGTTTTTATTATATATTTCAATGTGTTTGAGAAAAAAGGGCAGCAGTTGTCATAAAAAAAAAAGATACAAAATGGGACTTATATTTTGTTATGTTATTCTCATGCATTTAACAGTTAAAACCAAATATGGAAAATGTGCCATCACATTGAGACTGAACACATTTAGTTATGGATGCAAACTTGATAATTCACTGTGGACTCCTCATGTTGACACAAGCAGTTAATTCTTCTTGTTTGTTGACACCTTGAGACTAAGAAGAGGTCAAGGTTTAAGAGGATTCAAGCGTTGCCCACCTGCCTGCATTGTACAGTGATCCAACATGCCCCCCTTTTTAAAATCCAGTCCTCTGTACTGTAAGCACCTCTGGGTTCTCGTGCACATAGCATAAATAATCTGCATGTTTTCCTGTCTTTAACACCATGAGCCTTTTAATAAGATCAAGACAATCAGTGGGAAAGGCTTCAGAGGCCTCTGCAAGCAGAATCAAGATGAGGGAGCACTGAACCTAAGAGACCTCATTACTTTAAACAGATAACACCACTGTTTTCTTAAGCTTTAGTCACCTAACAGATAGGACAGGTGAGATGTCTTTGTGTGTCAGCCAGCATTTTTAGCTCCACGCAGCTACAATGCAGCGATACATGTGGCTGATGCACATGCTGTTTGTCTCAGGTGGTCCTGGCCTGTGTCACTCGTGACATGGACAGATGCTTTACACAACAAAGGAGGCAGTGAAGGGGACTTCCTCTTCTCAGGCACTGCTCTCAGATCAGATCAGAGCAATTTAAAGGTACAATTCACCGCTTATTATGTGGGCATCCAGTCTGCTCTGGTGGTCAGTGTAGCCCATTAAAACACACTGGCACCATTCATATTAACAGAGGAATCAGTCTTCTCCTGTAAAAAGAGCCTCTCCAACAGTAACTATGTACCAGTATGCATTGCCCATAAAGTTTGCAGCAACAGAAACCTCTTAAGATCAGCAAAGCATGAGTGAACACGTTTACCTGCTTAAGCTCCTTATCACCTCCACCTACAGAAGGCAAGTATTTCTATATATATATATATATATATATATATATATATATATATAACACAATAGAAACTACCTGAGCTACAAAACACAAGAAATGAACAATGAATATTTTGTGCAGTTGAAAGGTCAGCTGAAACATCGTACATCTCCATTTGACCTCTGCTTAGAGTTAGTAGCACTGTTAATCACATTTAATAATAAACACATTATATTTTATCACATACGATTCTATAAAAACATAGCTGGGTTACAGAAACACTCAGCAGTCAGCCGCTCTCTCATTTCTTTGGCATTATACTAATAATTAGGGCTGAAACAATTAGTCGATAAAAATCAAATCAATTGGCAACCATTTTTATTGTCAATTAATCATTTAAACTCAAGCAAAAATTCCAGACATTCTCTGGTTTTAGCCTCTCAGATATGAGAACTTTCCACTTTTCTATTTGCTACATAATTGTAAATTAAATATCATTGGATTTTAGACTGTTGGTCACACAAATCAAGCAGTTGAAGACGTCGCCACTCTGGGAGATTGTGATGTTAATTTCTCACTTTTCTGATATTTTATAGATTAAATGATTAATCTGTTGATTTAAAACAAAAATAGAAAAATTGATTGATTTCCATTGTCGATTAATCTGTCTGCTTAATAGCAGCCCTAATAATAATAATAAGAAGAAGAAGAAGAAGAATTCTTTATTTATATAGCACATATTATAACAGAGCTAAGGACAAATGCTCAACAAATAAAAAGAAGCAGAAAGTGAAGAGAGGCGAGAACACAATCATGGTATTATTAGTATATAAAAAATAAACTTACAATGGTAGAAAACAGTATTAAAAAGCCTTTTTATAAAAAAAAATAATTAAAAAAAGATTTGAATAAGGTTACTGAGCTGACAAATCTAAGGAGATCTGGCATCAGCTGCTTTATCTTCAAAAGTTTCATGCTGCCCACTTTTACACACTTTCACACACAAGTGATCTCTCTGTGGCAGCATTGGTAACAGCATCTAACATAAAATACAGTAGCAGTGAAATTCAGTGTAATGGTATTGAATACTGTTGGGCAGCTGGAGCTCAAACTACTACCAGTTGGCTCCTAACAGCTCTGGTGCTACCATCAGTTGCAGTCTAAACATCTGATTTTCTCCGTCCCAACACGCTATAAAATGTACATTAGCTATTCCATATTGTCCTCTGCCTGTATAGCGTGAACTTGGCTATCCGAAATGCAGTTTACACCTCTGACAGGAAAATAAATGAGACTTCTTTCAGACAAACTCTCTGTCCATCCATTTGAACCAGAATACATCAGTGGACGTCACAAGTAGTTAACTAAGCTGCTGCTGCCTGAAGCAATACAAAGACCGTTGGCAAGCATTACGGGCCATGTTCACTCGATGACTAATTCATGGAAAAAAGGTGAAATCTTTTTTCTAGAATAGGCATTGTGGCTTGCTTATTTATCAATAGGAGAGAAAAGGCAGGGGAAAGGACAAAGCCTACTGAATGGTATGGCTTTGTATTGTTCCTGATTCAGAACCGTTCCTTTCACAAGCACTGAGGTGGGCTTCGACACTGCAGGATCAAGCACATCCAAAATCTACTTAGAAAATACATTTTCACAGACGACACTTTTATGCTGCAGATGCCCTGGCAACGTCTTTGATCTCCTCGTGTGCCTTGACAGCTCCTGGATCAGATCTCCTTTGGTTCATGTCAGAGTCATTTAATGTCAGATTTCAAGCTGAATCCAGTTTACAAATCGTGCATTTTTTTTCTGGTAACTGATGTTTCCTGCAGTAAATATGACCACACTAACTCTAATGTTATTCTTTTATTATATTATATAAATATATTCAAGCAGTTAGTACTGATTCTTATTAACAATGTCATGTGGCTCGTGCCGTCTCTGCTGTGCCATTCAGAGGGTAATTGACACAGGTGCTTTGAGGTGCTTTAAGTCAATGAGTACTTGGAGGGTCAGAGTGCAGCACGAATAAGATGACTCATTGTTGTTCTCTCTTCAGTTGACCAACTTACCTTATGTGGACAGTGGTCTCTGGATAATTGGCTTCAAGGATGAGACAACATGACGCAACAATTCAGCCATTAATACACATTTTCCAAGGGGAAGATTTAAGTTATTCTCACCAGTAGTCCACCTAAACTATAACAGAAATATTCTCCGACATTGTATTCTACAAATGTGTGTACTTAAAATCATTTTGTGCCTGCATGTACTGTAAAGTTTATACTCCAAATTTTAGCCCCCTGAACTCAAACGCTCAACAACAGCTGTACTCAGCATTGGTGTCTTGTAGCTCCTGATGAAGCTCTTCATGCTGCAGATAACGGATAACAGAAGGACTGCCTGGTTATCTAGGCAACCAAACTAATGCCTAGATACATTTTTAAGGAATAAATGACATTCGTTCATAGAAAGTTGAAGCCCTTATTTCTGATCCCTCCCTGGAGGTTTGTGAAGGGGAGATGCTGTGTTACAGACATGTCTGAGCGTGTGAAAGCTGCACCGTGGCCAGTCTGTCCCAATTCTGTTCACTTCAATCAAAGGGGATTTACTCAGTGTCTGAGCATCAAGCTGCAAGACATCCCTCTGGCTAATCTCACCCACGGTACTAAGAAACTGCCCGACATAAGCATTAGAATGTATTAGAACTGCACTACATCAAAATACTGCAATAATAATCTGTATTCTTACTGCATTCTCCACACGGAGGTCAGAGGTCACAGTGTTTTTGATAGGGATTCAGTGTCTTGTTCAAAAATACTTCAGCAGGATAGATGCCACCTGTCATGCAGGTTTCAAACTTGTGTTGTCTGAAGTCACACACCACGCATCAGTTTAGAAATACAGGGCTAAAGTGATGAATTACATTCACACTACTACTGTAATCATAGACTAGTGAAATCGGTAATTTCACTTTTATTTAACTAAGGTGAAAGTTACACATCCTAACACACGTGTTACAGCAGCACAGGAAACACGCCAAAGAGGTCAGGTATAATACACATTAGAAAAACAGAAAAAAGCTTAACAAATACATAAAAATTAAAAAGCTACCAGTTAAAAAACTTTTTACAGGGAATAGTTTTTTAGTTAGATTAAAAACAGAAATTGATTTTGTAAATATGGACCATGGACCATGGCTGTTCACATGCGAAACATTTAAATTAGCCAAAACTAAACTAATATGACATGAAACTATTAACATATAAACACAGACTTATGTATATTACTTTAATACATTCTAGTCTCATCTATTGCAGTACAGATTCTGTAGAGTTGTAAATTAAAACCAAAAACAGGGCAATTATAAATGTTTAAGCGTCAAAACTTTGCAAGCATTAAAGTTAACATATTGTAACATTAATGCACAAATTAATCTATAATAGTAATTTTAATGCATCTCTCCAGCTGCATTGATTTGTGATTGTTGTTCTCACAAGAGCTCAAAAACTAATTACAAAAGAAACATCAGTGTAGTGGGATCTGTTTCTGATTCAGTCTGTTTTTTAACAGATTTTATTTTTACTTTCAGTGGTTCTACTCGAGTGGCATGTTCACTCTCACTTTCCACTCCTGATAATAACAACCGGTGTTATTTGAATTTCCAGAGAATTCAAGGTCTTCTAATAGCACTTCATCAATAGAATTCCACTCTTTCACCTGATCCTGAGCCTTGTTTGAACAACTAACTAATCAGAACAATGAATGGTCTGCTTACGTACACTTCCTGTGGCAGGACTGCGTCTCTTTAATTAGCTCCAATTCTCTCACTGCAGAACAAACAGCAGCATATGCCACTTGGTGACAGGCGTCAGCGCACACAAGGACAGGACAGGATAGAGCTGCGCCCATAAACACCTGCCGCATTCAAAATAGAAACGTTATATGTAATGCAAAAAAACAAAAAAAAAGATAGAGATTAACAAAGGTTCACTGAAAGTGTTAATTAATCTGGAAAGCTTTTTGAATATGTTTTCAAATAAGGTTGATCATTGATGAGTGCATTTGCATGTGCAACACGTACATTAATCCAGTATATTTTATCTCCTAATACCACATGATTTCTCCAATACGAGCAATTAAAAAGCACAATTAAAAAAATAAAGGCAGTTATTTTACACAGCAATTCTTTTTGAAAAATAAATACATGTAATTATTTATTCAGTATAATTGCCTGTCACCACAGAGTTTTGCTTACAATCTCTTACTAACTAAACGAAGCAATTTAATGCCTTCATATATATATACATTTCGTAGGTGGATGTCCAGCTAACATGAAACATTGATACTTTCACATACATAAAACATAAATGTACATTGACACTTACAAATATTATCACATTCATTTATCTTACTGTCACACTTACTCAAAAACAAATACATTTAATACTATTTAGTTGAGCAGCCTTTATCACACTGTGACAAAGAAAAATGTTATTTTAAATTATTTGTGTATACGCAAAAATTAAAGTGGAGTATTTCAGTTTTTAATCAACATTTTTTATTGACTTTAGGATGTTCAGTCTCTCTTTTGGAAACTACAGTGAGCATGCCTCACAGAAGATGATTCTTGGTGAAATACAACCTTTCTACCTCTGCATAAATTAGACTGTGTTGGTGACTGTGAGAAAAATATTATATATTACATTATGTATAGCATCCTTGCTGTCTAGTTCATTATTAAAATATCCTAACAGATAAGCTGATTGAAGAAGCAGAACAGCCAGTAAAGGCAAACACCAGCGTCACCGCATCACTTTTTGCGAGCAGGAAACGTCAGTGTCTTTGATATTCAGGGATCACGAAGGGGAAAGTTTCATTGTGATTCTGTTGACAAGAGATAGAAAGCCAGGGAACTCAGGAAATGAGCTGAAGGGGCCTTTGATTGCACCCAACAGCATCATGTCTTTATTAACACGCCTTGACCAGGTGGTTGTGAATAGGCTGGGCCTTGGAATCAAAGGAGAGGGAACGTGATGCTGCACACGCATTCTTCATCCCTTCATTATCCCTCCTGCTCGCCCAGCAACAGGTACTAAGTGTCAGAGCCATTTTACACACTCACGAGGGCTTCATTTAGATCCCGCCATGACAAAATCATACATTTTCCATAAATTATTGTTATTTTTATCATCCTGGACAGGTTCGTCTACATCTCACGTCATGACATAAGAATGCTTTTAAGCAAAACGTGACATCCTCAAGAAAAAAATCTGGATGAACCTTAGTAAAAATGTTCAAAATCTAAATATTTACATGAGAAAAGTAGTGCTATATTTTTCCCAGGTTATATAAGGACGGATGTGGATGTTGACACAAATGTGAGACAAAAATAGAACACATTTCACTGTAAGGCAAAATGTCAGTTCATTTAAAAGAACAGCGAGTTGTGTGGGCATAGGTAAACAGAAAAAGAGGTAACTGTCATCCAGCATCAGACAGGCCTGACATGCCTCAGCGTCACTGATGTGTATAAAGCACCAGCCACCCGAGGAACAGCCTGCTGTGTTGAGTGCATGGAGTCAGATCATATCAAGCTGCTGTGAAGATTGGCAGACTCACAATGAAGTTTGGCAGGAAAGCCGGAAACATCTGGGCTTCACTCTGATCTCTGTGACACGACACGCCTGGGAGCGAGGCAGAGCAACCGGCAAAGTGCAAGTCACTGGCCAAGCATGATTACATCTACATCATTCTAGCCGTTTACAACACAAACAGGGCATGACTTGCAGATCAAGGCACCAGCCACCTATGTGCATAAGGTGTCTAGTCAAGTTTCAGATTGTGTCCAGAGATAGCAGGATTAAAAAGACAGGGTTTTTTTCCCCCCATAGGGTGATCTCTGTCCTGCATACGCTCTAACCATCTCGGGATTTCCATTAGAAAGAGTGTTCTACATATCAATCCAAGCTTTAATTAAAAAGCTACTATATTCACAGAGCCTTCGTAAGCTTGCTGGAAATGCGCAGGTTGTCCTGCTCTTCTCCGTGAGTGGGCGAAATGGTGCATTTGGAAACCAAATGAGTTCATTGTTGCCAGGCTCAAGCCTTTCATCTAATTTTATTGTCGTTACCGAGTGACTGTCACCCTCTGGTAAACACTTGATGTTGTCATCAGCATTAGTACCATTACTCATATGCTTGGAAAGGTGACTCAATGCACACTCAACACAGTTTCATCTTATATAGAAATGTATATTCATCATATAAAAAACAGGAACAAATAATATGGATGTATTTCGTGCTTATAGCATTAACATGGATATAGCTTTGCTCATTTTTGGTTAAAAGTGGCTCTTGTGCCACACTGCAGTGAAGGCTGTTTTCTCCGTGAATGTCGGACAGAGATACAAATTGAAGACGGAAAAAAAATACAGCCAAAAACAATGTAATTATCAAAAAGATTATAATTTCGTTTACAATTGTAAAATGTACAATACTGCAATAGAAACTTCATTGTACTCCACAGAATGAAACTGATGAAGGATTCGTGTTGAAAGAGCAGAATGGAAGTGGGAACTTTCCTACATTGTATATGGAAATGTACATTAGTGAGACCATTCTGGTTCAAAGTTATGGAAGTCCTGGGTGGTTCGTTTGGTTCAGCAATCCCTGTTTTGTTTATTAGGGAACAGATCTCAAGTACCAAATATAACAAAATGTGCATTTTCATTTATTATTGACAGTATGATTACAGCCCTCAGAATTACTTCATTGGAAAACAGCTAAAGCTCCAGATTTGAAAGATGCAATGGTAGAGACTGCATCCTGAGAGTCTACGCTCAACAGACTTCTGGGAGCTTTTCCTGTGACTGACATATTTTCCACAATTATATTGTGACTGAATCTTTCATTTCTGTATGTGCTACTTATTTTTATTTATTTAACTTATCACCTATTTTCCTGAAATTATATAAACAGTTTTTCCCTGCTTTGTACTAACCATTTCTTTAAAAAAAACAAATGCCAATAATGCTTTTTGTCAGTGAGGGACTTTTCTGATGATTGCCTAGAGCCCTGCATCAAGCCAAGATGATAATGATGATTCAGTTAAAGCTTGTAAGCACAAATTCTTGGAAGAAAGATCTTTTTAATAAAAGACTGTCAATTTTTTAATACAAAAATATCATTCATAGAACAATTAAAAACTTAAAACAGAAACACAACTGAACTTTACAGAATTTCATCACGTTTCGTCAAAATATGAAAAAAAGAGAAAAAAATGATCCAGTCTTTGTCACACTGTCCGCCACTAGTGATGGTGCGACATCCTCGGTAAGTCTTTCCAATGGAAATCCAAATAGTACAACTTGAAGCAGGATCTTTGGAGAGGAAATAGATGCCTCTATAAAAAGCAGTCTGGATGATCTGCTGGACGCCTCAGACAGGAAACTGTTTCCTCACCACGTCTGCCAATTGGGGATCAGTCTCTGACAGCATGGACTGCAGGTGCTGAAACTGCACAAGAGAAAGAACGGCAGGGTGGAAACATTTATTTTCCACAGGAGCTGGTGGTGTATAGCGGCAGTCCATCACACGTCTTGACCTGACAAAAGCACTAAAATAAATCCTAAACACTTTTGTTAAACAACAGCATCACGGGCAGCGGTTTGCACACATGAGGATTAGGCTACTCATGAAGAAATATGTAGACAAGAAATTTAGAGATAATTCAAGGTGTAATGAACTTGAATCAATAAATCCATTTGTCATTGAGTCTATGACATTTTGAAATGGCTTATTTTGTCTTGAAAACCAAAAAGTATTCCTTTTTACAAATATTTGAAACTCAGAAAAGCTGCTATAAGAAGGTATAACCAACCAGCTGATATTTATACCTAATAAAGGACTTTTATTAATTGTAATCATAGCATTTGCAGTCAATTTACTTCATCTACTATTTACTACATCTGATTAGGCTGAAACCATTTTGGAGACACTTACTGAAGTCTTAAAGTTGGGAACTAAACTGCCCGCAGCTGTGAGAGAAGTCTTCTCTGTAAGGTAACCTTTCTTCACCAAATCTGCCACAGTGTCCTATGAAGAACAAAAAAAAACAAAAAGCAGAATTAACAGACACTTCTGTTGCGTTTACGAATCTCAGTGAACAATCTGATCCAACAGGAAAGTTAGCAAAGCGTTCCTTTGGTGTTACCTTGGGAATCTGAATGCAGATGTCGGCTAGAAACTCAGCTGTGATCTCTGCCAGAGTCTGGAGCTGTTCATCTTTTGTGTCTTCTTTGCCCTCACTGTGGTACTGAAGCACCCGCAAAATGGTTCCAATGAGGGGAAGACCTGGAGGCAAAAGATAAAAGTAATGGCACGAAACACATAAAATTATTAATAAGCACTGGGCATATTAAAATTAAAGTGGGGGATATCCTGATCACCTGAGTCTGAGCTTATATTCTCATTATATTTTTAGTTTTTCCTGTATAATGCAACTGCACAGTACACACACAAAACTTTGTTAAGCAATTTACATCTTTGATAAAAGGAAATCTGCCGAAATCTGTGGTCAAATGTGCAATCAAAGAACAGTGGAACTGATACAAAGCTTACTTGTGTCGCTTCTGCTGTGCCACTGATCCTGGCATCTATAAAGAGCCAGCAGCACAGAAAATGCCTGAACCAAAATACTCTTCTGCTCTTGCAGGACAACTGGAAGATCATTTGGCTGGCAGAGGTCCTCACACACAACGCCACAGACGAAGTCCCATACTGCTTTGCCAGGTCCATCAGGGGCAGCTAGAAACAATTAAAACAAGGTCACTTGTGTTAGATTTTACTGAGTCAACAGCTATGGTAAACATGTTTAACTTCTGTAATGATGTGCCATGAACAGCTGACCTCAATATACACTGTTGATCGCTCTTACCAAAAGTCTGAATGCCCTCATCTATGGTGGTGAGGAGTTGGAGGGCGTGAAGGTAAACCTCTAAGCCATTCGGACTCTCTGATCTGTGAAAACAATCACAACTGTTGAATACATTACTGAGGGTCTACTACATCATCAACATCACAAGTACCACGTATTTAGTTTGACCTCTGCTGAATTAGACTGACAAATAATAGATCTGTTTTATAAGACATTAATAATATCAACAAATATACCAGTGCATTGTGTCAACTAAATAAAGATATACAAATATGAAAAAAGAGCGATTGAAGGAAAGTAATTGTTCATTTAGGTTTTGGCCATAATTCAAATTCTTTTTTTTTGTTTTGTTATTGTTGTTTTTACGGTCTACAGTTGTTCTGTCTTATTATCGGCTTGCCTGTCATCTGTGAAGCACTTTGAACTGCAATAACCTGTATGAAAGGTGCTATATAAAAAAAGTTTGATTTGATTGATTGATAATTCAGACCTGCAAGTTAGCTACACAAACCTAAATCTCTTCATGTGTAGGTGGAGCAAAGAGCTTGTACTTTTCTCCACCAATAAGGAAGGCAGTACCAGAAAGAATACGCACTAAGGGAGTGTTCAAAATTACACTAATTATCACTTAAACTTAATTAGCACTTGCACATTTGCCTTGTGCCTTGAATTATAAAACGTCAGTTTCAAGTTAAGACAGCAAATGCACACCATATATTAAGTGCCTTCAAAATGCAATGAATTTTTATGTCTTCAGTAGGTAAACGGTGTGATTGGCTTTCATATTTGCAAATTACCAGCAAGTTTATAAAATGTAAACACTTTTCAAGCACTTTCAAGGTACCTAAACCAAACACTTCCAGACCCTTGACGCCTTTATCATCACATCTAAATTGTTATTATAAATGTCAGGAGACAACAAACGAATATGACGACGGGATCGTTTCATTTCAAATATTAAAATATTTTTGGTTTACATGAGTGATTGTGTAGGTGAAACACCAGATGTATGTTGACAATCAAGCATTTTTCAAGGAGTATATTCAAATTCAAGCATATTCCTAACCTTAAAATTAAGCCTTTTCCAAACTTTCAAGGCTTTGGGCAAACCCTGTGGAAACTGATTAAACCGGTTAGGTTTTAACCTCCAAGTCAAGATGCTTTCTATTAAAAACTTTTCTATTCCCTTTGAAAGTAAATATAATCATGCAAACGATCAATCAAGCAATCTATAAAATTCTCCAGAATTTAAATTTCAGATTCCCACCTGAGCTGCTTGGCTGCCTCAAGAAGACATGAGGCCACATCCAGACGGCTTTCACCATCCTCCTCCTCCTCCTCCTCACTTGGCTGAGCTGTGATCCAACTCTTCATCAGCTCTTCGTCAAGGTCAAACAGTTTGTCGACCAGCTCTCCAACCTTCTCAAGCAGGTCGGCTGTAAAGCACACAGGGTAATTACTTATAATAACCATTTTAGAACACAGACAAAACGTTGCCCTGTGGAGTTTTCTTGAAAACAAACAAAAGTTTCAGTGTTACTCACCAAAAAAGCATTGTGTGTATCTTTGAGGTGTAACAAATGTATCGAATGCATTCTCCTCCTCAAAAATAATTCAATGCCGATTTTTAAAGTATTTTAAACCCAGCAATGTTTACATCTATATGTACTTGCTAGCAGTCTTCTTCTTCCCTAGCTTTGTTGGTGCATTGCAACACATCTTGACGAGTTACCGCCACCTGTTAATCAATGGAATAGTGTGAAACTATTTGCAGGGCTGTGTAACGTGTCACCCGCTTGTGCATGTGCATCCTCATGTGCATGTGTACAAGACAAAACAAAACGAGGCCCCACTCCTAGACAAACATCTCCATAGCACAACTAGAGGTCAGAAACTCCACAGGGAACCTTTAAGATAAACAGCTTACAGGGACATAATGTAAGTCACTTGGTATGTCAAACTGATATTTAATTTTCATACACAAAAACACTTCATCAGCTTATTATAGGGGAAGAAATTAGTAAAAGCACCGTACTGTTGGTAGAACTGCACATGATGAAAAAGAGGTTGGAGCGCACAGACGTCTGCTGTCGTATTCGCTGAAGCCACAGGGAACAGACATCTTTCTGAGAGACACAGGTCAGTAGCAATCTGCAAACATCATCAGAAAAGATGAAGACTTGAATACTTCTCTCTCAGTCTCTCCGTCTCACATGTCTACAGAAAATGCAAATGTGTCACCTGCTTGTTTCCAGAAGGGTCGGAGGATCTGTATCTCCAAGAAGAAGCAACAGCACAGCTCTGTGGACATACAGGGAGTTGCATTAATTAGAATGCATCTCTATAGTGTACAAAATCTATTAAAGGACAAGTACAGATGATGACTTTTACCCACCCTAAGTCTTCATTTTGGCTGAGAGTCAGACAAGTGTCAGGAAAACATGCAATGTTCCCAAGGATTCCCACACAAATTTCCTAGAGAAGCAAAAGAAAAATCCTGTCATGGGGATTCTCAAAGCCCACAAATATAGAACCAAAAAAATATATACAGTATATAGGATATATATAGGATTTCACTCACTGTGAGACGAGGACAACGGGATTTGGCTATCACCCCAAGAAGGATATCTGTAGCTTTGAATTCCTGCAGAAAACCAGCCACGTCCTACACACAGTTGGTAATAAACATTCAGTCATTAGTCAAATATGTAAACCTTTACATGATTCACTTCTAACTGCAACATACACTCAGTTGCCTGTTTATTAGGTACACCAAGCTAAAACTAATGACTGCAATAAATCCCAATAAAGGTGTTGATTCAACTTATGATCATTTTGGAGGCTATAGTTTGTGGTGCTGTTGAACTGTAATGCGTTGTACTTAGAGGTGTTTCTATTATTTTGTCAACCCCATTTTTATCAATGAGGGTAGGCTAAATAACAGAAACACCTGTCAGTATAACGCAACACAGTTCAACAGCACCACAAACTACATCCTCCAAAATGATCATACAGTTGAATCAACACCTCTCTAAAACAGTTTCAACGAAACTGAACATTATAACCTTCATAAAGGGAGGATTTATTGCATGACTGTTGTATTAGACTGCATTAGCTTTAGCTAGGGGTACCTAATAAACTGCCAACTAAGTGTTTTTTACAAATCCTCCAATTTAGTACAAAGCTCCAATCCAAAACAACAAAATTTGTTCCACTTCTTTTTTTTTTTATTGGGTTGCAGTTACCTTTATGAATACCATTCATTCGGTGGAAACTACATTGTTCATGAAAGGTTCCAGTAACAGTCATATATTTCTATAACACAACACAAATTCTCCTTTAACAGGGATAACACAGCAGAACAGGGTGGCAAATAAAATCCCGACTAGTCAAATAATGTGAAGCGTACTCTACCTTATCCATCGCCATATCCCAGACTCTACATAGATCTTCCTCATCATCATCAGGGAGCTGCATCTGACCTTCAGAATCCACCTCTGAATTCTCTGTGACCATCTACAAGACATGATGATTTTACAAACATTAAAAAATGTTAGCTATATTGGACAGTGTGCAGCAGAGAGCGACATCACAGAGGGGCAATGTGTAATACAGTAAAGAGGCTCCTATTAATAGGTCATATATATTTTATTCCAACTGACTTGATTTGTGGTCTCTAAATTGGCTGATCACACTTTGCACACTCCTATGAGATTTTCCAAACATGTTCAGCTGCAATTTTCCATTGAACCCATGAACTACTACATGATATCTCACTTTCATTTTCAAGTGCTTAATTACATTTTCATGCCTCAGATTTGACATTAGCAATAAACAGCCTGCCTACATGGATGAGATGAGTCAGGGTGCTGAAAAGCCAGTGCTTGCTGTAAACTGTGTCTCCAATAGCGTCCAAATCGTCGCCTTCCTCTCCATCGGCTGTGTCGGGGGGTGGTGATGGGTTACGGTCCATTACGGGAGACTGTATTCCAGCTGGAGATGAGGATCTCTCGGTCTCCACTTCCTCAGCACCATCAACAGGATAGTCTGGGGGGGAGTAATGGCGTAAAGGATGAAAAAAGGACAAAAACAAAAACAGTGGCACGAAATTAGAGTTGGGTGATATGACTATACCATGAAGAGATTTTGTTATATTGTTTCTACTAAAATTGCTAATATAAGTATTAGACCATCAATGACATTGATGACCAATGAATTTAGGCATCAATGTCATGACACACCTTGATTTGACAGGTTTTTAATTAAATGGACTAGAAAAAACAGACATCCCATGTTGTCCTTTTATCTTTAGAGGTTTAAATTACTCCCGGAAAATGTAACGTGTCACAGTTTACACTCAGTTGCCAGTTTATTATGTACACCTCCTAGCTAAAATTAATGCAGCCTGATAGAATAGCCCTGCAATAAATCGTATTAATAAATCTTATAATATTATGGTTTTGTTGCAGCTGCGTTGATTCAACTTCACTGTCATTTTGGAGGCTGTAGTGTGTGGTGGGTGTAGGTATACCTACAAAATGCCAACTCATGACACGCTTTATCATGACGGATAAGTTGTTCCCAATAACTTTCAACAGACTCGACTGTATGCTTTCTGCGGACTATTTAACACCCTCCGTTATGGCATCGATTGACCGTTATAGCTACGCTGAATGGCAAACTGCACAAGTCAGTCGATTTAACGTTTAACAATTTAGCTAGCAGATGCAAAATTCGCTATTAACGGCAAGTTGCTATCTAGCGTCATGCTTGTAAACAGTACTTCTTACATATTAACTCACCCATAGTGACCGCTCTCTACAAACGTAACTGGCTGGTAAATATTCAATGCAATATCATCGTATGTTTTTAAATGGTCACAGAAAAGTTTCAAAACGACATTTCAAACAGCCCCGGTGCGAGCAACTGGATGCGCATGCGCAAACGGTGTACACACTACGCAGTCTTCTTCTTGTGGTCGACCACCTCAAGTTCAAATGAATGCCGCCACCTGCAGTGCGCAGGGGAAATGACAGGAAATGTAGGCAAATAAGGTGTATATGAGATGAGGATGGAGCATTCAATGTAGGGTACATTTACCTTTTTTTTACTATCCCTAATCCAGGACCACGAGTGATTTCTACACATTGGACATTGACTTCAGAAAACCTTTAAAGTCAGGATTAAGTTTTAGCGACTTATTTAGGGAAAAGTTAACAAAACAGGGATTTGTATTGTAGTTGACTGAGGCTGGTTTGCATTTAATGGTTCATCCAAATCACTCTCACGGGCACATTTTCTCATCTACACTTAGCTTCGTGATCAGGTTTGTAGCTATCTGTCTCTGAGAGGTCAACTGCTATCAATTCAGTGGTCAGTCCTCAGACCATGGTCGCTAACACGGACCACTGGTTACTATCACTAGAGGGCGCTGAAGCTAGCCACCACCTCCTCAGTGGTCCGTCGCGTGGTCCTAATCCATCGCACACCTCCTCCTGCATTAATTGTTTTTGTTGACGGAGACAAATAAACACCACAAATCATAATAATTTGTTTATGAATTATATTGTATTGTCGATTAGGCCTAGATTGTATTGTTATTGTTGTACTGTGTATGTACTGACGTTTGTGAGACAGACAGGCATATAT
>VMKM01000719.1:0-255118 GCA_008360985.2 Macquaria ambigua | reverse complement strand
GCAAAGCAGAGGAGTGGAGAGGAGAGGAAACAGCTCTGTGGTTGCTCAGAAGATGTGCATAGTAAGGCAGAAGCTCAGGCCTTCCTTTGATATGATGCTCAAGCTGCTGAGCTCCTTCTCAGTGGTTTATAGTTGAGATTCTGCTGGAGAGCTCGTGTTGGAGACAGCTGGAAAGAAGACTGGAGTGGCAGGGGTGGGATCTGTGGGTGCTTGTGGGGACCTGTAGCTTGGACCAGCAGTCCAGGGCTGCTGCAGCACAAGTCAGCCTGTCTAATGCAGATAGATTAGTTGCTGCTCTTCTAATAGCACGGGTGAGAGCGCTGAGTGAAGCGGGATACGGCACAGGGGGAGGAGATCACTTAGATTAGCGAGCAGCCTAGCGCAGTGTGTTGCTCAGAGAGAGAAAGCATCAGAGAGGAGGAGGAGGAGGAGGAGGAGGAGGAGGAGGAGGAGGAGGAGGAGGAGAAGAAGGAGGAGGAGAAGAAGAGAGAGAGAGCCGGGCCAGTTGCGCTCTGCTCTGCAGCAGGAACCAGGGTCCATCCGCTCATCCTGGGGAGTTTTTGATCAGAGGGGACAAGGGAACAGCACCGCAGGTCATTGATGCTCTCTCTGTCTCTCTGCCGATGTTTTGCAGGAGTGGTGCCAGCCAAGAGGAGTCCAAAGCTGGTGGTGAGTACTATGATCTTCAGCTCTTTTGTGTATGTGCATGTTTGCTCTACTGAGTGAAAGGAGCGCTATTTAAAGAACAAAAGACACAGTGATATGCTATCTAACTCTTGCTTCACTGTTCTGCACCCAGAGCTTCATAAATCTTCAATCCTCTTTACTTCTTTCTCAGTCTGCCACTTTGACTTTTGCTTCTTTTACTGTGTTCCTCCTCTTGCTTTTCTTGCCTCTGTGTTGTCATTTCTCTTTGTTTCATATCCTCTCTTTCTCTCCACATCCCTCCACTCCTGCCACGCTGCCATCCTGTGACTGATTAAGCATAGCCTGGGCAGAGCAGTGTAACAGTGACCAGCTGTTGGGGAGGGCAGACAGCTACAGCTGAGGGAAGATGGAAGAGAGGCATGAAGCAAAGATAGGAAAAAAAGAAAAAGATGTTGACGAGGGAGGGGAAGACCAGTGTGGAGATGGTTTGTCCCACAACAGTGAATCACTATGATAGCCCACAGATACAGAGGACACACTGAAGCTAACAGACAGGGAGAAGGGGGCAATGACGACAGAGTGAGCTGGAAGCAAAGCAGACGGAGATTGGGGAAGCTGGAGGAGATATTGCAACAGATTGCAATGTGACTCGTAGTTGTGATGGATAAAAGAGGACAGGGAAAGTGGGGTTGAAAGAGGCAGAAAGACCAGATATGTGAGCAGCGCGAGGGTCTCTTAAGGGACAGTGCAGTTATTCAGGAGTTTAAAGAGCAAATGCCTCCTCATTTTTAGGACTCATCTCAACCTGATAAAAAAATCAATACAAGCTCAGAAGAGATGCCAGTGCAGCTTTAAATTACTGTCACGCTAATTCACCCCTGGAGAGCCACCGAGTTATAGTAGAAGGACGTTTCCTCTGGACAGGCTCATCCAAGGTCAGCGATGGGTTCAATTCCCACCACTTGAGTGGAAGAAAACCTCGCCCTGTGCCTCTTGATCTGCATGAGAAGACCTCCCCTCAGATGGCTGGATGTTAGAATTAGGATTAGTTTTAAATGGTATCAGTCAGGGCCGTGGGTGTTACCTATTCAAGTCACATGGCACGGTGGATGGAGGAAGGGTGGGCGCTCTAAGGGGGTCGAGTGGGACCAATAGTGGCACTGCCAGAGTGTCACTTTGGATTAGCTTTCCAGTGAGGAAAAGCCAGTTTTCCCCCCTCTGTGTTATGTCAGTGAAATGTCACGCTGCATGCGATTTCGTGTCAGCCCAGACCAACCATTTTGCCTCCAGTTGAGAGTCTAAATAAATGCTCACAGTAAACTCCCATATGCAAGAGAGACTGTGCTGTCCCAACCCATTAAGCAAGTCTCCAGTGATCAAATGAGAAGTCAATTTTCCATGGCTATTGTCCTCATTAAGAAGCATTACTGGAATATTTGACCCCTTCATCTCGTACAGCGTGATGAGTGAGAGACTGGGAGACCGTGCCATGGCTTCTCTGCCATTTCATGCACTGGTTTATTATTCACATCGGATGGAACATTATTCAGTTGTCATATTTGTGCTTTTTCACTGTCAGTAATTGCATTTTCTCAGTAAGGCTCATTTTTCATAAAGCTGTAAAGTGTTTTGTAATGTGCATCTGCAAATAATAACATGGTAATATGTACATTCTCTGGTTGCAGAATCAGAATACAAAGATTATAGAAAACCATAAGGTGCCTAGCAGCACAATAACAGGCAAAAAAAAAAAAAATCATGGTACTCTATATATTGTCTAAGCGGGTGACTAAATGCAAGGGGCTTCAGTGGTGGGGTGTGGTTCTTCAGGCATCGGTAACACAATGAAAAACAATTCAGGAAGTCCAGTTTGAGTAAGAGTAAGTAAATCTGAAGCTTATCAATCTTCAAAGTACTCTGTAACAGGAGTTTACAACTCTGGAAAGTTAACAGGGCGGCAGTTATTGTATCTTGTAGCCCAAGTCCATCTGCATGTGGCTAAATATGTAAGATTACACTGAATATTTGAAGTGTTAAACTGTTAAAACAGGCGCTTTTTTAAAGGCAATTTCAGTTAGCTGAGTAGCAACAACATACAATACTGATCTGCTGCTGAGATTTTACAGTTTGCTTTTACACATTTCAGTTGAGACCAACCTTGATTCTGTGCATAGGTTTCCACACATGGACCTTCTGCAATAAACAAAGAATCATGGGATTCATAAAAGGCAATATTCTTTGTTCATTAAAATTCCCTCACATTTCAATCTGTCTTTGTCTCGCAACCATGGCAACCAAGTAATTTCTCCTCACACTCCAGCATACGTTTTTAGTGAGAAATGTTCTACTGCAATGTCTAAAAAAGATGACCTTGGACGCTTTTTTTCCCTCTCTTTGTCCTCCATCGACACTTTTCTCACTCATCTCTTTTCCCTTATATCTCGCCCTTATCACTGACTCACTTATCACTCTCACTTTTTTTCTCCTCTCTCTGCCCTCTACCTCCATCTTTCTGCTTATATCCACCCCCATTCCCTTACACACATACACCTCTCTCTCTGTTTTCTGTCCGCCCAGCATCAGTTAGAGAGGAAAGACAGCCAGAACAGCTCACAGCACAGTGTGTGCAGCCATCGCAGCACCCACACCGATTCTCCCAGCCACCCACCCTCTGCCATGCCCAGTGAGGCTGTGGCTCCCACTCCTGCTGCCCCCACCCAGCCTCTGCCAGGCCTGCCCCCTCAGGACCCCGCAGATGGCACCCTCACCCTCCAGAAGAAGCCAGACCCCTTTAAGATTTGGGCGCAGTCCAGGAGCATGTACGAGAGCCGACGTGAGTAGAATTCAGTTCTTCTCTTATTAACTTATTTTAGGAATTTGAAAGTTCTGCTGACTTAAGAGTTTAAACGGTCAGCAAGGTTTATCCTCTAGTGATATTACAGACCCTTTAACCTTCTATAAGGGTGAATATGGCCTGAGATTATCAGCCAGGAGATGTTTGATGGTTTAGATTCAAGATAAAATATAAAAAAGCTCTCACTTGGGGAATGAACTGCCCAAAGATCTGAGGCTATTATCAAACATTTTTGTAGATAAGCTTTTATGTAATGATGTAAAGGAATTTTCTGGCGGAGAGTTAGATGAGAAGATTGATACCACTCTCATGTTTATATGTTAAATATGAAGCTATAGCCAGCACCCGGTTAGCTTAGCTTAGCATAAAGACTGGGGGAATCAGCTAGCCTGGCTCTATCCTGCTAATCCTCTATCCTGCTAATGTCCACTGATTGGATAGTTAGACCCTTTTGATTAAGTGAAAAGACGCTGTGGAAACATATCTGATTGCTTTGCTTAGAGTGTATTAGCAAGTGTGCTTTTTCCATTGTGGATACACAGTTGAACAGAGGACAAGAATCACAGCTGTGTATACAGTGTGATCACCACAGGGTACATCTCGTCTATGTGTGTTTGTATCTGTTCATGCCTTTTTGTGCGTTTGCTAAACAATTGTGTGCTTACTGAGTCATAACTGATCCTGTGACAAAAGGTGCCTCCAAGAGGGAAGTGTCCTTGAAATCACATGCAAGTGCTTGCTGATGAGTGGTGTGCTGGTACGTGTGTGTGTTTGTGTGTGCATGTGTCAGTCTTACAGACACTGTTCTTGCCTTCCTCTATACTGAAAAGAACTGGCAAGTACAAGAAAAAAACAAAGAACAGCGTGCGTGCGTGCGTGCGTACTTTCCTGCACATCATCCAGTGAAGGGACAAGGCACACTTCACCTTTTAAACCACGTTTAAAAACTGACCACGTTTACATTATCAGCAGCCATGATAGTAGAGGGGCGACGTCTATGGCAGGTCTGCTGTGTTAGCTTGTCGCACATTGCGATTTGTTGCCAGTCCAGGTCATGCACAAGCCGTGTATTGCAGTGTTGGTTAATAATCATGGCTGCCTGTAGAATCTAGGACTGCTGCTGATTAAATATTAACTGGGCCCAGAGAGAGCTGCTTTAAGCTGCGGCTGATTGGTATATCTGTTTGATAACCCCCTGAAGGAGCTGCAGCCCCTTTTTTGAGTCGGCGGGGGAGGAGGGGAGACACAATGAAACAAGAAAGAGAGAAGGACACAAAGAATGACAAAGAGGCCCAGATTCTCTCGTCTGTATTTTTAAATGTATTCATGTGCATGCTGCCACATGTAAGTGCACTCTTGAATTTGTGAGTAGGTGATTACATGTGTCCACTGAAGAGGATAATTTCAGTGGCAGTACAGTGTGACTGAAAGGTGAGCTTTCGGGAATTTTGCTTCCCCTCAATGCTTCATGTCACCTGTTTGATGTGGCATACAGCCCTGCCTCTTACTGTTTACGTTGAGCTTTGATCACTACTCCATAGACACGGGTCAGCGGAGGGTTAATTACAAGTCTAGCAGTTTAATTCACACCAAGCACGTTATTGGGAGAACCGGAGAGCTGAAGCTAATGGGTTCACTACTGGCCTTGCGTGGTAGCCGTGTAGACAGCAGGCAGTGCAGGAAGAAATGGTCTGTGCCTCCTGTGCGGACTGGCCCCGTGGGTTGAACAGACTGACACCAAATTGCCTGTGTCCTCCTCCGCAGTCTGCTCTGTCCATGGTGATATGCAAATGTATGGGGAGGTGTGTGTGTGTGTGTGTGTGTGTGTGTGTGTGTGTGTGTGTGTGTGTGTGTGATGGACTGCAGGAGAGAAATAGGCGAAAGTGAGGCTACAAATCCATGTGTGTAAGAAAGGTGCAGTTATAAATGGGGGCTAATAATAGCCATTGAGTAACTTTTCAGACTGCAGGTCTGCGTGCATGATGAGGTCACAGCATGAGACTTTGCAGCCTAGTTTGTGGTCTACGCGTGAGAACAAGGAGCCAATCTGCTCAACGAGGCAGGGTTGGGCGAGGGAAGGAGCAGCTGTTGATCCTGCCTGCTCTCATTCTGACGCTAATAGAAAAACAAACACCTTATTGATCAGCGATTACACAACTGGACGTGGATTTGTGATAATAAAGAGACATGACTTGTTGGTTAGAGCAACAAGCTTCCAGTGATGAGCCTACATAGATGCTAATCAGTCATCGCTGAGCAGAGCCCGCAGGTCTTTGGCGGATTTGGTGCTTGGTGATCTCCATGGAGTCCTCTCACTGTTTCTCTTGTGCATTTCAGTGCCAGATTGCCAGGAGCAAGACATTTTCCTTTGGCGGAAGGATACAGGCTTCGGCTTCCGTATCCTGGGAGGAAATGAGCCCGGGGAGCCTGTAAGTATCCCTCCACCTTTGAATCCCATCAATAGTTTATCATAATAGCTGATGAATTAAAATACTTACACTCATAACACCCCATTCATACTATTGCTGATCATTTTAAATCTGTGAATGCTTTGTCCTTTTCCTTAGTATGCTTTCCAGTTCTATAAGGAGTTCTCTGTTTTGTTGGTCTTTCCATTTCCTCCTGCTTTTTTGTCTAGTCTGCCTTTAAACTGGAGTAGCAGAAACTCGTAACACATCACTCTGTCTAACTGGTGCTGTTGCTCTCTTGAGGATCATATAGACAGCTTGTTAAGAGAAGCAAAGGCCTTACCCACAATCCCTCTGGTTGTGCGCCATATATTTGTCTTAAAAGGAGGGAGAGTGGAAGGCAGATATTGAGGAATAGAGGGAAATAAAATGGCAGCAGGCTTCAGGTCTAGCCCACAGGAGTTAGTACTTGTTGTTTGTGCCAAAAATGCTGGGTGGTAGTTGTGCGCTTGTTTCTGTCAGAGCTGTGTGTACACTCCCACACAATGCCTAAAGCACACAAGCTTCTCCATGGCCCCAATAGGCTACAAATACCTTCAAAGTGAAGCAACAGTACTAGACTCTGAAACGCTGCTGTGTTTAACAGATTCATTTAAAATCAGAGGGAGATAAGTCACAGTGCGCTCTCTCTTGGCTGGTGGTTTAATTTACTGCAGTTTAATGACTCTCCATTAGCTATAGTACTGTATCATAATTATAAAGCTACTGTATTCACGTCACTGTTGATAGACGATACAATGAATTACAGCGTAATTTAACAAAAGTCAGTAATCCGTTACATCATGCATTGTGTGTGCTTGGCTTTTCCAGATCTACATAGGGCACATAGTGAAGTACGGGGCAGCAGATGAGGATGGGCGCCTGCGGTCGGGTGATGAGCTCATCTGTGTGGACGGCACGGCGGTGGTGGGCAAGTCTCACCAGCTGGTGGTGCAGCTGATGCAGCAGGCCGCCAAACAGGGCCACGTCAACCTCACAGTCAGACGCAAGACCCCCGGATACCCAGGTGATGAGAGTTTTACATAAAATATAACATGTTATATAAACATAATGCACACTGCTCGCTCTTCTGTGCACTTAGGCAGTCTATCTTTAACCTCGCCAAGGTGCTGGATATAAATACTTGAATCTAAAGTTAAAGAAATGCATGAGTAATACTTGTCTAACCAGGCTGTTCTCTTCTGCTTCATCTACAGTGTCAAAAGGGGAAGGTGACGTTCCCCCGTCGCCGGCCTCCTCCCACCACAGCAGCACCCAGGCACCCAGCCTGACGGAGGGCAAGCGGACCCCCCAGGGGAGCCAGAACTCTCTCAACACCGTCAGCTCTGGCAGCGGATCTACCAGCGGCATAGGCAGCGGCGGCGGAGGCGGCAGCGGGAGTGCAGTGGTGCCCGCCTCCCTGCAGCCGTACGATGTGGAGATCCAGCGTGGAGAGAACGAGGGCTTCGGTTTCGTCATTGTGTCATCCGTTTCCAGGCCTGATGCCGGCACCACCTTTGGTAAGTGAGGCAGACTGAGCTGGAGCTAGTTCAGATTGACAGGGACTTCTGTTCAGTTTGACAAGAGAATTTATTTTGTTTACTATAGGCTGGCTCTGTTTGACTTCAACGTGGTTCAATTTAGACTTTAATCTGACTCAACAGTTTGATTGTTTGGGCATTTGCAATCTGTATTGGTGCATGTTACGTGAAAAGAGTTTTTCTGAAGATTATTTTTCTCTGTGATTAATTTACTCTCCGACTGTGAGCAGCATGCTCAAATAACTTCAAAACAGAACAATATTTTGGTCTCAAAGCAATATTCTTCAAAGGTTACCACATGGCACTAACGATAATACTTTGCCGAAAACAATTTTAAACCATACCCATTTGATAGGTTCTCTGCAGGGTTCACCAGGTCAAATTGAAGATCTTAAGACCTTTTTAATACCACATAGAATGCAACTTAATACCCGTTTCACAATCGTACTGCTCAAAGTATAAAAGTATGAGATAAAATCAGTACAGACGATATGGCCAAGAATTGTTTTCAATACTTCAGTATATAACAATAATTCTTAATCATATAATTAATCAAATTTACACAACCTGAACCAACAGAACCAGAAAATGGAAGGATGCATTATTGCATTGAAAATGATTAATTCATTTAAGTTTTTGCTAAAATCCAGTCTTGCCCATTATGAGTCGATGAGCTTCCTAGCTACTGTAGCTAGCAGTAGTGACAGTGCTTGCTGTAGGTCTGATTGTGCCGACTAAAACTCAACAAAAAAGATTGAACAGCGTCCTGCATGCATAATCTACTGCCGACACAATCCCACTTTTAGTTTTTAGGTGTTAATGTCTTCCAACGGTCCACCATCAGATACAAAAACTTTGTATAACTTACACTGCAGCCTATGACAGGCAAGAGAAAATATATATGACTTTTTAATACCTTCTAAGGCATTTTTTGATTAAACTAAATTCAATGCTTTTTAAGCCTTTTCAAGACCTGCAGACACCCTGAACAATTTGATCTCAAAAAACCTGAGAGTTGGTGCATGAAACAGCCCCAGTCTCCTATGCATACCTCCGGCAAAGAGACTCATCCACAGAGAGTATAAATGAACCACTGAGTAAAATGACTGATGCCATCTCCTGGCACAATTACAATATTTTTGCAGTTACTCCTCATTGAGTTTCCTCTACTTTATGAATAGCAGGCGAGTTTGACAGGAGTACGCTTAATGCCACAGGCTGAGGTCACAAACCCACGATCATGAGCTTAGGGATAAAAAAAAAATCTCTTCATGTGCGGAGCGCGCTCCCTTGGGATCGGCCTGGTTGCAGCTTTATCACAAACACCATCATCACAGATTCTTGCCTCACAGCTGCCCTCATTCAGCATGTAATTGAAGTCTACTCAGCACACTCCAGCTGTCTATACCGTTTACGTATCATGGCAAAACAACAGAATTGCATGAATTAAAGTTGCTCAGGCATTGATGAGGAATTGTAGATGTCCTCCTCGAACAAATTTGGTATTAACCTCCGAGTGATGAATTTCCAACACCAATGTCATGCCAAGGTCCCTTGTATAGTTAGCCATTATGATGATGTACTGTGGTGTGTCACAGGCGAAACACAAGAATGGATGAGACGTTAGCCACACTGACTGCCCAGAGATCCCATGAGCTAATGGTGTTGCTGTGCAAATTGCAATGCAAGAATTAGTGTTATTTATAGTGACACCAGTGACAGTGCTAGTCAACAACCTTGTCTAAACGTCTTGTAGTCTTTTGAGGTTCCTGTTTTTGCTGCTGCCTCACTGCGCTCCCCTGCTCTGCTCCGTCACTATTCCCCTTGGGACGACGAGATGAATGGACTTTGTGCTTTCATGTGCTGATCTGGGATCGTACTGCAGCATCCTGCGCTCACTCGCTTAATGGATTCCAACCATGTGGGACATGAGCTGAAACGTGACGGAGGAAAGTGTATTACTAAAACAAAAAAAAAAAACAGACATGGCTCTGAGGACTCTTCCAGGAGCGCTAGATGTTTGTCACTCCTGGGAAGAACAAAGCAGTTTCAACTGATTCAATCTCCCGTACATCATGGATACATAAACCATTTTGCTCCAGTCCAGCAGGGCGCATCCCTAGGTATCCTAGGTACATGCCACATACCCTGTAATGTCCCACATCTCATTATTTAGATAGAGAGACAGGATACAAGTGCATTTTTCAATCAAGACGAAGAGAGGGCAGCTGTCAAGTAAGATGATGTAATAAATATGGATGTTACAAAAATACTGAATGGGGGGGCGGGGTGCAGGGAGGAGCAGAGATAAAGGGAGTGAAATGAAGGGAGGGTGAGGAGAACTGGAGATCCCGAGGGTCCGTTCAGAGCTTCTGTGTAAACAAGATGTGCGGTATTGAACACTGTCACTCAGGTGCAGATTGTATTTCTTGCAGTGCTTGCATTGACCACATGGCTAGTGCCATATAGAAGCTATAGGCTGCACGTCTCACCTCAGAGTGCTCCTCTTTAGGAATCCTTATCATTTTCTGAGCTGGTCAAGAATTACCTGAACGTCTTACACTGCAGCAACGATTGTGTGCTCATTGATCCCTGGTAGGGAGGTGCTGTCATGATGTGGTGTCCAGTGTATTGATAGCCTGTCAAGCGCTGGCCACTGTGGGCCCTGACCAGTGGCATATGATTCACAGTCCATTGATGAATGCATCAGAAGATGGGGGCAGAGGACAGATTCTGCATTTTCCCACTGAGCCCATGAATTTAGTTTTTGACATTATACAGTTTTAACTTTTATCTTTTTACCCTTTTTTCTGAGGCATCTAGTATTTTGCATGTGTACTGATCGCCACATGTTAACTTGGGATGTATACACAACTTAATGGTTTTCTGTGGGTGAACTGGGATGTGGTAATTTGGTTAATTAACCTTTCTTTTCGTCTCTTTCTCCCCATTTTCTTTTTCTTTTCCTTTTTGTAAAATGTCAATATAACCAATCAACACAATCAAATCATCACCACACACTATTTCTAACACACACACACAATATACACGCAAACAAACAAACATGTATGTTAACACAAAAGCTGGAAATGCTTGTGTGGCCATGCCCCACAAAATAGGACGCATCATCGAGGGCAGCCCGGCGGACCGCTGCGGGAAGCTGAAAGTAGGGGACCGAATATTGGCTGTTAACTGCTGCTCCATCACCAACAAGTCACACTCGGACATCGTCAACCTGATTAAGGAAGCCGGGAACACAGTCTCGCTCAGGATCATCCCGGGTGATGGTAAGGCTTTTGGCTTAAAGCCTCACATGGCTGTTTCATAATGCAGCATGATGTGACTTATTCATGGATGTGGTGGGAAGGAAAGGGCAACGCTGCTTTTCACAGGCAAGAGAGCTTTTCATCAGGGTGTGAACCCTGGTATCTCAGAGAGTGAGTCATTGAGTAGGAGTAAGGTGAAGTTGCCCCCAGAAACTACTGTAGCACTTCTACAATTCTTCTCTCGCCTTCTCTCTCTCTTTCTGCTTTTTGTTTATTTTCTTTGCCAGATATCTTACCATTTGCAGTTTGAAAGGATTAGAAACACTGCTCATATTTAATCAAGTGCTTCCTGTTGGCGTTAATCTCTTCAGCTTAGTTTAGGAAAGGAAATAGAACTGCATAATATCGCAGCACAAGCAGTTTGCGACCCAAAGCTCCACATTTTGGGTAAAATATGTCAAGTGCTGTAATAAGGGCGCTTGTTACTGGCTGAGTCACTGGTCAACCAGTGAAAACACTGAGCAGAGCTCTACTGTAATACCCTCCATAGAGACGGAAAATGAAGCTTAATTAAGACTGGAGGTGAGAGAGGTGGGAACATACTCCCACACACACATGTTCGCTAACTCTCAGGCTTGTGCATGCACTGCAAGGTTTCCTAGTAGAAAACATGCCATGGCCTTGTAAAATGGGAATGATGGCATTTATTGGTTCACCTTATTCTCATTTCAAATATCATGAAAGATGTGTGTGGCTACAGAAAACCGTTCACCTCAGAAAGACAGAGAGGTGGCCATGAGGAACTCATATCTCTTCGAGTAATGAGGGGAGAGTGAGTAAGGAGACGAATGAGTCAGGTTGATGTTCTTGCTAAACACAGACAGAGCTGTACTCCTGCCAGTGTCACTGGAAACTAATGTGTGCTGCAGTGTTCTTGCTGGTGATAAGATGGAATTGAAGAGAGGCAAGAAAAGACAGTTGTGTCCTTGTTTTTTTCCCCTCCTGGAAAAGTAATTTTTTTCTTTACTGCTGTTTTTCTTTCGTGCAGTTGGAGCCAGTGTTGTCCATGAGCAAATGGCAAATGACAACATCACAGGCAGTTAGAATCAGGTCGAATAGAGTAGCCTGTGGGCGGTTCAGTGGACTCTTCTGGACAGTAACATTTTGTTCTCCAGTGTGTCTTTCGAAAACACTGCTGTGGGCAAATGCATTTAACAAAAGCAGTCACTTTATTTTAGTTTAGCCATTTTCTATTTTTATCTAATTTTTCTGTGTTTCTTTCCAGAATCTTCCAATGCTTCTCTGCTGACTAATGCCGAGAAGATAGCTACCATCACCACCACACACACACCTCAACAGTCCACAGAGTCCCGGTAGGTGATGATGCATCAGTTTTTTCATTATGCATAAATGCAACTGTCTTTCTAGAATCTATTCTTTAATACAGCACAATGTGTATTCACATTGGTTTCTATTTTTTAAAGGAATAACTCAAAGTCGAAAGGAGCTCCTCCTCCTCCACCCGCACAAAGTCAGACAACACAGGTAAGAATAGATGTTTTCACTCCACAGTTAATGATCGTCTGGGTTTTACATCGATACCTCAGTTACCAACTATCAGTCACGAACAATAACACTTACTATAGCAATAGACAGAGGCAAGTTACAGATCATAAGTCTATATAAAGCCTTTTTTTGTCTGAGTTGTCAAATAATATTGGTGCCCATTTTCACATAGTCTCTCCTGGAAGGTATTCATAGTGTTGCACTCTGTTGTTCACATGAATAGCGATGGAAATAGTGGTGTTAAGAATGTGAAAAGAGAGCCAAAGAGAAAGGTTCAATTATCAATCACAGTCAATCACAGCGTGAAGTGGGTGTGAATGTTGGATTTTTACTTTCGGAGAAATTGTCAGACATAGCTCCCCTGAATTCTGACGTCGGAAAGGCGTGTGTGTGAAGGAGGGGGTTTCTGAAGCTATTCAACCATCTGACAAGCAGTTCTGGTGAAGCATACTGGCAGCTTAAACGTCCAACATACAATATACATGCGTGGATAGCTACACTTGTGCACTCTGACACAGGAGTGTTGGGAAAGTGTACACCAAGTGTGAAAGCATCATAGTAGATTTCGAGAAGATCAGTCCCGTTGCATTTGAGATAACCAGTGAGAGAAGAGAAGAGAAAAACACCATAAATCAACGGTAAATTACTCCCACAGATCTTTATTTTAAAACGAAATTTCATTGTTGCAATCCACCTTCTCTTTTAGCACAATAAGTCTAAGTCTTGACCAACGTATTCAAAGAAAGATGCTCAGTGTTACGTTTCATCTAAAAGTAGGCTGTATCTTATCAAGCCATTTCAGAAAGGCAGTTTTCCATGCAGCATGTCAGGATACATATTTTTGATTCATTCAAGTTGGGGTGTCATATCCTAAATTGCATCTCTATTTTTCAATTACATATTATCACACGCACAAATGACCATATTCCCTCTTTTGTTTATCTTGAAGTAAAAAAACATTCTACAATATCTGTAAAATCTGACATTCAAATGAGTTAGTTTGATTATGAATAAAGAGAAAATGATTTTGAAAGAGACTATACTTCTGCTGGGAGGGAACTTTTGATGATTATGGGGTCCAGCCCTTGTGGTGCCCTTGCTTAGTGATCTGTACCCTGCTCACAGGCTCATGTGGCATTAATTATTCATGCATTCTAGGGTATTGTACTGCCATTGACATTTTGTGAGTTTTTGTGGGACATGCCTTGATTAGTCCTGAAGTTTGGACTCACCTTTTGACTCCCTTGTGCAGCATGGATTAGTCACTCCTCCTCCCCGGTCTCTCTTGTGACTTTCTGTGACTCTCTCCTTTTCTGTCTCATAGGATGCAGAGTTCTACTCTGTGGACCTCGAGCGGGACAGCAAAGGTTTTGGCTTCAGCCTGAGAGGAGGACGGGAGTACAATATGGACCTGTATGTGTTGAGACTAGCGGAGGATGGGGCTGCTGTCAGAAATGGCAAGATGAGGGTACGAAACCATTAAAATCAGAATTTTTGACTACAGCGAGTTTATTTTTCTCCTGTGTCTTCTTCTATACATCTTGGCAGGCTAAATTATCTCTTTGCACGCTATATATGAAACACTATCATTAGCTAGCGGTGACAATAACGTGGCCTCTCTGTTTTAGGTGGGAGATGAGATCCTGGAGATTAACGGTGAGAGCACAAAGAATATGAAGCATTCACGTGCCATTGAACTGATCAAGAACGGTGGTCGGAGGGCGCGGCTCGTCCTCAAACGGGGAGATGGATCTGTGCCTGAATATGGTAGGTAAACATGTTGCAATGTTTTTCTCCTCTTCCTGTAAATAACACTGCTAATGCCAGTATTGAAATCTCATTATTGTTCCAGCTGTACACACCACAGACTAGAATAAAGCTTCTTATCCGTTTAGTGCACCACAGGGACATGTACTCTTTTTTGTTTTTTTAATTGATTTTCATGAATGTTTTTAACTGTGAATGATAGACGTTTTAACAGAAAGACACTTTCTCATCCATTCATTTAAAGCGACTTGTCATAGTTTCAGCTGAGATTGAGGTGTCAAATATTATTGATCAATGAAGGAATGGTTGCCACGAAAGTCTCTTCAGTGATTTATACTCTATAGGATCTGTAGCACATATGTTTTACAGCTGAAGTTATTCCCTCCCAAGAGCTGTATGCTCTGCTGATGGATTATTCCTCTCACAGTTTGAGTCACATTGTTGTATTTCTCAGCATTATTTTCTGATTTATCTGGGGTTTAATTTTCTGACACTTTCTCCCCTCTCAGATGTTTTTTTTGATAATGTATAAAGTGTAATATTGTCTTGTCTTTCACAACAAACCCCTTCTTCTCTCTATTAAGATGTACTGTAAAACAGCCTCTTGTCTGTTTTATTTGTTCTCTCCTCTCTATTCCTCCTTATTTCTTTCTGATTGTCTCTTGTCGCTGGGCTCTTCCTCCTCTCTCCAGCGATGATGGCTCCTCATCTCGCTGTTGGTACAATGAGGAATGACAAGATGGGAGAGCCCTGTTTCTACCTAATGGGCCAAAATCAGACCACGGTTTGTAGCCAAAAGTCTGTCCCAATCCACACTCCCAGTCATCTTTTTCCTTTCAATTTTATCCACCCTTCCGTCCAGCTCATCCCTACCCGAATCCCACTTTGTGTGTGTTTTCGCGCGGGTGTGTTTACATAGTGTGCATGCTTTATGTCTTGTCATGCCTGAATTAAACTTTACTTAATTTAACTTCTGTGAATCTGTACACGCACAAACCCTCCCCCCTCCGCCAGCCCCACACCAGATATTTTTACTGGGACTAATTTAATGCCACTGCTCATCATATGCTGCTGCCATAGCAACCTGTCTCTAATTTGGCAGACCAAACACAATTTTTCTTTTGCTTTTGGTTTGTTCTTCCCAATGATGCACATTGAGCTGTTCACCATTTTGTTTTGAATGATTTCCTAGGTGCCTGCCGTGTCATTGATAACCCCTGCCCTACACTTGCCGATGTGTTGCACCTGCTGTTGTTGCTGACATCACCTTGTGACCCTTACAAAGAAAACATATTGAAGTGATTTATCACTTCAATGCCTTTTATGTGTATAGATGTAAAACAGAATGTTACACATCAATTTAGATTAGCCTAATTGTTTCTGGGGGTATATACAGCATATGAAAGAGCACATGTATGCATGATTTCCATAAATCTCTGCATTGACTTTCTGTCATGTCAATGCAAGAGCTCACATGAACCAACAAGGAAATACATGTCTGCTGAACACAATAAATGTCACGTTATTGAAAGTATTCTTCAACCTCATTCCTCTTCTAAGGTATTTCTTGTCAACAAGCTTCTACTCCTTTCTCCTCTCCTGCAGACGGCAGCAGTGACGGGCACCCTCCCACGCCCGGGGCACAAAACACTCCGGAAGTGAGAACGCTGCCACCTAACAGCCGATATCACACCTCATTGGAGTCCAGTTATCCACCAGACCTTCACAAACCATCACGCCAGGAGGAGGCTGCGCGTGGCCGAGACAGGGACAGGGCGGGGTCAGATCAGATGGACTACCAAGGCCGGCAATTTAACCCCCACCATCATCACACCTGGAATAACAATCACAGTCAAAGTACCCCCAGACAGCAGTCTCCAGACAACAGTAACAGCAGTAGCAGTGGCAACAAGAAGAGCCGAGGCCGCAAAGTCAAGAAGTCCGAGTCGGAGAGCGGCATCTCTAAACTTCTAAAGACTCTGAGGAAAGACAGCTCGGGGAAGAAGGCTGCAGCTGCAGAGAAACTGAGGGGACGAGAGCTCTCAAGCAGCAGTTCTACTTTGGACGGGAGGTTCCGCCTGCAGCGCCGCGGCTCCCTTGACCGCTCACCAACCCGAAAGCACGCCTCGTCTCCTGATCGTCGGCGGGCCAAGTCGATGGACCGCAGGGCAGAGCGAGCCCATCGGGACCGTACACCTGAGAGGGAGTACGATGATGGAGGGTTCCTTGCAGTCACCCCTGAACGCAAGTTCTATGAGCGGCGGCTCCTCAAGGACTCACAGATGGCTGGGCGAGTCAGGGAGGCCACAACCCCCGAGCGCACCAACAACAACGGGGATTCCTTGTCTCTTTCCAGGGGCCGTACATATGATAGAGCCACAAAGAACGGCAACCTCCTGAGAGACTCTTCCTCAGAGAGGAGGGAGGAGAGATATCTGATGAACGGGACACCGGAGAGACGATACCAAGTGGAGCGGGACTCTTCCCCTGACAGCAACTACAGCCGGGACGAGCTGAACTATGCAGCAGCGCCCAGACTGAAGGACTACTACAGCATGATGAAGAACAATGCTGCACACAACAATGCTGCCTACAACACAGGCCACAACAATAACGCAGTAGGACGCAGCCCAAACCAGCTCCCTGAGCCCAAGAGAAGGCTGTACAAAGAAAGCCCCAAAGACCTCAGCATCTAGAGCAGAGCAGAGATCCCCCTCGCCACTCTCTCCTCTATCTGTGCAAACTATGTACCATACACTGGAATTGGACTTCTGAGGATACTAACTCTTGTGCTTTATTTGGTCAACTGGTTTATTGATTGATTTGATTGACTTAACTACTTGTGATCCCATCCAGAGATTCATAAAACAGCAGGAGTACAATCCTTCTATCAGTTCATACTGGTTGTTTTGTCATTGTTAGTTATTTTGAACATAACAGAAGTTGTTGTACTATAGTAAAAGGTATTGTATGTGCCTGCATATAAAATCGGTGATATTGCTTTTTGTAGGCATTGCTGAATCTAAATATTTGTTCCCTCAGAGGTATGAAACATGCTTCCAGTTGTGGTAACTTCTAACTACTAAGCTTGTTTTCAACTTGTTTTTAGATGTCTTTTCCATTCCTGAATTGCTTTACTGAACAAACTATAGCACAAAACACTGATGTTCACAAGAACTGTGAAAGTCACGTTCGACTTAAGGCAAAAATCTAAATTTAAGATCTGATGGTAAAAGTAGAGTGATAATTATATAAATAATATATGACTTTTTGCATTTGCTCACTATTTATTTTTAATTTGGCACATATCTTGAGCAAGCTTCATTAAATCTTTAAGGACCAAGGTAGACATGCACACTGTACCTGGGAAAGCATGCTGTACCCTTACTTGTGTTGCATCCTTTAAATGTGTGGCAGCTCACCCTCCTTTGCCTAAATACACCCACACGCTACTGAAATTAAGAAATCAGACAACTGATGTGAAAATTGGCAATGTCATTAGTTTCTCACTTGGAGTAGGATTTTAAAAATAACTTGAACACTCTGACCCTTTGTTCCTCAGTGTGTACTGATGTAGCAGGGAAGGAACCTGACTCCCTTTCAACTACAGGCAAAACTGTTCTGGTAGATTCTCTGTCGCGGGAAAATGAGACGTATCTAAATTTGTTGCTCATCAAAATTTCAATGTAGTACTTTAGATGAGTCTGCATTATGCCACAATACCAGCTTGAAGCTGCCATAAATTATGATTTTTCAGATATGCCAAAAAAAAAAGTTTAAAACAAACAAATATGTAAATTATCGCTGTGCAAGATGCATGTGTAAATTTAAGTGTAGTTTAACCACTTTATCCGATAGGTCTGAGCGAGAAAAATCGATAAGGAACATGCACTGTAATCCCACAGTAATTGTTAGCCCTGTCCTCATGTTGATGATACCCACATTTGCGCACCGACCACCTCCTGGGTCCTGACACAAAGAGATGAAGTGGTTTGTTGTGTTGGTAATATATGGAGCTTCCCGGCACAGGAGATGACCAATCTGCCATGCTGAGCCATGCTGTCACGCCACTGGAGTCTGACTGCTGCTTTATAACGTGTTTTGTGTGTATTCTCTGTTTTAGGTTTCATTAGAGAACTAAAAATATATTGGATAAACCACAACAAATGCATTGTTTGATCACTGTTGTCGCCATGGTACTGTATTAACAAAAAAAAGAATTAGAAAAAAAAAGAAACACGTTTAAGAAGTTAACCTGTTGGCCATCACCTGTAAAGAATTTTTCCAATGTAACTATTAGGAACCTGCGGAATAAAATGTTGCCTTTTTCTTGTACAAAAGAGAAATTTATGAAAAACCTCAGCAGTGAGGAATGTGATATTGTGTTTATATCTCTGAAATGGACCTGATGATTTATGGGAAATATGTTGATTTACTCTGGATCAGGTATGTAAAGACATTTTAAAAATGAAAGACTGTATTTGGTCAATCAGAAACTGTTTGATGGTTTGAATCTCTCTCGATGGTTAGCCTGCCTTTGTATTATAAAGCACTTGTATGCAGTCTGTGTTCTTCAAGCATTAGTTCTTGCAATGTGCTCCGGACATAATGCTGTCTCTGTGTTGATAAAAGCAGTACATGTATATGGGCCAATCTTTTTTATAAAACTATGCATATATAAATACTACATTGTTCATAGCTTTATTTGACCCATGAAGCTATACATAACATTAGTCTAAGTACAAGTAGATGTGGACTTATCCGGCTTCTTTCCTTGAGATGGATTACAATGTATATGTAGCTATCAAAAGAAGTCTGTGAATGCTATTTTTATTATCAAATAAAGTTTTCCATACAAATTCAAAAGGATTTCATATTTCTGCACAGCCGTTTTTCCAGTAATGTCTCTGGAGAGGCTTTTGAGTTTGTACACTCTTTTGTTTTTTTAAATCAAATCACTCGGGTGTGTCAGTTGTGGTTTTAATACGCAGCTTTAGAGACTTTGTTTTATTGAAGATCGACACTGGAGGAACATTTACTAGATTTAACAGTGACAGTACACTGGTTCACACACTTATAAAAAAAAAAAGAAGACTGTAGTATGGGCTGTCAACTGTATTGCCTTCGTTGTCTACTTCTTATTTCTACAACACAGTGATGCAGTACACAGAATGCAGTGAGGTAGTCCAAGCAATACTGTCTCACTCCATATACTCCAACAAAAGCACAATTCATGTTTCTTTAATTGTTAGAAAGTAACTGCCAGTGAACACTAATTATTACCACTGATATACTTTGTCATCTCAAATGGCACAATATAATAATTCTATCGTAGAAATTGTTCAATTAATGGACACTGTATAGAACTGGGTGACTGTTTAGGGGGCCAATTTCTAGACTACTGGATTCTTCTGAACTAAAAAGATTATAACTGGTATTTATTTACAAAAAGGTAAATGGTATCTTGTGTGTGTGTGTGAACAGAAATTCGTAAGGTTGCCATCCATGCAATATTCTTCAAATACCTTCATTACATTTTCTAGAGTATGAATGTGCAACCGCAGCAGGAGAAGCTTTTCTTATTTTAGTGCTAAATTAAAGCAGCGAGTGATTGAATTCTTCTTTTTCTTCCTTAAGCTCTCAGCTGGAGCTTGACTTCAGCTTGCTCGGTGAGTATATCTGTATTCCACGAAAGTAGCACTGGTATGAGGGTTGCTATAGCTACGCATGAGGGTCATTATAGTAGAGATCTTGAGGTGTTTGTTTTTCTCAAGCTTGGCGTACTGCACAACTAGGAACAGAAGAGGAGGAATCACATTATTACTTGAGTTTCAGTCATTTAACATACTGGTACAACTCAGTTTGCAATATCTATCCACTGTTAGGACTGCAGTAGTCATTATAGAGTATTACTGAATTGGTGTATCATAACAGAAAACCTTTGCTCTAAATCTTGTTTTCTATTATGACAGCTGAAAAAAGAACATTATTTAAAATCTATTGAGAAATGTCATGCAGCACTCATGATTCTTCCAGTAACTGATTATTCGGTAACACTTTTCCCCATATTTAGCATTTATTAGCTGTAAAAAAAGTAATAAAAAAGTATTTATTAATGTAGAGTATTTGTCAGCAATCATAACTCGTAAACCTTTACTTTAAGTCTCCCTATTTAGCATTTATAAGCAATATACTGTACAAACATTTAATAAATGTTCATCAACACACTATAATTTAGTTATAAAGCAGCTTTTTAAACATTTTAAATGTTCATTAATGTACAGCATTCATTAACAATTATAACTTCTCCTATGAAGACATTTCATTTCATTTATTCTCTGTTTATACACCAGCCTTCACTTATGGGTGCTCACAGGAGGAGTTATAGTTATTGACAAATACATTAATAAACACTAATGTCTGCTTACAACTACATAACAGTGTCTTATAAACCATTTATTAAATGTTTATGCTAAATAGGAGGACTTAAAGTAATGTATTACCTAGTCTTCCTTTGAAAATGGCTTTATTTTAAGGTCTATATGGTTTGTGTGTGATATGATGGAAGTAAGGAACACAAGTGAGGAGTAACGGTTTCCATTCCATAACCTTTGCATCAATGTGTCTCTTGGTAATACTGATTTGTGTTATCCTATAAGTCTTTGTCGGCGTTAACCTTTAACTAATGTGATTAATATTCGTCATCAAATAAAGTTGGTGTTGTGTCGTGTGCATATTCATCCCCGATTAATAATGTCATAATCCCTTAGGTAGGCCAAGTTCTAAGTCCAAGGTGACCTGTGATTGATATGAGATTACAGTAGCAATGCAAATGCCTCTACATAAGAAATTCAAACACTATTCTAAGTTTTTGTAAGTGTCTGTTCCATCAAGTTCTGTAGCAGAAGAGCAGTAGTTTCAACAATAATAGCTCTAAAGTAGAGATTGACTCAAGACATAAATGCATTCTGAATAGGTCATTCACATTTATTCATTTGATTAAATATACTACAGTCTTATGAACGTTGCCACCCAAATTGTAAGTAAAACATAAACAGGATGAGTCATTTGCAAAGTGCGTTTTATTTTACGTTGCCTTGATTACATGCCTCTACATTCAAAAATAAGCCAGTATCATATAGGATCCAACAGTAAAAGATTAACATTTTTTCCCTTTCCTCTCAGGAAAACAAAATCTCATAGATTGTTAAATTGGATATTCTGTACATACAGGAACAACTCTGTAATGGGCTGACCTTTCCTGCAACTGTCTTTAGGTTGAACCAACTCGTTTGTAAAAATACAAAAAGGAAGTTATTTCTGTAGACATTAGCTTTCAGTCGTTTCCCAGGGTAGGGGGGGGCAGAGGTCTTCTTCTTGGATGGTGGATCATGGAGCCTGTGTTGACGGCCCTTTTATGCAGGAGACACAGAGCTGGAGGAGACAGAGGAGGCCTCGGTCTTGGCAGTAGAGGACGCTCCCTCCTCCTCTTCGAAGGGATTCTTCCCGCAGCACAAGGTGGTGATCATGCAGTTGCGGAACTGCTTGTTCATGCAGATGTAGATCAGTGGGTTGTAGATGGCGGAACTCTTGGCAAAGAAGGCCGGGAGTGTCATCAAGAGTGGTCCAAACTCAGAGCCCTGATGTGTGAAGATCCACCAAGCCACACCAGCATAGGGAAACCAACATATTATATAGGCGATAACCATGATTACGACCATGCGGCTAACTTCCTTCTCAGCCCTCTGGGTGGTCTCAGACTCCTGCTGGGCAGCAGCAGCCTCCTTGACAACACAGAGCAGACGGCCGTAGCAGAAGAACACGACAAACATTGGAATGATGAAGTGGCAGATGAACATGTAGATAACAAAGGACTCATTGTTGAAACCTTCTGCACGTGTGTAGTAGTCGACTCCACATGAGCACTGCATGCCCTCAGGGATGAAACGAGACCAGCCGAGAAGAGGGGGCCCAGCACAAGATAAAGCCCCTATCCAGGTGACGACCAAACCCATGATTGCGTGATTCTCCCCGAAGCGGAAGTTGCTGATGGGCTTGCAAACAACAAGCCACCTTTCAACAGCCAGAACAACCAGTGACCAGAGGCCTATCTCACCACCGACGGTAGCAAAGAATCCTTCCAAATTGCAGCCAAGGCGTCCTAGGACGAAGTAGCCATGCATAGAGGTGTACATCGTTGTGGTGAATCCTCCAAATACCATGAAGAGGTTAGCCACAGCAAGGTTCAGCAGGATGTAGTTTAGAGGGGTTCGCAGCTTCTTGTGTTCGAGGGTGACGTACAGAGTGAGGAAGTTGATGGGGAAGCCAAGGAGGATGAGCAGGAACATGTAGGCACCCAGGGCAGCATAAGCTGCTGGGTTGACAAGGTAATACTGAGGGTATTCATATGGACTCCGGACAATGCCGGTGGTGTTCAACATAGGGACATAGAAATATGGTCCCTCTGTGCCGTTCATGGTTGCAGCTTGCGGTTGCGATCAGCCCTTCGGTGGTGTTTCTTCTGGCTTATCAGGAGAGTGATGTAGAGGGACCTTGCTACAAAGGGACCCAGGTAGTCACAGTCTGGCTTTTAAAGGCACACCTTGGATTATCACTTTCCAAATCCGTCAGCACAAAGTGATTTAGGCCACAGTTAATATCTAATCCAGCCACCACTGCAAACATATCTGACCACTCATCAAGATATTAAGGTTGCACCTGCTCATGCCTATCATGGGGCTATCCAATGACTGCTTATTTTAAAGCATGATTACAACATGGTACCTCATGTAAATAATTCATCTTTTCGTGTGCACTGAATATGAAGGATACTATTGAGGGCGACTGTTTCTGTGCACAGTTCGCATGTTTCATATTCATGTGACTTTCTTCTAGGTGCTCCCAACTCCTTAAGTAAAAACACGCAAGTGTTATATATATATATATATAGATGTGAATTTAAGCATAAGTGTTAATCTGTGAAGCTGTGTGATAGACTGGTGACCTGTTCAAGGTGTGTCTCTGCCTTCTGCTGGGAGACGCTCCAAACCCCCCAGACCCTGAATAGAGCTAAGCAGGTAAAGGTGGTGAATTAATATAAATTCATTTCACGTAACTTGTAACCCCAAAACCTTAATCTAACACTGAATGTACAGTATGCCATTACATTATAACTATAACATCAAGTGTAACTTTTATTCTAAAAATAAATTCATCCCAAAGTCATGTGGTTTTAGTCTACTTCTAAAAACCTTTTGTGAAATATCTGAAAATAAGTGGGTATTTTAGACCACTTTAGTGAGGGTGGTCACAGGTGCAATTCTATTTTGTCAAAACAGTCAAAATCACTCATATACTGGACTATAGTTTACCCTTCTGACAAACAAATAATATGCCAGAGTCTTCCTTAACCCAATTTACTCGAGTACTGCTGCAACTCTCAATTATCGATTAATGTGCCAATTATTTTCTTGATTAATCAATTCATTGTTTAGTTTTAGTATAAAATGTTAATAGTAAAAAAAAAAAAAAAGGCAATTTGCTTGTTTTGTCCCAACAACAGTCCACCACCTAAAGATATTCAATTTACTGTCATATGTGACAGAGAAAACAGCAAATCCTCCAACTATCATCAAGTGTTTGGCATTTTTGCTTGAAAAATGACTGAAATGCTTAATTAATGATCAAATTAGTCAGCATAGTTATTGCAGCTCTACTCTCGAGATCTCTTTATTTCATCTGAGGCTGTTTTTCTTATGTAATTCTTATACCTAATCCTTCTATGATTATTTCTAAAAGATGTTGAAATGCATAGCAGGCCAAAGAGAGAACATACATAAATTAAAATCATGTTAGCCTGTGCTGCAATAAAGTCCTTGTTTGCACGTAAATACTTCACAGAGATTAAAAATCTTTTGTGCAGGAGTGTCCTGGCCAAGATAGCAGCAGCACAATAATAGGCCTTGAAAATGTCTTAAAATATCCTGGTCTCTTGTGTTAATGTGTGGTAAGTGGACGATTTTCTGTACTGTATTGAATGTAGAGCAGAGGCAGTGGTGTTGCTGAGTAGTGGACCATCTTAGCTCTTGGTAAAGAGCTCAGCACTTTCCTAATGGGTGTTGCATTAAAGAGATTTGGGGCTTATGGATGTGTTACTCTCACAGGCCTGTAATGGATTTAAATGTCGCAGAGGGTCATTCTCACTCAGTAGGATGTTGCTGTCATCAGATGTGATACCTTATTTTTCTTTCCTCTTCTTTTTTTTGTATTAAAAATGTTGTTTATGAATGGGTGGCACGTTAGAATAATTCAACTCTATGAACTTTGACAAATTAGTTACACTATTTGTACGTAAGCAACTGAGCCTCTCTGAGAGCCCATGATGGTGTCAGTATTTATTATTAATATTTACATCACTAATTGTTCATTAGCAAGTATGTTTAAATTTGCTTTTTTAATACAGGGTGATGTGGACACTCTTTGGACAGGACAGGACAGCAGAGATTTGGCAGACTGTTAGAGAAGTTTTCCTCCATGTTGGAGGTGCGAAACAGTTGTTGCTATGTGTTTGGTGTTTTATTACTTCAGTAAAACTTGGTTGCTATTGTAAACAAGGTTCACTGAAGTGGTTAGCAAATATTCTGCACTTTTGTGTGTGAAATTAGGCTATTTGTTAAACCCATATGTATTACAGGCTTTTAATTTTTTACAATTTACTTGAGTCTCTGACCTCAAATCTCACATAGGGCTGCAAATAATTATTTTCATTATTGATTAACCTGTTGATTATTTTCTCAATGAATCATTTGGCCTATAAAACTGTAGAAAACAGTCAAAAATGCTCGTCCAAAACTCAAAGAGACTCCATTTACTCTAATTTAAGACAAGGAAAGGCACCAAATCCTCACATTTGAGAACCATTAAATTCAACGATTAATCATTTATCAAATATTTTTCAGAATAATTTTCTGTTGATCGACTAATTGATTAATTGTTTCAGCTCTAATCTCATACTGTATGCCACATCGTACCCATGGATGTAGACAAATATTTTCCTCTTAAATAATATTCTTTTCCCATTTCCAAAAGTGTGGATGTGAGGAAAACCAGAAGTGCTCCCGTTACCATTTTTTCTTTACTCCATTAACAGCCTCTATACATATTTTAATAAATAAACAAAACAAAACAAAAAGAAAAAGAAGAATAGAAAATATGAATGACCTTTGCTGATAAAACACCTGCTGTGAACTTGCTCACCCCAAAACTCAGCTGCCTTTTGGGTTAACATACATCCACCCATCTAGCCATCTTCTGTCCATCAATCACCAAAGGAAGACTCTTTGATTATAAAAAGGACATCAGGCCAATGAACCAGTCATTAAAGAACAGTCTGGTATATCTATTCTAGTGTGGGGTGAGGTTTGATTTGTCGTGCTGAAAAATAGTTGTGTGGTAACTTCAAGTGTTTAAGGAAAGTAAAAGGAATTTTTGCTTTCTGAGTAAACTGTGCTCTCTGGTGGAGAATAAATGATACTGACTGTGTGACTAATATAACAACCAATTTACAGAAGCAGAAGACCAAGCATGAGAGCCCATTAATTACATAAATGGCATCGATATGAAACACAGATATGTTTCAGATATGAAGTCATGCGGGACAGCTCGAGTCACAAGATTCAGGACAGCTTAAGACAACGGGGGAAAAAACTGTAATTGCTGATACTTATGAATATAAGTAATATAGAGATAGCTTGAAAATGTACTTGGAGATGTAGAAAACATTAATTTAAAACATATTACGGATATTCTTCCATGCAATAGCCTAACTGAGGATTGGTGTAAACTGGAACAAATTTACCATAACAATTATCTATATGTCTGTAATTAAGGTTTTCATAAATACACGTACACCAGTTCATCATTGAACCTCAAAGAAAATGTTTTAGCCATGTTAAAAGCGTCTTCAGTGAATGGCCGGTATTCTCTCTACAGAGACTTCTGGAGTTTCTTTACAATAAATTTAACCCTCTTCACTTTCTTCATATTCTCAGAATTGTAAACTGTAACTGAGATTCAGTTTGTCAGCCACATACAAATAATCCCCCATACTGACAAGAACACATCATGAAAACTCTTGAATTTGAGTGACTCGTGTCTCAACATAGAGCCGCAATGATTAGACGATTAAAATCAAAATAAAATCAATCGGCAGCTTTGCTAATCGAATTAATCGTCATTTTTCAAGCAAAAATGCTTAACATTTGCTGGTTTCAGCTTCATAAATGTAAAGATTTGCTGCTTTTCATCGTCATATATGATAGGAAATGAAATACGGACTGTTGGTTGGACAAAACAACCAATTTGAAGACACAACCTCAGGCTTTTTTCACTAGTTTTTAATATTAGACTAAGTGAGTGATCTATTAATTGAGAAAATAATTGGCAGATTAATCAATGATGAAAATAATCATTAGTTGCAGCCCTAGTCTAAGATCATATATGCAAAGAGTATAAAACAGTCTGGCAGACATACAGGTTTATGATGGCAACTAATAAGAGTCATTCTAGTCATAATGTTTGTTTCTTGTATACATAGAAAATCTACGTCTGGTTGTAAGTGTATAAATAAATGATAATGTGCATAGACATACCATTGTTATAGTAAAGTACCTCGCTATTGTGTGATATAGTACTTAGGTTAAACCAAAGCAATCAAACTGCAAAAAATGAGACCTGTTGCTGAGCTGCTAGCTCTTTACTCAGCTGTGGCAGATCTATAAGTGCTTTGCTGCCCTCCTCAGGATGTCAAAATAAGTACACTCAAACACAAATCCAAGGGTCAACCAGCAAATTTTCATTGCTACCTGAAAAGCATCAATCAAAAATTACATATTACATTGATTCATAGTAACTTTAACCAGTTTTTTTCAAAGATGAATCTGAAAATTCTGTCAGCTTCCTCCTCAGCAACGCCTTTGTTTTTCAAACTGTGACTGACTCACATTACAGGTCCCAGTTTTAATCTTGATTGAATGTTGAAGTTTACCTTTATTTCTTCTATCAGTACAGAAATAAACAGTGGTGGAAAGAAACATTTACTCAACTGTACTCAAGTAAAATGTTGAGGTACTTGTGCTATACTTGTGTATTTCCATCTGCTATGCTTGTACTCCTTTACAATTCAGGGGGAAATATTAGACTTTTCACTCCACTAATTTATCTGACAGCTGTAGTTGTAAAAAATATGTTAAAAATATACATGATATGTTTACCCCTTACAACAAAGCAGTGTTGGGGCTCCTTGCCATGTCTAAACTTCTCAGATAATTTCATTTAAATAATTGCTCGAGGCCCGGAAAAATATTAGCAAAAAGTCAAAAAAATGAATACAAATTTGTACAGCAGAACTTTTCTTCCTTTGCGCCCCAGTAAGCATCTCACTGATTTATCTTGTGACCCTTTGGAGGACTAAACTACTTAACTGTATATAAAGTAGTTAAAACACACCTCAACCAACTGCAACAGTAAAATGCTGCTTACACATTGATGCATCAGCATTAAAGATCTAATAATGTCATATATAATTATGTATCAGTCACAGGGACCATCTTTCTGCAGAATGAGTACTTTTAATACTTTAAGTATATTTAGCTGATAATACCTCTGTACTTTTACTTAAGTGAGACTTTGAATGCAAGGCTTTTACTTGTAATGGAGTATTATTATCAGATTACCTCTTCCACCACTGGACATTCTTCTTAATTATGTTCATGTTTTCTCTAAACTGTAACTTTCTCTATCCTCAGAGTAGTTAATCATATATCTGATACTGTCTTTGTTTCCTACATTAAGCAGGAACCCAGTGGGATTTTTGTGTTATACCCTGGACCTTTTTTTTTTTTCCCCTCAAGTAAACTGAAAGAACCAGCTACATGAACCACCCAAATCTTTATTAGGGTGGTTGTCACAAAAAAAGGTTGTGTCCGAGTCTCTTGTTATGTTGCAAAATTGTGTATAAACACTGGTGTTGGTCGCGGTTACGGTTTTGTTGTTTGATGAACTGGTTGATTTCCACTGAACTCCCTTTCTAAGATGCTAAACTGAAAATGGACAGTACTGTACTGTCTAAAAAGTATCCACCTTGAGTTTATAGATGCCTCAGACAAGGACCTCTCTAATGAATAATACACCAAGATTCAGCCTTCTCCTTATGAATAGTGTATGACTTTCTCTCCAAAGAGAAACACATATAAGCACAGGAGTTGTACTGTTACTGCCTGGAGGTGAGCTAACATGTAAAGTAGAGATGGTCTGGAGGAAGCACTTTTCGAAATCCTGTCAACACCGTATGAGAATAGTCCTAACATAAGATTTTATATAGCAATTGACTAGTTACAGTATTGTTACTAAACTTTATCTTCCCCTTACATTTGCCATTTTGTCAATGTCACATGAAGATTTGGGTGTTAAAACTCTCCAGCCTGTCTCAGGAGAGCCAGCATCTGAGTGTTTCCTTCATCAGATCTGTGGTTGTCAATCCTAGCTACATTTAGACACAGTAATAAGTCTCACTTGATATTAAATAGATTTAACAAATAAAACTTTGTGTTCAAAGAGTCACAGCTTCACTGCCTGACTTCAGCTTTTTTGTTGCATATGAAGATGACTGTGGTTTTTAGAGGACAAATGTGTGGGCAGAGTGTGATGCTCTCTCACTCTGCCCACAGGAACTCTCTTGCTGAGTGACCGGTAGAGAGGAGGGAACACTGTGACCGGGACATGGCACATTGCACACCACCAGCTCCCACATACATTTCACACTGCGGGTTATACATCATCAGGCCCGTAAGAGCAAAAATAACATCAGCTGGTGTCGAGGATGTCAAGATTCATTTTGAGTTTCACTGTCCAAACAATAAAAACACACAGCGCTTAAAATAATCTTTGATGCCATTTGGTTTAGGCAAAAATCAGAAAGCAAAAATGGCAAACATTCCCTGGTTCCATCTTCTCAGATGTCAGGATTTGATGCTTTTCCTCGTCTTGCACGATAGTAAACAGAACATCTTTGGGTTTTGGACTGTTGGTCGGACAAAACAAGACATCTGAAGACATCACCTTGAGTTGTGAGAAATCGTAAGGGGCATTTTCTGACATTTTATAGACAAAACGATGAATCAAAAAATAATTCGAAAATGTATCAATGAAAATAATGATTAGTTGTAGCCCTAATCTGTTGACTAATTTAATAGACACACACAAAGCAAATTCTCACTTTTAATAAGCTGCAACCAGCAACTGTGGTATTTTTTCTTGATAGATTACTTTTTTACTTACTTTTTTTATGGGTGTGAGATAAAATAGCAAAAATAGGACAGACAAGTGTACACAAAAGACAAAATAATGACATAAACATAAGGGCCAGGACCCTGTGTAATTGATAAAAGGGAGTAGAGGTCCCACGATTCTTACCGAACAGATACAGAACAGATAAATGATTTAAATGAGTAATCGTTTGTCAGGATTATTATTTTTTTGATGATAAAAGTAGTTGGTAACCGTTTGCTTTTCAGTAATTATCTGGTGCTCTGCTGATGATCAAGGGTTGGGTTACATAACAATCACACAAACTTCACACTAAAAACCAATCGGCCAGTGGATGGATACAGTAGACAATTCGTATGTTTTGCCGATCCCACTAGAAAAACTCCCCTTTCCCTGCACTTCAAAGCTGAAAACAGGGCTATAAATCAATCAAAATTTCAAACAAAAAGGCAGTTTACTGCAAATCTCTGGTGCTGCACGTGCTTTCAGGATGTTCACCAGCAGTGGGAGCTGTTAACCTTCAGTGTACTGCTTGACATGAAATCGTTCCCATTCTGCATTATCATTGATTCTACAGCAATCGACTGAAGCAATATTTGCATCTTGTTGCTGAATTAGCAGCACCATTTCAAGCCAGCAGTATTTGAGGCTGCCAAGCTGCCTCTTTTTAATATACTATCCACATTGTTTGTAACAGCAGTGCTTCTCTCGGATCCTGGTGCATCGCAGCAGGTGCATGTCCCTGTTTCTTCAACTAAATCTTTGTCAGATGTTAGATGTTAGACCATCACTGCTATTATTGCGTGGAGGGGGGTGGGGGATGGGGGGGTGTCAGCACTCTCAGCATGCAGTAATGTATGTCAGATGGACCTCTCAGACCCTCCCCCTCTTATCAAAGACTGCTATTTATCAGGAATAGCATCCGGGCCCATTCAGTCACCTTAAAGTGCAGAGAAGATGAGGTCAGAGGTGTTGTTACAGCTTCATTCACATCATCCACTCTCACATTTGCGTATGGCTACCGATCCCTGGTGTGCAATCAAATGTACAGCCGCTGAAATCTACATGTTATAGACCTCTTCAAAAAAAAATACCCATTTGTGGTGTGAGACATAAAAAGAAAGCCTCCTCAGCAAGCTGATGAGGAGCTTACAATTATTTCCTTCTGGTCAGGCAGAAGTATAAACAGCAAGCAGTAAGTCTCTCTCTCTTCTTTCTTTCCATCATTATGCCCCGATTAGCCTTGATTTTGCCTCTCTTCCTTTCTGTGTCTTTATGGTAGTCTTTCAAGTTCACACACACACACACACCATTCTGTTAGTGGTGACGTTTCTGTGACTCCATCTTACCGCCCATTGTTCATGTTTGACAACTGCAAAGAAATTAGCAGTCTTTGGCATGATTCATCATCTTTCAATTGACTGGTTGCTAAGGTGATGGATCCACGGTGTATGTGCAGAGTGCTGAAATCCTGTGGAGTGTGTGGAGAGCAATGTCCTCACTTTGACACACACACACACACACACACACACACACACTACGTGGTGGAAGTGGGACTAAACCGTCGGACTGAGCTGGGTTCTTTCCTCTCCTGGCTTGATGTTTAAGGGTTTAGAGAAAGAAGCCCCAGATGCTTGTGGTTAAACCTCTCACTGTGCGCACAAATGTCACCCTCATCAGCAAACGCGCACACACACACACACACACACATCCACACACACACGACACCTCCCACGCTCTCATCTGCACACGATCACACAACAACCGCTTCAAAGCCACACATATTCATCAGCCCTCTCTAAACTCCTTTTATCATATCTCATCATTCATATGCTAAACAGCCACACAGATTTTGGGGTTGTAAACTAGAGCATAGCAGCTACAGTAGTAAGGTAAACACCTGGGTCAGGCTTGATCCCAGCATGTTGGCTTTTGTCGTACTGTTAGCCTTGTATGGACAAATGTGTTTCTCCTTTTGGTGCACTGTTAAAGGGCCACTTTGTTTTCAACCTGAATCTTTCTAAACGTGATGTGCACATGCAGCCAGGTAACCAAAATCATCTTAAATCCAGTATCCCTGATTGCCAGACTCATGCCAGACTTGTCATGAAAGCCAAGTTGGGATAGAACTAGTCCAAAATTACCAATTGGAGCCGATTCCTAGCCCAAATCATCCCAAGTCCACACCCCAAAACCCAAGCCAAACATGGCATTCAAATATGAATATCTAAATATATGTCCAAAAATGTGATGGATCCAACTCGCATTTAATCTTTCACTGCTGGACACAACCAAGTGCATTGACGCTCAGACAATTTGTCCTACCTTTGAGGCCGACACAAATATAGATATTTCAGAGTGCTAAAAATCTGATGATATATCAGCCGATAGTCATTTTTTAACATAAACATTTTTCACAAGGGTCCCTTTAGAGCTGAAACGATTAGTAGATTCATCAGCTGACTGACAGAACATTTTTCAGCAACTATTATTGATAATTGATTATTTGTTTCATTCATTTTTCAAGCCAAAATGCCAACAATTCTATGATTTCAGTTTCTCCAATGTGAGGATTTGTTGCTTTTTTTAACTACTGTAAACTGATCTTGGTCCACTGCATGATAAAAAAAAAAAACACCCAGCAGACAGCAGTGATCTGACAGAAACTATAATCTGTAGGTTCACCTGTATATTTAAAAAAGGGAACATTCAAGACTGACACAACATCCCCAATCCTGACAGCAGTACTGCTCTTTATCTAAGCGTCTTCCAAACCATATCATCTTTGTACTATAATTAGAGTCTAATATTACAACAGATGCGTCTACCACTGCCATCAGCCACTGGTATCTCACTGCTTCCAAATGCAAGATGCACAAACACAGTTGGACGTGTTATTATTTAACTCCTTCTTCTATGCATGCACAATGTGTCTTCCTGACATACTGTTTAGACAGGATCAGAATTGAGACAACTGACAATAGCCACAGACTGTGTGCTCATTGTGAAAACCACATTTCACATGCAGCTTGACCCTGCAGATGCATCACGCTGCAGACAAACTTGTTGTATGTATTACTTACAAGGTGTATCTATTACTTGCCTTTCTGGTAGCACAAGCGTGGACCTCGCCCTTTATTCTTGTCCTATTGAAGTTGCCTTGTCTCACTGTTTATTCATTTTGAGGGCTTGACAAGAGAAACACAGCTTAAAAGCATGACGACGCTGTTCTGTGTTTCATTTCTAGATCACAGGTCTAAAGAAATGGGGGCTTTGTCAAGTGAGGGGCATGAATAAGCTGGCCCATGCTCATCTGTGTAGATGCATTAATATTAATTATATGTCCTACATGAACGGAGCAGTAATCCATTATGCCACTGTACTAGTCACAAGATTATCTTTAGTTCAAAACAAAATTCTTATTCATGCAGTGTTAGAGCAACTCACCACTACTCATTCCAATTTTCCACCACAGATTAGTTTTGGTGAACCAGCATGCTTGTAAGTTTTGTGGGCATTAATCATTGGGCTCATAATGTGGCGTGAATAGTGGAAAGTGGGCGAAGATGAAAACATTTATCCAGGATATGCATCAGTGGAGCTGCCGCCCCAAATTTGTGTCTCCAATTTAGAGGAAGTGAAGGGGAGATAGAGTTTCAAACATGTCACAGAATTACCACAATTTCCACTTAAGGCTTTCATTTCCTTAATGAGAGGGAGGGACTAGTGCAGACTCAGAGACAGATCAGCAGATGATGGATTGGGCTCCTGAGGGGTGTGACTGGGAATAGGCTACAAAAGGCTTTACACCCCATCTGCTTGACTCCTCTAGAGAAGACATGCCATTCAATTAACTTGATTTATGAATACAGTGTTTTTAAAAAGTATTTTCCTGTAGGTATATCTGACAATTAAGTGTTTCACTGTTCTAAATACCAGAGGTAACACTAGAAATGATCAAACCCTCTTTCCACGTCAAGAGGATTTTGTGTTTTGCTAACTCGCTGTTATGAAACACTCCAGCATATCTCTCAAGGATGGAGAGTCTGACAGCTATATTTGAGGAGCTTCCGCTACAGCCCGAGAGTTGATTGAAGTCTGCTAGTTAGCCACAGTTCCCTGCAGAAGCAGCAAGACAAGGCCTCAGGTCTGTTCATTGAATAACATGGGGGGTCTCATAATTGGCATAGCAACTGGCCTGCTGGGAAATTGACTGTGAGCGAGTGAGAATCATGTTACTTTGTCCACATGACCAGCTAATGTAGGTGAGGAAGAGCATCAATGCAGAAAGATCAAACTATCTTCTGTTCACACTTAAAAAGGCTAGACTTAGAGCTTATTTTATATAATTTTAAGGACTTACTTTTCAGCAGCAAGACAAAAGAGCTAAATGCTAAAGTCAACATGCTAACATGCTCATAATGGCAATACTGATATTAAGCAAGTGTGATGTTTACCATGTTCACCATCTGTATGTTAGCATGCTAACATTTGCTAATTAGCATAAAACACGAAGGACAACCGGGGCTGACGGGAATGTCATTAGTTTGCAGGTATTTGGTCATAAACGTATTGTGCAAATCAAAATTGTGACCTGATGGCGGCGCTAGATGAAAAGTTAGAGGGTCACCAAAGTTATTATAATTCATCCTATAGACAGACCAACACTGTCATCCTTAGAGCCATGGCTAAAAAGATAATGTTTAGGAGGAAGTGTAAAGGCATCCACGCCATTAGCTGATCAGTATCAAGTCACTCCTTTAATCACAAGTCATCTTCAAGATAAGACATCCGTTTATAAAAAACTAATCAAATCTATTTTAATAACTGATTAAGAGGTTAGGTAATTTATAAAGTAGTCAAATAAACGGACTGGGCTAGGACGATAAACTATCAAATATCAATATTGGTATTGCCTTCAAAATTCAAAAAGTTTTGGTTGGGCTCTAAAATAATGCCAAACATTTGCTGGTTCCAGCTTCTCAAATGTAAGGATTTGGATAAAATAAGCAATTTGAGGATGTTACCTTAGAAAACTGTGATTTTTGTGCATTTTATTACAATTTCATATATATAGCCAACCATTGCCAAAATCACAAATTTGTTCCGTTAAACTTAGACACTCTTAAGTCTACATTTTATAGACCAAACAAATGCTCTGTTAATAAAAATAAATAAAACAATAGACAGATTAATCAATAATGAAAATAACTGTCTGTTACAGCCCTACTACAATCATATCTGGCAGGCTTGCACTAACACTCTGCTGGTCATTACTGCTGCTGTGTCTGGTTATGCACTTTGCGTCTACCTGCTACACACAGCTGCTGCTGCTGCTGCTGTTACACCTCCTCCACCCCAACCTCCTGCCCCATGTTTTGATTTCTTATTAATCATACATTCACTGGCATTTCTTGCCTTGTGCATTATGTATATGCCATATCTCAGTGATATATGTCTGCTGAGTTCTGTTCTGTTACCCTCTGCATTTTCTGCAGCTTGAATGCTGAGAGGAGCATCCTTTTTTCCTTACAAACATAAAGCCATTTGTAGCTATAAATGGTACAGCCTCCTTTGACAGTGTTTCTGAATTATTAATTCCTACTGCGTGTTGAAAGCGGACACAGCCAAATAAATCAAAATCAAACATCATGACAGAATAAGAATATAGAACACATGTTTACATTTAGTTAACCAATCAGTATGTTGTTTGGACTAAAATCTACGAGCAGAAAAGGAGGTGTTAATCCTGCATTAGCCACAAGACAGATTAACATTTTCAACCGTTTTCACCAGACAATGAAAGCGGATAGCTGTGCGCACAGAGGCACACACGTACATGTGCTTAAATAACCATCTTTGCCTTTAGAGATGCTGATTATTTCTAACAACGATGGATGTAGTTCTCGTTCTTAAACTTCTCTGCCTGCCTTCGAAAGGCACATGTGGCTTTACAGAACGCCTAGTGTGTTTATGTGCTGTGGCTGATCAAAGCTGGATCGGATGAATATTTATTGTTGATGTGTGTGCGTCTGTCTGTGTCTTTGTGTGCATTTGTGCATGCATGTGAACTGAAAGGCTCCCTAGTCGTAAATGAAAGCTGCACAGCATCTTGTGATGTTCGTCATGATTATGTATAACCACAGTTAAAAGGTCTGAGCCTGCTCTTTTAGACGCAATACATAAAATAATGCACTGCACACATGCACTCGCCCATCTTTCTCACTGCCTCGCATGTAAACACACAATTGTGCCACTTCTGTCTCATCCTACTCGCTTACTTAATGACACAGCCCATATTAGATAATTCCTCTAAAATTATGTTGCCAAAAATATGATAGGCCCATCAGTAATCCCTGCAAGGCTTGGAATAGAATTGAATAACCCAAATGCTGACATGATCATGGTACTTGGTTGTGTAAGTGTTGGTATTTGCATACAAAAGAGTGGTTAGGTACTCCTGTCCTTCACTCTTGCTCTTTGTTCTTGTGATTCTGCTGCTGCACAGTTTAATCTCTGTATTTTCAGATCTGTTTGTTGCTTGTCTAGGAAGCTGCTCACCAGAGATCTGTGCTCATCCAGGAGACAGAGCTCCTCACTGTCTGATTAAAATGACATGGTCTTACAGATCATGGCCAAACAGTGTGCTCATGTCTGCTGAGCTCAGGGTCTTACAGAGTACCAGTCTGCCCAGTTTAATATTCCAGACACCCACAAAATGAGGTCTTGCCAGCAACACAGCCTTGATTCATGCTTTGCTCTGGCCTTATCCTGGCTTTCAACAGGCCTGCAACAACCAACGGTGGGTTTATGTACCATGTTCAGTGAGTAAAAGTCTTACGGTTTGTTTTGTTCCACCAAATATGAAACAAAGACAGAGCGACTGATTTCGACTGGATCATGTGGCACAAAAGTGTTTGGCAGAGGAACACAGCAAAAAGGCGCTGTGATAAATCATGAGACATAAGAACATAAAACACAGCACAGCAATCAATGTGTTCCTTCATCTATTTTTTCATACCAGTTAACACGCTACCTATCACATCCATCTGATATAGTTAATTTGATTCTGTGTCTCTTTCAAAGACAGCAAGAAAAGAGGACCAAAAGCTGCTAGTTGGTCTTGACAACACTCTTCAACGTCTATTTTAGCGCAAATGCAAACCTCTCTCGTAATGTAACCTCGAATGACAAATTCTCCTGTGCTAAATGTTTATGCTTCTTTTTAACTGTACGGTTGGGGAAGTCTCTGGAGCAAGCATGTTTTAGAAAAGTATCAGAAAGGATTTATCTCCACTTAAGCCATTCCCCGAGGTGGCAGCCGCCCGGGCATCAGTGGTAGTACAGTCCTTTGATGTCAACTAGCACAAAATAAAACATTTACTCAGCTACATTAAAATTTGTTTTTCCAAGTCCTCCAAACTGATGCTAAGAGACGCTGATATGTATGTGTGAGAGAGAGGAGAGTTTCAGTCTGCAGAAATCACATTGCTTGATCCGTAGCTGATTACAGCACATTTGTAGCTGTGGTTGCCAAATGTAATGCACCTTAATTAGTATATTTTACACAAGAAGAAGTACTGAACGTTGAGCTAACTGCAGTGCTAACCAAAATACAGTGGAAGAACAATGTCACACTGGGTCTGCATGCAAATCACACGACTGGGTCCTTCATCCAATCTAAACGTTAAGCCTGGCAATTCCATTCCTCTTGATGTGCAACAGACTACGTATTATTAGGTGCTGGGCGATATGGATCAAGTCCTCCATTATGGTATATTTAATTTCATATCAATAGAGAAGCTGTTATGGATTAAAAAAAAAAAACAAAGAAATGGCTGCTTTTGGCTCATCCAGCAAATTAAATACATTAAAAAAAAAATCAAAAAAAAAAGAAATCAATGTACTTCATCCCGTTAATGCCAAAATCATAAAATCCAATACCGCCATGAATTAGTCCTATTCACTGATTTGCAACTTTGGCCACATTGGCCCACTACAAGCAGAGATATTAAAAGGGAGGGATACCTAGGTATAACAGTATGGCAAAATCTCTGACAGTGGACGCATTTTTTATCGTCTCATGGTACATATTGTCATATCACCCATCAACCATATATTATGAATACAACAAACATCCTACTACAACAGCCTTATACAATAGCACAATGCAACATGTGACCAACAAAAACCTCATAGGCCTCCACAACGGGCGCCACATGCATAAACGCAGCAAAAAACGCACAAATTCTTAAACAATCAACAGCAAGACAGAGCATAACGACCAAAGCAGACAACACATAAACATAAACTCAAGTACAGGTGTATGAGTGTAACTGATTACGTTTGTAATTTGATTACTTTTTAAAGGGATTACCTTTAAAAGGATGACACTTGTAATTTGATTACTATTGTATTGATTACTTTGAAAAGGGATGAATTTGTAATTCATTCATTTTGTAATAGGATAACATACAACAATTTAATATAATTTATTTTTTATTTAATTCTATTTTATTTTCAAACTTTCATTCAATGTCTACTATATATATTTTTTAATTTAATTCAACCCAATACAGTTTGAAATGTTTTTAATAATGTAATATAATCAGATTACTTTTAACTGGATTACTTTTGTTATTATTTGCTGTTGTAATTAGATTACCTTGGTAATCAGATTTTTTTGTAATTAGATTACTTTTGTATTCTGATTCATTTTGTAACATGGAACAATTTAAAATCATCACTTTATTGAGCGTCCATGTAAACAGTCAAGTTGGAATCTCTAATCTGAATGATTTCAAATCAGGTTGAAGTAATATTGTCCATGTAACCACAGCTACTGTTTTGTAGAATCAAGCTGCAATTAGTGTTATTATACATATACAAAAGTGTGGAAAATGTAGATAAACTTAAATTTGTAGATGAATTGAACCTGATAAACTGTACATTTTGGTGACTCGCGCTTTGACAGAGCAAGCAGAGATGTCACTTCCAGCTGCCATCTTTGTTGAGCACAACAGAATTCGTATCTCAACTTTGGAAACAGGTGCTATATCGTGTTTACTGTGCTGCCCACTGATTGTTCTTGTTCCAGCTGAATAAAAGATTCTTCGAGGAATCTGATAAATGTCTTCAAAACAACAGTAAGTGTTGTCAAACGACTTGTTACTGCAGAATGCTCCCCACAAACATCATGTAACGTTATGCGTAAACTTACCGCTCGACGGATTGTTCTTGCTATTAGCAGGCCTTCTTCTCCTCCTCCTCCTCCTCACTCGGTGACGCCAATGCAGGAATAAAAGAATCCGATTTTTTGAGTTTGGAAACTTTGTGCTCCATATTTTGCCGTTTATTTACTTTGGCTTTGGCTGGCTCCATCCTTTCCAGACAGTCTTAATTACTTGCACCCGCTACACGCGCGGTTCCATTGTGTGAGCTTTCGATTCGGGCCACCTGAAGTCCCCGCCGGGCGGTGCAACCTGCATGCCTTGGTAACTATCCTCAATCTTAACCATGACATGTATTGTAGACATCTTTAACTTTATTCTGTTTTTTTGTTTGTTTGTTTGTGTTTTTGGTCTGCACTGGCTGGTTGCTATTTTATTTTTATTAAATCTGAGTGTAAACGTTTATTCTTTGGTTCTTGGAAACACAAATTTGACAAGTAAATTCCATTTACTAGCTTTTTCTGGGGCTTTGAACCACATCTCGCAGCTTCCTCAGTGAATGGAGTTTGCTCAGTTTCCATGGAGGTTTGCCTTATATGGGGGGAAATCATAACCCCTGTGTTTTGCATAGAATGTGGGTGGCCTCCTTGATCTTTCAGCCGTCCATTTACTCCTAGTCGATGACTTGTACCCCCTTCCCAGGCGATGCTGCACCAGTTTTTGTCTGGTGTTCAGTTGAAAGCTCCGGAAAAGCTAGTATGTGGACCTTGATTTAAGATTTTGTTTTGTCAAACAAATGGTAATCAATACTTTGATAATTATACGCTCATTACTGGAACCTGGCCCAAAGGAAAAAAGAGTGCTTTCACCTTGCATTGGATATCTTACAAGATGTAGTGAGAGCATGTGGTTAAATCCTGCCTGTATAAATTGCCGCTCTCTCCTTCCCAAAAAAGGAAATTGTAATCACATTCAGAAAGGGGTTGAGACAGCGCATTTGGCAGTGAATGGGACTGAGCTTTTCCCCGTCGACAGTATCATATGACCCTTCCACCCTGGATCTAACAATGTTAGGGTGACCTGCCCCTCCTGCATGATGAGGTAGCATCCTACTGAAGCTGTTAATCCATGACAGGCATGGAGACATGCCTGAGAACAGACAGAAATAGATATGCAAATGATGACAGTTTCATAACGCCACATATAGAAATCATTGTCTTGATCTGTTTACCTTTATGTGCCACATCCTTTCCTGCAGTTCATTGTAGAGAACATTATCCAAATAGGTGTTCATGGGTTTCAGAAATTCAGCAATCTTAATTTGTATACTTAATAGCTGAAAATTGATTCACTGAACATACAGACAGCTTCCATTGTATTAAGGCCATATCATTCATTGAGAGGTTTTGTGTTTCTTTTTTATTCAATATTATGCCACAGTGGGGGTTTGGATGAGTTGAGTCTCTAAACACATGCTGCATATGAGACGCAATTAAAGGTGATTTACTGCCCTCACAGAACAGGCAAATGGCTCTATGATAAAATAAGCAATCTGATCCCCAGATGTGACTTTCTCTTTTACTGTACTTTTCAGCACAGAGGATTTATTCAGCATCACTTTGAGGTTTATAGTTATTCTAGTGCGGTCTTGCAGTTTGTTGGGCTAATTTGTGCATTTATAGATTAAAGTTGAGGCTTTGTAGCTTTGCTTTTATTAGATGTACTACTGCACATGTGGCCAGAGATGAGAGAGGGAGGCTGACAAACTTTTAATAACCCCTCGTGTGTTTCTTGTGATGGTGGCGTCTTTCTCTTGCGTGAAAATGGTAACAGATAGGTGGGATTAGAGGGCAGACTGCACACAGAGCCCATGTGGTTCCCATCTCATCTATTCAACGTGTTGTCATTAAGTGTCTTATCTAATTACTTCCACCCAAAGTGGATGTGGCAGATCCAGAAGGCTCATGCTCTGGGCTCCGCACTGTTGATGTAATGCCTGGGTGCTAAATGCAAAGGGACTTATGCACACAGACCATATACTTTATGGTTGCAAAAATGATTAGGTGCAAAATAATAGTTAAGATAGATAATATACATATAGAATCTGGTGCAGGCAAGATGAACATTCTGTTCATTCTTAATCATTTGTTTTTGTCTGATTTCAATGGAGGTTAAGAAAAAGATCAAATAGCTGAAATGTGACAGATGGAAAGCAGCACGGGATGAAACAGCCAGAGACCTTGCCTGTCATTCCTGCGCTATTCATTTTAATTTAATCTCCCTTGAATGAGAGCTCTTCACATTAATGTTTCTTTTTTGCTTCCATGAAAAAGCCAAACTCTCAGAAAAAACAACAACTACTGACATTTTCAAGCTAGGGATAATAAACACAGCACAGTGTAAACTGCATGTTCAGTGTCTTGTATGTATTTTACTGCACACTTGTATCTCATCCTGGTGTGGAACTGTATTTTCAGTGCACACGTGCTATTTTAGTTGCTTTTGGGCTTTTAGAAGTGAAAAAATTCAATGTTCTTTTCTGCGCCATTGATCAGCTCCCGCTACTGCCAAATCTCCATGTCTCCCCATTTTTTTCTGACCCCGACCCTTACACTTTGATCTGGCGTGATGGCGAATTAAATTTGCACATTTTAAACATCTTTTGCCAACTATTTACCAATTGGGTTTGCTTCAGCACCATCAGCACCCCCCTTCCCGTGCCCATGCATGTGTCTGTGTTCAGACTGTCTTTCAGTTGAGTCTTCTTTTTTGAGAAGAAAAAAATGACAGCTCAGTACCCAGGGATTTGTGATAAAGAACAAAAACATATAAAGATTTCTGCTGGTTGACATCTTCTCCTCTACAACATTATAACATGGAGTCCCTCTGGAGGAGGGCTGTTTATCAGTCAGGGGCTTTAAAGGGAACGGGTGGACATGGGAATATGTGGAGGAGATGGATGTGAATAGATTGAGAATGGTTGAAAGATGTGGAAATGGGCAGGAGGGGAGGGGGACTGATGTTTACAGAGCAAGGAGAAGAAAGCATGTTTCAACATGGCTTTTTCTGGCCATATGCATGTTAGCAAAGTTTTTACTCGTGTTGATCCACTGCACATCCTGAATTTTAGCACAAACAGCCGTCTAATTCTACCTAAATCTTCTTTTTGAATTGTATGTTGTGATCCAAATGCTTTTTCTGGCTTTCCATGAAAGTGGATTATCTTTGCTGCGTGACTCTCCTCCTCCTGTATTGTGGCTGTGCAGTTGTGCATTGAGCCACCAGGGAATCAATGGCTCATCTCCTGAAAGTTCTTAGTGGTCTTAAGCGTGAGTGGTTATGACCGAGTGTTAACCCCTTAGGTGCCTTCACTCAGACAAGATCCTCATTAGCCTCAAATTGAACACCAAACAAAATGTTTTATAATGTAATATTTTATAATGCACATACTTTTGACTTAAACGTGAAAAATAAAAAGGCACAATTTATAAAATGCTTTCTTCAGAACCTCCTAATACCAAAAGACAATTACTTTACGGCATTTACCACTGAGAATAGTCAAACCCCTGCAGTCTGGGTGTAAATAGATGTAACTTCAATTAATTGCATCATATTCCATGCACTGGCACGGCCCTCATCTAATAAATTAATTCAGTTAAAAGAACATTTAATAGACTGGAAAAATGATCTTCTTCAACTGGGCCTCAAATTGTATAAAATGTAATAAAACAGTTTTGTTGTAGCTTTATTAGATTTCAGTGAAGAGGTTGTTATTTCCAGGGGAAAAAAACACAGACCTTTGTCAGCTAAAAGCAGGCATGGTAATTGGAAATGGGACACTGGGACATAATCACTCCATCACAGTCCTGGTATGGCTTGTAAATATTCACACTTTGGTCGCAGCGCTACCTGAAAATGGTGATGTTTTGTTTAGATGGAGAAGGTCATCTATAAAAAGCAGGGCCTAACAAAACTGAAGACAACATGCGTCTCAGGCCACACTTCTTCAGGCAAAATGTGTTTTCACCCAGAGGAAATAAGTAGTTTTCATATCTGTCTTTGTGTACGTTGTGTTTTCTGTATTTTCTGGGAAGGGGATGGCAGTGCCTTAACTCTTTGAGCAGTAGTGTGAATTGTATCTGGTCTCAGATGAATAGTTGCAGTTTCACAGAAGGTTTTGGTTTTGGTTTTTTTTGGCCAATGTTTCTCAGCAGTGTGGACCCAAACATGAGTATAACAGCTACAATACACTGCCACTCTTGTCTTCCTATGTGTTTGCTGGATGAGAAAGCTAAGTCACTGATGTGTTAGAACCATGAATGTATTAAGGACAACTCGACACCGTGTTCAAAGATGGCGCCCCATTCATTCCTATGAAAGTTTCTCACTGGGCGCATACACCAAAAAGGCCCCAGCGGGCTTTCTCACTCTTCTGTGTTTTTTGGCCCACAGAGCATGCGCACTCGAGTCCTTCTCCAGCTGAGCCGGCTGACTTCCTGTTGGCTCCCCGCACACATGAATGGGATAAATTGGCTCTTTTAGACTTTGCAAATATCAGGCCTCCTTGTCGCAGTAGCAGTGAGGGATGAGAGTCGTGCTTATCGGGCTGTAGAACTGGTTGTGTGATCAAATCAAAGGGCAACCAGGATGACACACTCTAATAGAGGCAACACATCACTGTCATCCTCATTATCTCCCTTCTCTATTGACCTCATCACCTCAGTAACACTGCTCACCCAGCACAATGGGTCATTAGTCTATTAAAGTGTAAATAATGTTCTCACTGTGGAGCTGAATCATGCCTGCAGATACAGCTAACTGAACTGAATACAGTAGATATTTGTAACACTCATGTCTGCAGACACAGACATTGATGTGGACACACAAGCTGTGTGTGAACACACATGTTCACCTACAAACTCCCACACACGTACACCTTTTTAAAAGGAAAGCCTTCAGGGTTGGGGCCTGGCAGCTTTGTCATCCCCCGACACCGCACAGTGATGGAGGAGATAAAACCCCCATGAGTCTTACTCACAGTCCCCCAGAGTAAAGACATTCTTCAGTAACTGAAATGGATTATGGCAGGACGGAGGTCCCCCCTGCTCAGAGCATTTAACATCAATATGCTGGTATGGGATGTGGAGGTCCTCAAGGGAGCTGAGGAAGTGTGCTGTGGGTGAAAACATGACAGATATACAGACTGAGAGAGAGAGAGAGAAGTCCCAAAACGGGGTGCGAGTACCTTGACAAACAGGTACTGGTCACAGTATTCTCTTGTGGATCAGATTTGACCTTTTTATTGTTTCTTTTTTGCTTATAGGCTATCACCTTTGCGTCCAGTTTAGCGCTGCCTTTTTTTTCATGACTGGTGAATCTCCTGCCTTTGACACACAGTAATCCTTTTTTTTCGACATCTTACTCGCACAGAAAGATGACAAAAATTACCAGGAGGAAAGGGTTACATAAGCATTTAAAGATGCAATTGATCTGGCTCAGGCCACAGTAATGTGGAAGAAGTAGCCAAGCCCAATGATATGATTGTGCTATTGTAAGTGTACAATGGGCACTAATGAATACATGATTGTAAATAACGGTGTTCATGGAAGAAGGCTAAGGCTGCCTGCTTTAATGTACAGTGGCACTGTGATCTGAAAATATCAAAATTTACTTCTGTCTTGCATAATATTTTTTTAAAATTCATAAATATCTTGGATCGTACAAAGTCTCTCTAACACACTTTCCAAAAGTTGTTCAATTATATGTCAAAGAAACATAGCTCCATTAATATTAGACAGTCCAGTGGGATGAGTAATGTCTTCACATCCCGGTTGATATTTTCAAGTCTCCGATGTAAATGTCAAACACAGTCTTATGTGGTTGTCATGCCATCTATCACTCTCAGTTGGTTACAGCTGCTTTTACAAGGTCCAGTATTGTGAAAGGATGAGCAGAGAGCTCCTCCCTGCTTTGTATCAGACCAGATGCAGAGAAACAGTTCAAATGGATGGAATGTACTTTTTACTCCACTACATTTATTTGACAGCTATAGTTACTGTGCAGATTAAGATTTTACATTAGAAACACATCATCAGCTTAGAAAAAACAATGCATTGTTAAAGATCAGACCAGTGGTTACCAACTCTTTTGGATTGTGATCTCTTACAAAAACAAAGGGTCTAGTTGGGGCTCCTTGTCATGTTTCACATGTCTGAAAGTCGCAGTTCCACCAAAGAGACATTTCCCCCCTAAACATGGTTTTATTTACGTAACTGTTTGTGGCCCCAAATAGAACAAATTATCCAATATTTCACAAAAAAAAAACATTGATTAGAGAAAAGGAAAAAAAAAAAGACTACTATCATCTCATGACCCCTCAGATTTTATCTTGACCCTTTGGAGGGGGCCAGACCCCTAGATTGAGAACCACTGGACTAAACTACGTAACTGTATAAACTAGCTCCATTATTGACAATCTAATAATGTAATATATAATAATATATCTGTCACAGGGGACATTTTTCTGCAGAATTACTTCTTCTACTTTCGATACTTAAAGTACATTTTGCTGATAATACTTCTGTACTTTTACCTTGGTAGGATTTTGAATGCAAGACGTTCACTTGTAATAGAGTATTTTAACATTGTTGTATTGGTACTTTTACTCAAGTAAAGTATCTGAGTACTTCTTCCACCGCTGTTATTCGGTCACTGTAATTATTATTCCACTGTATATGTATGTTTTGTTGTTTAAGTACTTATAATTTCTAAATGAAGAAAGTCATCTACTTCTCACTGTTTATTGCTGCCCTTTCTGTAGAGTATTCACTCATTCTGAATAGCTATACCAAAATGAATTACTTTTGCCCCCCATCGCAGTAATTTTTATGGAGATAATGGAAATTTGAGGAGAAAAATGGTATGTTAGGAATGAGTGCTGCTCAGCCATATAATCATTAGGATATTCTATTATTCGCATCTGAAGGCAAAGTCTATTTCCAGCCTGCAACAGAAATCTGTGGAGAGGAAATGACTTTCACAGCTACACTGCAGCGTTCCTTTGAGTCATATGGAATAGGCTCCATTTCCTCTCCTCACAGGCTTCTCCTTTTCCTGATGTTCTGCTCACAGACAATCTTCTATTGATCTCCTTTACCTCACTAGCCCTCTTTTTAGCTTGTCTGTTTTTCCTGCACCCTCATGCCCTTTGGCTCAAATCATTTCTCCTGCTGGACCAGAGATGACAGAAATTCATTTGGATGTGTGACCCTGGCAATAGACCACCACAGTTTTGGGTCTACAGTCGTTAAAACAATTTTTGGTAACAGTTATTGAGTTACGCGTATTACATTATGTGCCCCGCACTTCACAGATGTCTCACATCTTATCTGATTTTCTCTAAGTCTGGTACCAAATTAAATCTTGTCTCGGCCAAAAGTGCTGTTCACAATTGATTTCCAGGGTAACCCTTTAAAATAACCCATTTATTCAGCAAGTGGGCTGTTGATCAAGTCTTGTAATTTTAAATAAATACATAAAATTAATCCGGTCTGGTCAGCAGAGGGGGTTGCTAAACAGCTTGAGGTCACAGCGATGAGTTTCAGGGGTTTTACGGATGTTATGTTGGTATTTATACTCCAGTTTTCTAAATATAAAGTTCACACACAGTTTGATAAATCTGATAAATCGCCTCAAGTGATGTCATGCTCCACATCTCCACTTGAAGCTAGCAGCTCAAGGCTACATTAGCCGCTACCAGCATGACATACACAAATCTCTGACTGAACTGTCGACGGTCAAGTTGCATTGTGGGTAATGTAGGTGCCAGGTTTTGACAAGGAAGAGGAATGTGTGGAATAAAAAAGCCGATACGTCTGGTTCTGCTGCATCGCTTTTAATAATATTTTACCCTGGGAGACTACTGTATGTATAAAACGGGCTACAGGTTCTACGCTCTTTTTCTGCTGTGGATGTAAACACCCTCAAATTAAAGTCAGCACTTTAACCTTAGGAGTGATTGTTTCAATTAAAATCCAACATGCTGGAGAACAGAGTCAATAAAAAAATGTGTCACTATACTAAAACTTTCTTACTGTGCTGTATAAAGTAATCATTGCAGTCATGTGAAAGAGGATACCAAAGCCACAAAAAGGGCCTTCTACTTTCAAGACGTATGTCAGTATGTGTCCCGCTCACTTGTGAGTGTCTGCTCATTTAGCTCTCCTCTTCTTCTCTTTCTGTTTGTGTGTGGTGGGCCATGCTGTGCTTTGGCAGCATAGGCTATATACTGCAGCTAAATATAATTGTCACTCTTCATCATAGTGCTTAAAAATATGAAGTTCACACACAGTTAATGTTAGAAAGAAAGAAAAAAATGACGTATTATACAACTAGTCATGGAATTTGAGTAAAGTTTATCTTACAAATTGGTAAATTATCATTATGAAAAACAATTTGAACTTTTTGAAACTGCAAGGCTGTTAGCAGTGATCATGTTTGGGCACTACAGGCACTAGCAAAATGGTATTGTAAGAAACGATGGGTTGCAGAGCTGAAACTGGATATTGGAAAGACGTGCATAACGTAGAATAAACATGACCACGCTACCAAGTAAAAAGCACTCTTTGTTGGAAGTTAGATAATATCCAGATAGCTATCAATAAGATTTTGTCACAACTGATATCAACACAACAGACACATTTAAATGAAATTTGTGAACTTAAAGTCAAAAACTACAGTTAGTAGGATAGTTTAGGCTATTTACATTTGGATCAATCTGGCTAAAAACACCTTTCAAAACCATTACAACAATGATTCATGTGACCGTTTCCTCACCTGCCACTGCTACGGTTAAGGTCAGGTTTAGGCACAAAGGGTTAAGATTAGGGAAAGATCATGGTTTGGGTTAAAAACAAGTATTCAGGTTAACCTTTGTTGTCACATTTAAAAGAAGAAATGCTTGGTTAAAGGTGCCCTGTGGAGATTTATTGTAAACAAACAAAAGTTATGTTTAAGGGCGCTTGTCAGTTACACAAAAACAGTCCAAACAGTCCAAACAACTGGTGCTGTCGTTTTTCTTTGGAGGACAGCCTCCAATTTGTAAGATTCAGTTTCTTACCATTATGCTCCTTGGGAAGTGTAGTTGACTTCTATCTTCAAGGTTTTGTATATAATTTTGTTCTTTTGATTTTTCACCAGTGAACCATTTTCTTTTTCTTTTCAGTACAGTTGCTCATTGTTTGTACTGATGATTCAACCAGAAGAGCTTAATGTCCATCCAAGCCTTGCTCCAACTGCCAGTCACCAAACATTGTCTACACAGAAAATTAACAGGAATTTAACTTCTGGAACCCCCGAATGCCCAAAATATCTCCTCCCACTTCACTGCACAGAAGGGCACTTACCATGGCAGGCAGTATGCTCCGCAGATCAGTGCGTAGTTACAGATTGCACGGTGCGCTAGTAGAGCAGTGACTTTTGTGCTCTATTTTAGTAATTTATCTAAATTTACCTGGGAAAGTTACTGGGGTTATTGTTCTCAAACGTGGCTACAGCTCTGATAGAATAAATCATATAGCACAGTGCGTCATACCTCACAAGTGATGGAGTGAAGAACACTGTACCTACAGTGTATAATATCTTCATGCTGTATGCTTTGTAAGCAGTTAAAGGCGTTGGTAGACCAAAAACAATTCTCCTCGTGTACTAGAAATTGTATGAAATAGTAAGGAATACAATTAAGGAGAAAATGTTTCCTGTGACGTTGTGGGTTTTTTTTTTTTTGTTTTGTTTTTTTTATAAATCCTGTTGTGATTTTCTTCAAATATCACCTGATCTCCCCCACCCAGAGCAAAGTATGTCAAGTCCTCCCAGGCAATTCTCCATTTCCATCTCCTCAAAACAGGCATGCATAAATACTCCTGTTATTCTAATCGGAGGCTGTGTGCCGCCGTACGATTGGCTGATAGCAGATGAGTCATTTCAACAGGCTGGTGTGGGGCTGGCAAGAAGAGGGTGGGTGGATGGGTGGGCGGGTTAGGTGGTGGTGAAAAGTGGGTGCAGGAGGCGGGAGTAAAGCTTTCTCCCACAGCCTGTACGCTTGTGTGCACTGTTGTTGTCAGAGCATGCTGTTTCTCACACACAAACACTCAACATAAATACTTGCAAAGGGAGTCAACTTTAATCTTATATACACTTTCTCACTGTTTTCCTGTTCATCTCCCCAGCCATGGTTGCCTGTAGCCAGACTTGAGGAGAGACACAGAGCCTGGAGGAGAGAGAAAGAGAAAGAGAGAGAGAGAGAGAGAGACTTGTGTTGATCACAGAGTCTGCAGCCCCCAGCCTTCCCTCTGTTGCTGCTACAGTACGTGTGAAAGGCAGAGAGGGAGAGGCAGCAGAGGCAGAGCTGGTGTTTGTCTCTGAGACTCGGAGGGAAGAGGAGGACGCTGTGAGCTGTGCAGTGCAGTGCAGAGCAGAGCAGAGCAGAGCAGAGCAGAGCAGAGCCAGCCAGTCCTCTGGTATGTGTCCAGTGTGAGTGACTCAGTCCAGTCCCTGCGCATCTTGTGCCGCTGTCTGAGCAGCCTCGCACACCAGGACTCTGACACCAGCCACACAAACAGGTGAGTCTCAACAGCCTCATGATCAACTACTCTCAGTAGTGTACTGCCAATTGGACTTGACACTTTGATATGATTATTATTATGATTTTCACTGGCGAATGTGTATTCTGCTGTATTTACAACAAGAATGTATTGATTTAACAAATGCCAACACGGATTGCTGAAAGTTCTAAGAAATGAGGAGGATGTGATGGGTGGGGGTGTTTTTTTTTTACACATATGTTTGCATGTGCGTTAGTTTGTGTGAAGGCTTGTTTACCTCTTGACTGACAAGTGAAAAAGACCACTGGGACTTGGGGGGAAACGTTGCCTCTGATAGGAGTGAATCCGTCTGATTTCATCCGCTGTTTCCCCCATGTGTAAATCCATGTGTCAGTGAAAGAGAAAGTGGGTGGAGTGGGAACCGTTTCAGCTTCGCTACTGTTATCTCAGTATTGTTTGGACACAGAAAAAAAAAAACATGATGAAGATGCTCTGAGATGCTGTGGCGGACTACAGTATATGATGGAATGCAGATTGTGCATACATTTTGGTTCGTGGCGCGTGTTGACACAGTCATTTATCGACAACTGTCAGGAAAATCTGCAGGTGTTTACATTTTCTTTTGTGCTTTTCTTGAGCTTAGTCTGAGCCTTTTGTCTCAACTGCGCAAGAGAACTACTGCATCCATCCCTAATTGGTGTAGCACTGACAGGATGCGATCACTGTAGTATAAGATTGTGACAATATTCTCAGCTCAAAGTCTAATCCATTACATAATAAGGTTTCCAACATACTGGCCTGATTTCAAAAATAGAGCTGACATCAAATCATGGATCTGTCTAATGAGCAAGATTATGTGTGGCTCTTTTTTCTTTAATATTATATGAAAAGGACAATGTGCTGTTAATTTGGCATGAAGTTGTAATAATGAATGGTAGATTTTGTTCCCCATATGTCCACTTTTTGACTGTCTAAAAGTGATGTCACAGTTTTAATTCAGCATGTTCAGATCGATTTTTTTGCTAATTGCTTTGGCCATGTCTGAGCTCAAACTTGCTTATTTTTACTGTGATAAAAAGCTGTCTTCTAATCTCTCATCTAAACCAAACATTTCAGAATTTTGCACCTTCTCCTCCATGTTCGTATGTAACACTTGTCACTCGTACCGTTGCATCCCGCAGTGTAATTTGCGTGTAATGGCAGCTCATGAGTGTTTACCGCAGGGAATCAGCAGGTTGGTCCAGAATTATTTCCTCCAGTGCACAACTTGTTGAATCAACTTCAGTTCTATTGAAGTTTGTCTGTGAAGTAAGTCTCAATCTGCCATGACTTACTTGAAGCCTGTAAGATTTGCGTACAGAGGGGGCAGAGAAATACAAGGCTTTGAATAGGGCCATATGGCTGAATGAGATTTCACAGAGAGACATTGTCAGTGTCGAGATGGTTTAAACCCCTGAGCCATGACCGTGATCTGGGCTGCCATTGAGAGTGAAAAATCCCCTCAGTGTTTGTCTCTCTCACTGTGGATGCTGCTGTTGTTTGCCTCCGACTGTCAATCTGTCACTGACTGTGATGTTTAGGAATCAACCCCAGCTCCCCATTGACCCTGCCACATCCCTTTATCACCCATCCCTCAATATATCTGTCCCCCCATCCATCCATCCATCCATCCATCCATCCCTTCATGTTTCTCCCACCGGGCTTCAAATGTTTGTCTCTTCACTTTCACCGAGCACCTCCCTCCACCCCCCTCCGCTCTGGTCGCCACAGAAACGGCTGATTCAGGAAGGGTGGGCGGGTGTTTCAGAGCTCTTGCTGCTCTGCCCCATGCGGTGCTTTCACAGTACATTTCTGCTTCTGTGCTGCTTTTATGGCCCTGATATGCTGACAGTTCAGGTGGCTCAGTCAGACGTTATACAATCGTATCAACTACACAAAGGCTGTTTCTTCAGTTCCCTCAAAGGACATGTTCGGTACTTAGAGTGGCATTGCCATTCATGTTCAGTTTTTCTTCTAACAACGGTACAAACACAGGGAACCTCTTCATTGCCCGCTGACAAATCACTGGTGCTCGGAGATTTTTTTTTAAAGGTTTACTTTGCTGAATTTGCGCAGACGTTATTTATGTTTCTGACGTAAATGTCTGCCTCTTGACTGGTCAAGTAATTAAGTGTTGGGTTGATCCTGAGAGATTGCAGGCCTATTTGTGCTTAAACTTATATGACACCCGGGTCGAAGTCACACTGTGTGAGAGACTACACTGAGGTGATTAATAATGTAATATACCATGACCGAGTCATTTAATAATAGATATGCTATGACCTTTCTCTTACATAAGGTTGGTGAAGCGGAATGAGAGTGATGGCGTACACGATTGAAATGAATAGAATAGAAAATTCTTGGATAAATTACCCCCTTCCTAACCGTACATTACAGTAGACCTCCCACTCAGAAAATAGTGAGCGCCAGATAAAAGATTTGCTTTTGTAATTACAGAGGAATTGTTTTTTGTGTTGTGGTTTTATCCATTTTGTTGCTTTTTTAGGGTAGCTCTGGTTGCCATGGTGATAGCTTGTACAGTAGCTTAAAACACTGCCTTTTAGAAAGGCTCCTGAACAGGAAATGAAACCTGTGTTGCGCCGCAGTCGATTCCAAACAGGACCCCATGAGCTCGTCCTGCTGTGCCTGATTAAATTAAAATGGGAATTTGTGTTCACTGAGGAGGTAATGCTGAAGAACAGCTCTGTCTATATTGTCGTGCTCCTTGAAAATCAAGCTTTTGATGTTTTTGTGTTCATTGTACAAACACATTATTGATCACAGAGTCGCGGCCTTTCCACGGCATACTACCTCTGACAAATTAGCTGTTGCGAAAAGTTACTTGCAGTTAATATTATTTGACTGTTTACTGTTGTTTAAACAGGAATGAAGAACAGGGTCTGGTGAGTCTAAACAATATCGATATTAACGACTTGCTCAAAACAGTATTTGATCTCATCTGATTCAATGAAAATGTCTCAGATTATCTTTTTTCCTTTTTGAGAACAAAAAGGTATAAATGTATGCAGGCTGCAGGGGTTTTTCCACCCTGCAGTGTTCAGCCATTACAGTCAGTGGTGACGCAGCCCGAGACTCACACAGCACACTGCAGACCCGTCACGAGACACAGCCAGAACAAAGAGCACACACACTGTCATCTAAGAGAAAAATTCAACATGGATGATAAGACAGAAGCAGCCTTTTCACGGACTGTAGATTGGGAGAGTGTGACACACAGTATGACACCATGTGCTGAGACCTGAGTGTCTCACCCTGCTACTTTCTAAGGACACTGTCCCAGGTACCACTGTGGCACTGGACGCCTCAGGTGGGACTCTTTTAGATCACTTTGATGTCCGTCACTCTTTCATGTGGACATGTGAGGTTGTAAATGTATGAGGAGGAGTTCACAGATGACGACAACCATAATGTCAGGCACTTTGATGATATATGTGTGACTGCAGCCTTACTTGATGGTTCAATAAACCCATAACTAAACCACAAAAGGTAAGTTTATAAAAGAGGAATCAGACACTGGCTTCAAGTTCAAAATTATGGATATGTTTATTGACAAGTAATTAAAAATGGTGAAAAGGAAAATGTAGACTAAAAGTTTTATAAATACATTTATGTAGACCACAGCAAAAATAGAGATTATTATGATAGCTAATGGGAATCTAAATAAAATAAACTGTGAAAAGAGGTTTTTATAGCAGAGATCAAATGCAAAGTTCAAATTAATTATTAAATAGAGTTCAAATGGAATGAATAACCACTAAAACCAGGCTTGTCCTGGAGAGTGGGCCGACCTAGTGCTAAGCTACACTAATATTTGAACCTACCACCACACTGCAACATAAAAAGACATTTGTTTAGTCAAATCCACTGAATGTACATTAGAAGGGACAGTGGCGGAGCACAGAAATCTGGGCCCCACACACATGCAGTCTCAGTGGGCCCCCTTCCCCTTTTAATACATCCATTGTCACGCCTGTACAAATAACTGAATCAACTAGTAAACACATGCATCTGTAGTGGATATCAGGGTAATCAGTAATGTGTAAAGTGTTTATAATGCATTTCAGAAAGTCTGCACAATATGAAGTCTTTGCGTTTTTCAGCCCTCTTTTCACAACATACTGTAACTGAAGTGTGAAGCTTTCACTTTGAGGTATTAGAACATTGCAGAACATGATTTTGTTATAGTTTTGAGGTCTTCATTATACCCCGAGTGTAAGACAAAGGTGAAAAGCCTCTGCACTCTGGCCCCTGCACTGAGAGAGGATTACTGTATTTCATAATAAAAATAACCAAATAACACTTCACTGGAATCATGTTTTATTTGCACAATTAAGGTGCGTTAGTTTCCAACAGAGGCTAGCCCAGTCTGTTGGACCACAGAAGTAGTATAATAAAACATTTAAAACTTCATGGTGCAATCCAGATACATACATATATACAAAAAAGGTAGCCCCAGTATTTAAACTGAAAAGACATCATTAGATACTGTAAGTAATAACTCAGTCTAAGTTATTAAACTTTTCTGATGCTGCTAAATGTTCATTTGCCATATCTGCCATTTTCTGGACTGACCAATTAATCAATTGGAAAAGCAATCGACAGATCAATCAATGGTGAAAGTAATTGTTATTTCCTTTCTCAGTTTGTTCCTTTCTCTACCTTTCTACAGTAGAACTGATCAAAACACTGCAGTGAACTGATCATATTTCAAAAGAGAAATATTGTTCGTTGCAAATATTTTAACATCGTATAATAATAATCACAAGAGGAGAGGCTCTCATGTTGTTTTAGAAACAAGAGTTAGTCTGCCTGCCTCGTTGGGGCCCTGGATACTTTGTTCCACTATTCGACATGCTCCAGGAGCTACAAGATAAAAAGGGACGTTTAAGAAGCTGGTTTGTCTTCAGAGGGCGTGACACAGCCCTATAAACTAACTAAAGCTACAACATAGATAGAAGCTGTAAAGAACGTTTGGGAATCACAGCGGGCAAAATAAAACCGTCTGAGATAGATCTACTGTAAGACGGCTAAACAGCAGCAGGTATCCTGCAATATCACAGACTGTTGGCTAGCATCAAACTCATTTACCATAATAATAACGAGGCACAGTCATGGATAATAAAGGTAAAACCAAGCTTAAAAATGCCTACCTGGGACTTCAGTATATAAATAAATCCCCAGCAAACCACAGGATCCTTGGCCACAACGTGTGCTCCTACTAAAATAGATAGCAATAACAACTGTTTAAGATATATTTTTTTTACTGTCAGCAAACCCCATGAAAAGACCAAAACCAACAATGAATTGATCCTACTAGCTTGTATTACCTGTTAACCCAAAACCTGATGCAGGTTATTCCTCTGTGCCATAGACCTCCATTGTTGTCCATCAATGAGCCACAGCGTTACACTAGGTGACGTGTTCCTGCATTACCATGAACATGGGCAGTTTATTTTGAGTCAATCCCACATACACCATACTGCTGCTGTAAATACTCACAACAGCACCAAATCTGCAGCTGAAAATAGTCCCCAACTAATGCACAATTTACTCCTGTTTGATTACTGTAATGTTTGCTAAAAACTATAGTGGCTGACTGTTTTAGGAAATTGTTTTGCCTTTTTAAAAATAAATGAAGGTATATATTGGTGACCTATTTGTACTTCTTCAGCAGGAACCAATCGTTTTGGAGCTGAGTGCCACAGAGAGGGTAGGCATTGTTAGTTCTGGTATTTTAATGGGATTCTTTGACAATAACAAAAAGGGCAGACTATTGCCGGCCTTATCCTTTAAAATCTATGATTAAAAAACATCAGGATTTGTAAGAAACCTGCATCTGACTAGAATAATATGGAATAAATATGTTAAAACAAGCTGTGTGCTAACTGAAAGAACAACTAGCATACCTCACATGAATGTAGTTGTAGCATTAGATGTTTTGGATTTTGCTGATGCGATGTGAGAGAGCAACAAATCCAGTCTTGGTTGTACTCTTAAAAAAACATTTAAAAACATTAGCAGTGGAACTTACTGCTCGTGTAGGGAGATTGTTCTCCTTTGCTTTGCTGAGCAGATTAATGATTCTTAAGTGTTTCTTCCTTTATTAACTTTACTCTTACTACACTCACTCAGCAGCCACCAAGATTGATCTTTGCAATAAGTTGGCCCTGTCTTTTAACAGAACTGTTCTGGTGTAGGATTGGGTAATGATCGGGTGTTGAGGAATATCTCAAAACTGTTGCCACAAGGAATTAATGCAGGTAACTTCTTTGGTAATCTTGGCTGTGGACAAGTGAAAAGTCACCGTATGTTTGCTGCCCACAAGCTAAAAGGAACACGCTCAGTTCAAGATACACTGAGAGGAAATCTGGTGAATCATGCTCTATATAATGTATGAGGTGCAGACGGCTTGATTTGATTTCCACATGGAGTGAAAGGTGAATATTTAGCCTCCAACCGGTCGTTACCACAATCAAGCTCCTCTTGAAGTGGATCCTGGATGATTCCCTGCGGCTGGCTGCTGTCTGATGACTAATGTTCTCCCAAGCGCCATATTAAAGCTCCTTAATTGGTTCAAATAAACCAATCATTAACTTGCTCATTAAAGCTTATTGTAGTGCTGAGACCGCTGTGACTCGATCATTGCAAACTTCTGTAATTGTTCCCAAAGCCGCGTCGTGGTCCTGCCTGCAACATTATTCAGGACTCATCAACACCAACGTCCTGACTCACTTTGGTTCTTTAAAGATTCCTCGGCACTTAGTGTCAGGGTGTTTCTGCGCTAACCTCGCTGTTCTGGCCAAAAATTCCCATCTGGACCCACTCTTCCTGCCATCTGCTCCTCTGCTCCCTCATTGGCCTGTCCCTTTGACAGCTGTGAGGCCTCTAGTTCAAAATGGCCCCCGCACACTTTTGTTGGACGAAAAAAAAGAAGAAGAAAAGGAGGTGAACTGGAAGAATAGAGGAGGAGGCAACAGAGGCATACAGATTCATAAAGCTCGGGGTTTAAAACTCGATTCACCACAGTGCATTTCTTTAGCGCCGTGGCACTGTGCGTCTCAGCAGTTTCCACCCAATCTCTGTGTATCCTAGAAAGTGCTGACCGGCTTACGATAGGGATCACTAAGAGAACAATATGCAGTTTATGCTTAGTCAGAGGAAGGCTGTTTCCCTTAAATTAAAAGTTACATCCAGAGAGGAGTTGAGAGAAAGAGAGAAACAGGGACAAACGGAGGCTGCTGTCACAGTGCAGGTGTATGGATTATTGCCAGGGGAGGGTGACGGCATAATGTTAATGCTGCTACTGCTGCTGCTGGTGGTGCTGCTGGTGTCGATTGTGGTTCTAGTTTGGCCTCACTGACTGATGGATATGAGGAAAGTTAACTCTAGGGGAATCATCTGTGGTGCTGCTGTGCCCTGAGGTTTAGTACTCATATCCTCATACTAATGGCATCATTACTGGGCCTCTGAAATAGCATTTTCCTGCTAACTCATTCACATGCACACACACAAAAACACAAACTCACAGATGCACATAAAGTACAAAAGGAAAACATACTTAATGAGACAATGTAAGAAATGTATGCATGCATGCATTTATGATTATAAATTACACACTACTGTTTAAAGTAGGAAAAATTTGATTTTACTACCTCCATCTTACATTGATATTTACGAATATTTTGAGAGAAATGTACAAAATAAGTTATTTTCTGTGATACTGACTGAAGTGCTAAAGTATATACCATGATTTCTTCACTTTTCCCTCTGACATACTTTCCCCTACTCTTATCTAGATAACGGGGGTGACATGAAAGGATGGAGGAACTAGCACAACATGTACCTGCCAAATAGGACATCCTTCCACAAGCGTCATTTTGAAGTGACATCATTACGTAACATTTTTCACAGCTACATCACGTCTCTGTCTTTATATAGTAAAGCAAGATGGTTCCCCATAGTTCCACATATCCGTCAACAAATTGCTACTATAGGGACTGTGTGAATAACGGTCACTGAAAATCAGTCTCAGAATTTATAAACACAGTCCGAGAACATTTTAAATCATCGTCTTTTCTTGGCTTTATCATCCTTTTCCAGTCCAGTGAGATCAGCTGCAGTATCCAACTGTTAAACAAAATTTCCCTGCCCATTGGCCGACTGATGCCTTTCAACTGATTAATCAAGCATGCACAGTCTGACTGAAGGGTTTTTTTTTTTTTTTTATAACTTGGATCACATATTCCTAAGCACCCCTTTAATGGACATGGCCATTATAAAAATATTATTCACCTTTCAACAGGGTACATAATTTAGTTTTCTCAAGAATGGCCTTGGAAGGTATTAAAAAGACTTGCATTTAATTCTCAAAAGTCTTAAATATTTTCTCTTGCTTGCCATAGGCAGTAATTGCTTAACAGTAATATTTAGTTTCAGTCGGCACCGTCGACTATAGCAAACACCGTCACTACTGCTAGCTGTAGTGGCTATAGGAAGCTCATCGTCTCATAATGTAAGTGTTGTTTTTGGCAAAAACTTAAATGATCCATTTTCTGGTGGGTCCAGAAAGACTGTTACTTTGCTGTCCAGCTTCTAAAAGACACTGAAGCTCTTTGCAAAGTTTATGATCAAACAAAATACCTACATTTTTATTGTTGAAGAGGATGCCTGTTTTGTTAGTTTGCTCTGAAAATTGCATATTTTTAACACTTAACTGCAACACTTTCCTTTAAGTCCCTTTAAATGTTTGGTTTATAACACTAGAAAGTAGTTGTAAGCAGATATAAGTGTGTTTATTAATGTATTTGTCAAAAACTACAACTCCCTTTGTGGCCACCCATAAGTGGAGGCTGATGTATAAACAGATAAAGAATGATAATATAGTTAAACGCAGCTGTAATAATATAAAATATGTCTATGAGAAGTTATGACAAATATTGTACATCAACGTTGTTATATCTGCTTACAACTACATTATAGTGCATTATAAACCATTTATTAAATGTTTGTATACAGCTTATAAATGCTAAATAGGGGGACTTAACATAATAATAAAGTGTTACCTACTTAATATACCTAGCATCTATGGTTATGCAAAAATAAATAAAGAAAACAGTCTTTTAAAAAAGAAACATAAAGTTTAAAATGCATAGGATGCCCTTTACTTCTTGCTCCAAGCTCTTCTGGAAGGGTTCTTGCTCTTTGTCGGATCCAAAAGGCATTTTACCAATTGGAACGTTTTTAAATATGGCAGACCTCAATCGATTTCCAGGTCACAGAGAAACAAAAGGACAAGGATGTATAAATAAGCAGCTGGAAAGAACCCCGTATCGCCCCGATGTCCTGGTTCCAAATCTAGCAGGGGCCTTTGCTATGTGTGTCATCTCCCTGAGTCGCTTTCGGTGTCAACTATCTAAAAACAAAAAAGTTTAAAATTACAGAAATAAAGCTTTATGATTTCACAGCAGACTATATTGCTTTGACTTGCATTATAATATGAACATTATTCTTTTTCAAATCACCAATTTATCTTTTCCACAGTTCCATCAGTCTCTAATACAATTCAGGATGCAGGAAAACAATGTGAAGTGTAGTTTTTCTTATATTTGAATGAGTCTTCCATCTTGGCAGAAACAGTTTATGATTAAGATGGCCAATAGAGAGATTGCAGTAAACTGTTTGTATTAGGTGGAGGAGGAATTATCAGAGTACTTTAGGATTCATTTCCATTCAGATAAAAAAATACCACATATGGTTCCACAAAATGAGAAAGGGAAATGTTGTACTTGACTTTTGATTACAATTGCCAGTTTCAAGAAGCTGTTTAATGCTGACATTATTGCTGTAATAAAATAATAGTTATGTCACAATTGCCACTGTTCAAAATACCTTCAAACTGAAGGAGTCAAAAAAGGCTTCCGTTAGTTTGTGTCACTCTGGGTAACTTGAAAAACAAGATTAAGACTCCACAGCCATGCCAGCATCCTAACATGCTCATAATGACAATGCTAACATGCTGTTAACATGTTTAGCAATTTTCACCATGTTCACCATCTTAGTTTAGCATGTTAGCATGCTAACATTTGCTAATTAGTACTAAACACAAAGCAGAGCAGAGGATGATGGGAGCGTCATTAGTTTTATTACAAAATTATTACAATTCATCCTGAGGGGACTTGAATGTCAGTACCAAATTTCATGGCAATCCATCCACTAGTTGTTGAGATCTTTCACTCAAAACCACAACTGTCAACCTCATGGTGGCGCTAGAGGAAAAGTCAGGGGATCACCAAAGTTATTAGGAAGCATCCTTTGGGGACCATGAATGTTAGAACAAAATTTCAAGGCAATCCATCGTATAGATGTGGAGATATTTCAGTCTGGACCAAAGTGGTGGACCGACCGACATTGCCATCCCTAGAGCGTTGCTAAAAATGAGTACAACTCCCCCCAAAACTAATCATCCCTTTTATGGAAAGAGTTAGAGGCATTGCTATTCATAATTTAAATTGATTTAATTTTAAATTTTCTAACAAGGTGATTTATGTTATGTAGGTAAATGTAAAACTACCACTACACCCAAGAGATGATGTAGAAAAAGTCAACAATGCCTGCTTGATCCATTAGATCTTCCATTGCCATGAGGCTGCGGTGGAATTACTTCACAGGCCAAAATCTTTGGTTTCCTCTTATGAGCTCTGCGTCACTCTAAACGGCTTTGACGAGATGAGAATGTGACGCGGGCAAAGCTGTTAACTATTACACCTCCTTTGTGAAAACCACACACACACTGAAATACTTCTAACCAACAGATCCTCTCCACTGCTGCACCACCTGCCTCTCATCAACCCCCTCATCAAGCAGAATAAGATCACTGTTAATCCACTTGTCTCAGCCCATGGCGTACCAACAGCGCTCCCACTGCAGGGTTCAGCTGTTCCCTTAGGGCTTCCTGGAAGCCAGGAGTATAGAAAGGTGCTCACAGCCTACACACTCCCTTTATGCCTCTCTATCTCTGACTTTTCTTTTTCTCTATTTTATACACACATGCATCTTTGCTCTTTACTTGTTTTTTTTCCCTCTCTGTAAAGGACAAGGTTAGTGGACTTCAGAAAGTCAGGCACATACAGGGGATGTCCAGCAGTGGAAAGTAATTAAGTACTGTTTTGAGATACTTGAGTATCTCCATTTCATGCTACTTCCTACTTCTACTCTACTACATTTCAGAGGGAAATATTTGTTACACACCTACATTTATCTGAGCACTATAGTTACAAGTTACTTTTCAGATTTTACACAAAAACAATATGATAAGCTTATAAAATACAGCACATTGTCAGAGAATAAACCCAACCTTTTTGGCTTGTTACCCCTTACAAAAAAGCAGTGACTTATCACATTTCAGATGTCCATGAGTTGTTAGCAGTTCCACCAAAGAGACATTTCCCCTCTAAACTTTGTCAGATACTTTCATTTAAAAAACTGTTTGAGGCCCAAAGGGGTCAAAATACCCAATATTTCACAAAACAGCAAAGATTAGAGAAAAGTATATTTTAAAAAATGAATACAAATTTGTGTATCAGGACTTCTCTTCTTCCCTACCCCATTAATCATCTCACGTCCCCTCAGATTTATCTTTGGACTCTTTGGAGGGGCCCGATTCCCAGCTGGGAACCACTGGACTGACTAAACTAGCTTCACTTCAACCAGCTACAACAGTAAAATGCTGCTTACACGTTGATGCATCAGTAATAATCTAATAATTTCAATAATATATCAGTCACAGGGGCCATTTTTCTGCAGAATGAGTACTTTTACTTTTGATACTTAAAGTACATTTTGCTGATAATACTTCTGTTCTTTTACTCTAGGGTTTTGAATGCAAGACTTTTACTTGTAATGGAGTATTTTTACATTGTTGTATTGGTACTTTTACTTAAGTAAAGGATCTGAGTACTTCTTCCTCCACTGGAGATCTCTACATTTGATTTGAAGTGGAGACAATTGTGTGAAAACATGTAACATGTTTCTGAGTGCGTCACTCAGTCCTGTGGCACAACAAATCACCATCAAATCATTGATTTGTATTTGTTTACTTTCACTGCTCCCCGCTAGCTCCCTAAATGCTTCTCGGGGTATTTCTGATTGTGTTGTTCCATCGATGGCGGCTCCTGATGCCTGCCCTCTTCATCTGGTGTGGGAGTTCACGAAAGTGGGGGAGTTATGGGAGTTATTTTGGCTGCAAAGTCCTCTAGAGGACCATCAGGGGAGATCCAGTACCAAGGAAGTAATTGAATTTGAGGTTTCAGCTAATGATTTTTCCAACAGCGAGACGTTCCCCCCTTCTCCTGGGCTCGCAGTGTCATGCATGGCCTGTGCAGAGCGTCGCTCAGGCAAGCCCTAAATCATCCAATAATGACTTTGGAGAAGCTAAGTACCTCTTACTCTTTTAACAGGTGTGATTTAATAACACTTGTTAATCCATACATATACAGAGCTTTCCATTTTGTGTGTAATCTTATAGGCTTCGCTGAACAGATGTTAAACTAGATTCATTGCCTTTGGACAAGAGCTTCATTGTTAAAAACCAATTAGGTGCTAATGAATCTCATTGAGCTCAGGTTACTATATTATACCTTCACATATGAATTCATTAGTTGTCTTATTTAGGTTATTGTGTCTTTAACTACTAAGGGAATTTGTTTAACCGTTTAACCAATCCACTGACATCTACATCGGTGTTTCCTGTGAACCTGTTGAACATTAACCTGTTGTGTGAAGTTCTCTAATTATCTGTGACCAGAGCAGCACCAATTGTATGTTTGATCTTTCCTTATTTAATTAATCTACCCCTAAAATGTCAGATATTGACATCTCAACCTCAGGTTACATAGTAACATTTATAATTAGCTTTAACATCTATGAGACTAGTTTGATTTTTCTTAGCTATCCTTAAAAGTAGTGTAAGTATAAACTCTGTTAGACCTCATGCTGTCTTTTGCCCCAGACAGAGTGACAACTTTGAAGCTGCAGATAAATTTGGAAACTGGCAACTTCAAGGCTGATTGGTCTCCATTTGTAGTTCAGTCAGGAACACAGACTTCTCCCCTCAGACCCCTTGTCTCCTCACCTCCATTGTTATCCTTTTATCCTTTTTATGTTGCTCCACATAATCTCCATCTCACTTTCTGTCTTTTCTTTCACCAAATCTTATTCCGGTGTCTACCCTCTATTAAGCTAATATATTTATTTCTCTTTCCAGCTTGGAAGCAGCACTTATCACAAAATGAGTGGGTATCATAATTGCTCCTCTTATCCCACCCCAGCTCAGCCCACTGCTCTCTCTCTCACACACACACACACACACACACACACACACACACACACACACACACAGTCGTCGTCCCTGGTGCTGTGCTGTAACCCATTTAGGTGCGACATCTTGTCGTTGCCCTTCAGCTGCACAGACTCACCGCTAATGGCCACCAGGTTTTTCTCATTAGTTAATTATGTTTTGTGATAAAGTCTACAGCTTTGAGCTGTTAGCTGGATGGCTTTTAGGCTAATGGTAACACAGACCAAAATTGGCCTTTTCTTTGCACTTGTTGCATTGTCATGGCCGTCGCTTATGCCTGACTGTATTCTTCATTCATCCCCACAGACAAGCTGGTGTTTGTCTTGGTGATCTCCAGTGAACCTTTCTGCAGCATCCCATTGCAGTGTGGCTGAGGTCAGAGGCCAGTAAATAAAAGGCTCTAACAGAGATAATGGTGGCGCCCACTAGTCTATATGTAATCATACTTACCGGTAGCTGCCCAATATAATTTTCCTCTCAGCCTGTTATTCCGGTTTTCCAGTCATGGAGGTGTAAGTGATTCACAGGTTTACAAACTGAGAGGGAACACCTGCAGCAGCTTCAGACCGCTACATACATACATACACAGATTTGTTCCTTCCAGACTCCTTGTCTGGCTTTGACTTGATCTATTGAGATCTGATCGATTTGTCCCATCTCATTGTCTGCTGCTTTTGTACTGTCACAGTCAATTTATATTTCTTTGTTCGCTTTGGAACGACTCTGGCGTGAGTCATTACATGTCCATTGTTGACAGCGTCGCTGCACAAAAGCACTGGTTTTTCAAAAAAGGCTACAACAATGACGGAGGGTGTCAAATGAATCATGCCTTCTGTGGCTACTCTCTCCACTCTTTTGAATTTTGGGTTGGTACCCAACTCTACATAGTCTGTATTGGACTCCCTCTCTTTAAACCCAAGGCGTCAGTGGCAAACAGATGTTGTTGGTGGTGGATTTTCCGCTACATTTTTTTCCCCAAGTACACCATCACCAGTGCACATTGAGCCATCCCTGTGCTTTTTGTTTACAGCACAATGATGCATGAACTCGTGGTGCTGAAGCAATATTTAAAACAACACTCGGCCCAATTCAAACCTCTTGGATCCATCTGCTGTTTCTTAGAAAATAGTATTAGGAAGAGACTCGCTCCATTCTCCAGTGTACCACTCATACTTAAAGTGTAACTACACCCCCAAATTCTGCTAGAACCATCTCTCCCAGCATATTTAAAAAATGCTGTTTGACTGACTTATGTCAGCATTGGCCTTGCAGGTTCAGGGCTGATTTAAAACAGTAGATGGCGTGTTGAGCCATTTTCAACCCATGAAATGCAGATTTTTATAAATTTGGTAAGAAATGTCAATATTAACACCAGCATTGATGTGTTTCATCACAGTACAATCATATCATGTAGTTTACCGCTCGAAAAACACGTTTAAGTGTGCAGTACCTCGTCATGGCTGCACTGACAAAGCAGTCCAGGAACACGGGCTCAGACAACTCATCTCCAGACTGAACACCAAAAGACGCTGTTTTCATATGCACAGCACTTTACACATGCATGGAGAGCAGTAAATGCTTCCCATATGGCAGCATCCACACATTTTTCAGCCCTTCTGCGTTGGTTTAAAAAAAATAAATAAATAAAAACGTTTGCGGCCAGTTCGCTGCCAGTAAAAATAGAGATTATGGAAATATATTGAGATTTATAACATTATTTCTGGAGGGAGTGCCACGATTGTGAAATTCACACAGTGCTGTCACATTGAAGCCAAGTTGGTATCAGTCATAGATGTCAGAAAAGAAAAAGGCTTCCTTTACTTAGCCCTAAATAAATTACCTCTTTTATAATTCATAACAATAGAAGTGTGTGGATACTGCTGTCTCATATGTGTGCCATTGTCAGTGCTGGACATAACCCATGAGGGTAGCTCTAGATTGCATAATAACATTTTTGTGATTATACTTGCCAAAAAAGGAAGTAACATGTTGTAATTGTAAAGATGAACCGTCATTATATCAGCTTATTTTCAAGTAACACCAAGTTCCTCTCAGGATCATACAGTATTTGTACTGCAGTGTTGTACCGTGCTAGCTGCGCATATTTCAAAAGCCAATAAAGCTGTAGTCCAAATTTATGCAGTTTTATTTAGTTGTGGAGAATTTATCAAACCGTCCTCCCAAGAAAAAACGACAGCATCAGTCATTTCAGCAAGTGCCCCAAAACGACATTTGTTTACATTCCAGTGACAAAGCCCTCTAGCAGCTGAAGGAATTATGTCCGGAGCAAAGGAGGAAATCAGGTGACGTTATTATAGAGCGACAAAGTCTGTGTAGAGAAGCAGTCTGGAGTGGATGGATGGGTCAACAAAATGTTGGACTTTAAAATGGGAGACCAATGTTTGCTCCCTGTTTCCTGCCGACTTTCAAGATTGGCTTCTTTTAACCATGACTCCCTAACCTTAACCGCATGTTTATTGTTGTAACCATGGCAACATGAATTGAAGTAGTAATTTTGGCCCAAACCAAGATGTTTTCCTGACCTTAACAAAGTACTTATTTTAACCCGAACCATGACCTTTCCCTTCCCTTAACTTAAGCAAGTCGTTTTTGTGCCTAAACCAAACCTTAACCATAGCTTTGTTACATCATAACCCAGATTTATTTTTGAACAGTTATTTGCAACGCATTGACAAATGATGTCTCCTGCCAATAAGGGCATCTGATCAGAACATGCTTCTGTGTGTCCTTCTGCATAGACCAATTGTGTATTTTGTGCAAATACAAAGAAGTATTTAAGCATGAAAACTTGAGAAGTGACATTGTTTGGCGGTTTCTTTTTGGAAACCCCACACGTTACTTTATTTACAGTAAGTGGGAGAAAGGAGGAAGTCGTTTCAGTCAGATATGCACCTAGTTTTTGAGGCATTACGTAAGTTACAAGTTACATAATAATCCATATAGCATTCTTCACCACGGGTTAAACTGCAAAATAACATAGTGCTTCGATTCAACCATAAAGCACAGACGTGACTTCCCCATTGCTCTAGCCCCAGAATCCATCGAAGTAATGGAGCAATCTGGTGAAACAACAAGCAATTTAAGGGGGTTCAAGCCCTTTTCCCTCACAGCATCATGACGGCTCAGGGATATGCCCGACCTCTAACGCTATGCCGAGGCTTTCAGTGCTTTTACTGCTAAAGTGTTGTTGCATCACAGGAAAATGGCTCAGCTGTATGTGTTCAACTCCTCTATGCCATGATGTTTCATGTGAAGAGACTAGTGGGAGGACGTGTAAAAATGCATAGCAACAGACTCGTTCTCTCCTGTTCTCTCTCTCTCTCACACACACACATACTCACACGGGCACATTAACACACACACACACGCGCACATGCACGGACAAATAAATACACGCCTGCACAGATATAGCACACATGTAACCCCCAAACACAAGCCTCTGTGGAATAATAATGGCCCCATATTAAGGATTACACCCTCAGGCAAATGATGTAAATGGCATCACACAACAGGAATTAGCCTCAGTTTGTGAATCACCAGCAGCAGTCGAGGGAGAACATGCGCTGCAGCCTGCCCAGCTGCACTCCTCGCACAGGTCATCTGCTCGGTCTGGAAACTGATCCGTTCTGTGTGTGTGTGTGTGTGTGTGTGTGTGTGTGTGTGTGTTGTCATTTCAGACTCAGTCACTCCTGAGGCAGCCCCACTGCTCCTCAGCCTTGCCTGTCATCGTACCTGATCACGCCTGTCTGTCAGATCATTTGGTAAAAGTCCAACAAAGATGGGGAGGCTCATGAGCACAGGCAGTATCCATTTCCCTCGCTGAGACGCAGGATGGTGCCTGTGCAGCGGTGTAAGAGTGCGATTTGCCTGTTGAAACCCTGCAATTCTATTTCAGGCCATCCCACACACAGTGGGAGAGGAGCAGAAATGTGTCACCCTTTAATTACAGCTTTTCAGGTCCTTGTGAAATTTTGTGCATCTGTAGGTAAGAGAGTCCTACTTTGGATTTCAGGAACACACCTCCAGCAATTAGCACATCAGGGACATGAAAGGTAGTGTGCGTGTGGGGGGGGGGTCTCTATGTGTGTGTGTGCTTTATTTGGTTTGATTTAAGCATTTTGGTTTATTCCTCTTGTTCCTCTTGTACTCTTGGGCTCCACAGCTTCAGCACATGAAAATGATGTCTTTCCAGCTATTGATGACAACACCGCGTGAGCAATGCAGACGGCCAATTTGAGTGTGTATTACGTTCCCAATTATATCACCAGTATTGTCACCCACTCTGAGCTTTTCTCAGTCTGTTCTGCCAGCTGAACTGCAGGGTTTTATTCCTATAGGGTCAACCACTTTCAATTAATTTCTTGTTAGTCCTGATCCAAATAAGCTGCAGTAAGAATTTAATCCTCATAACTGGATTATGAGCTGATTTGAGCTACAAGAGAGCTGTTTGTCATTGAAATGAGGTGTTACATAATTCCAGATTTGATGGTGCATTGACAGCCAATCAGAACCGATCGGTTGATGAGCAGTTGTGCTGTTCAGAGATCTAACAGCGCATTGGCTGTTTTTATGAGTGTCCTTGATAACGATTTTCCACGCAGCCCTCAGAGAGCCATTGAACACACAAACACACACACACACACACACACACACACCTCCCCTTCTGTGCCCGTTAGGATTAAGAAACAAGATGGAGGAATGAAGGACACTGAACTTGCTTGAAAGATTGCAGTTTAAAAGAATTTCTCCATTGCTTCTACTCGGTGAGAACTAATCTGACAAAGAAATCTCTCATCTTCAGTCATCTATTCTATCTCCTCAAATACACCCACACACACACACACACACACACACACACACATATATAAACTGCTTTGTCATCTCCTGCATCTGTATTTCTACATTTAGATAAACATATTTCCTGTCGAGCCTCTCGCTCGGTTGCCATGCTGTTACTGAGTTTTTTCCCTTTCATTACGTGTGTATGTGTATATCTGAGAATTGGGCAAGGGTTACTGTATTTATTCAACCAGCCTGACTCCATGGCGACCGGCTCCGGTATCGAAGGTTACTGTGCTCTGGCACACTCGTTCCCTGCTGCGTGAGATAATTCTCCCGTCATTGGGAGGCAGGCTAGAAAGACTGAAAGTTTGAGGACTGGGAGGTGTGGGTGCGTGTATGCAGTCTTTTGAGTATGTGTATGTGTGTCTCTAACCCTTTATTATTAATCAGGGATAACTGTGAGTTCAGCAGGGGAGGGGAAAGAGGCCAAGGGTTGACATTTTGGGCTGTTGTCAGTCCTGTAGGGAGGCTCACACACCAGCGTTAGTGGAGCAGTAGGTTACTGTTTTAGTCCTGCAGCCCACAGTGCTTTGTTGTGTCACTGTGAATCTGTGAAAATGCATTTAAATGTTTGTGAAAGGACCTCACATTGTGGCTGATTTCAACAGGAATATCATCTTTTTTTTTTTTTTAACTTCAAAATTTGTCACACTACGTTCTTCTTTGCGTGTGTCTGGGAGTGTTGAAAGTATTGAACGCACTCAGCCCAGAACGTCGATCCGAACTGTACCCGCTGAGCCATTTGAAAGCCATTTGCATCAGGAAACTGGTCGAGGTGAAGAGGATGATACCATCTGTTGTCCTGTAAAATTGATTATATCAGTCGATTATGTAAGTGAGGAATGAGATGAGCCAACAAATTAGTTTCATAGTGCAGCACTGGGAGCCAGCATGAAGGATCCCAATATCAGTTGATAAAACCAATATTAATAAATGGATATCAAAGCGTATCAGTTCAAACAACCGTTTTGTTCTGTAAAAGCAGAACTATAATCTGATAAATATCCAAATCCTCTTGTTCCACTTCAAAACACCTCCAGGGTTTTTTGTAGATGTGAAAGGCACTTAAGCAGATAATTACTAATAGAAGTGCTCTAAGAATGATTAGGAGAATATTAGTCTTTGAATGTTTTCTTCATCATGTATGTCGAAAGAGCAGAGAGAAGCACGTCTAAGAAAGATTTTTGATTTTGATTCATCAATTGGTAGTCTGACTCACAGGAAGTAGGCTGTGTAGGTATACGCCCGCCATTGGCCGACTATTTCAGTTGGAATTCTCCTCCCCTTCTGCTATCTGCGTCTGTTTACTCTGCGAGGGCACCGTCGCTGCATCCTGGGCAGAGCGCCGCCCAACAGGATTGTGATTGGTTTAAAGAAATGCAAACATGACAGAGCGTTTTTTTCCCCTATACCAGAATGATAATGGGTTCAGCCAGACCTTTCTCCAGGTCTGGCTATGCAAGACTAATCAATTGGTATCTCTGGATATTTGCATATTAGCAGTTTCTGTTAAATGACTGAGTAAATGAATGAGGCCTGACAGGATACATGGGACAATCCATCCACAGGACATCAACAACATCCACTTGATCAGTGTTTTTATGCTCCTGCTGAGCTACACTGAAGTCTGCTTGCCTCAAAAATTTGCATTTCAATCTTTCAGTGATTGACCTTTTTATACTTTGTCACGTCATGTATTTGACAATTCTCCCAATCTCCCACGGGCATATTGTTGAATTGTTTGATGTATTGCAGAGGAGGCCTGGTGGCAAACTAAACCGCTACCACTTCTTAAACATTAGGAGCATATGTTTAACCACGACACACACTTAGAACCAGAGTGAGCAGAAAATGTATTGAGTAAAAACGTAACTGTACTCTGGCTTTAATGTTTCATCAAATGTGCTGCGTCTTTGAGAATGTGATGCTGTTGAAAGTGGTGCCATTACTAATAGAGAGGAGTGAGTAACATGATTTAGAATCAGTTGCATCTGATTTTAGCTGTTTTATGCACATTGTAAATACTTCAACAGCATTCATAAATCCTGAACAGTTGTGTTTGCTACATTACTGCAGCGGTGTCCACAACATGCAAAGCATGATTAATTACTGTGTGTTAGAATAATAATCCCACATAGTGTTTGTTTACAGTGAAATAATTGCCTACATACAGCACTGAAATCAGCTGACAACCAAGAACCTGAGACAATTAGTGTCCTCTTTTGTTCGGCTTTTGTGTATTAGAGGGGACGCACGAGTGAAAATATTCAGTTTAAAACTCAGTTTTTCAGATTGAATCCTGTAATGTATAGTCTAATTTAATGTTTAAATTCAAAGCACTAGTTGATCTTGTTGATTGGAAATATTCATGAAAAGCATAATAAGCCCATGTCTGCTTTATCTCCATTTTTGTGTTTTAAAGGGAGAAATTGTAAATATAGAGAACGAGGGAATTTGTCAACCGAGGGAAATTCGAATTACTGCTGGCATACTGTATAGTGGTAATAGATAAGGGGATTAAAAGTCAGCTTTGCGTTATTTTTGCTGTCATGGGGAGCTTATAGTTGATTTTGATTGGTATTGCTCTCACTATGAAGAGTTAATAGAGCCTTGGTCAGGCTCTGTGCTTCAGCCAAGCACCTCCTCTCATGTCAGCTTTTACATAAATAAGAGCTTTTTCTCTCCATCACTCCCTCTCCTTCTCTTTCTCTCATGCACACCCACACAGAGCCTGTCAGAGGCACATGAGGATGGGAGGAGGAAGGAGGGAGGTGGGTGAAGCATGACACGTGAAAAAGGAAAAGCGTTGCTCTTAACACTGCATCTACAGCCCTCTATCTATTGTTTCTCAATATTTTTTTGTCTCTCCTTGTGTTTCCACATACCGTATGTATTCAAGAGTATTTTCTTTTCTTGCTGAAATCCGAGCTATTGTGAATTTATACGCAGCGCCTCATCTCTTTGTTCTCAAAATTACCCACTTACCCAAGATCTTCCCTCCTCTGGCACAGAGATGTTGATTAATCTCAGTTAATTTATGTGTAAATTAAGACGCTGCTAATTGGATCTAACTGAAGGATAGGCAAATTATGGAAAAACTAAATTCACATTCAGTGATGGTTTATCATCTGTAAAACATGATATGCCTACAGCGTGTACATTATCCATTATATAAACAAAAAAACACTAAAAGGAAGATTCATGCTTCCCAACAGAGGCGGTGGTCGAAAGGAAAAATATATTGCAGGTCTCTCTCTGCCTGTACTTTATTGTTAAATCAATAAGATCACACATTTCTTCACACACTAGTAAATGGGTGTTGTTTGAGACTTTGCACACCAATCAGTTGCCACGGCAACTTGCAGAGTTTTTCCAACTGACCTACAGTTGGCTGACTGCTGCCTCACCGAGGTACAGTTTGGATGAGTTGTCTTCTCCTCTACATACTATTCACTGGTTAAAATAGTAGTCATCATTGTCAAATAATTACATTTCTAAGCAACTAAAAATAAATCTATGTTCCCAAACTAAACCCATCACTGGATCGTGATTATTTGAGAGGTGTCAAGTAGGCACAGATTAATGACTTGCGTCGACCTAAAGCAAGGCACTCTGAAAGCAGCAGGCTGCCTTCAAAAAGGGTGACAAATATAAAAGAAATAAATTTAGTACCTATAAAATGTATTCTTTTTATCCCTCGGAAGTTGTCATGTTTTATTGTTTTACAACATTCAAACATTTTGACACTGATCAACACATAAAGACCCTTTAATGTCAAAGTGAAAAGAGATCTCTACAAAGTGATCTTAACTGATTACAAATATAAAATACACGTTTTACCCGCTTTAATGGGACACACCTAAATCAGCCCTGTCAATAGGTTTTACAAGTCACATAATTAGTTAAATGGAGATCACCTGTGTGATTGTAAATACACCTGTATCTGGAAGGTCCACCTTTTGGTGAGTCGGCATCATGACAAAACCTAAAGGAGCACCATCAGGGGGATGGATACAAGACAATTGATCACTGAACATCTCTTTAAGAGTATGGCACAGCTGTAAATCTGCCTAGAGAAATCCGTCCTCAAAAACTGAGTGACGTGTAACAAGGAGACTAGTGAAGGAGGCAACCAAGAGACCTACGACAACTCTGAAGGAGCTACGAGCTTCAAAGGCTCAGATTGGGGCCACTGTGCATACAACAACAGTTAACCGGGTGCTTTGTCACTCTCCCAGTCACTTTATCAGATAGTGACAAAGAGAAAACCACTCTCACTTTCACTTTGACGTTAAAGCGCCTTCTTCTGTTGATCAGTCTCAAAAAAAGTAATATATTCATATTTTACTGTTATGATTCTGATGCAATTATTCATGCCTATAGTATTACCCCACAGAGGCAGGTTATCGTTCCCCTTCACATCACCGTCGCAATAAAAACACGCTAGAAGTCATAAAATACAAGAAGATTTATTTCCTCCTGAGAGAAATGTCAAATACTTTTTAGCTATTCTGTGACATCTGAGGCACAAAGTGGCACCCAGAAAGTGGCTCTGATATCACTGATGCTAATTAGAATGTCATTGTGATTTAAAGGTCAAATATTGAATAAAAACTGGGGGGGGGTTTGTAATGTAATTGTTGTGTTCAACGGAGGGCAGAGAGTCTGCAGCTTTTCATTCCGGCCATTCATTCCTCCAGGTGATTTCACTGATTATTTCCTCCTATCTGGTTGAAAGTGTATCGATTGGTTGGAAAAAGTGCGAGCAATCTCTTGGTCCTGCAAGGCACATCATTGTCTATTTCAGCTGTAGACCTTTACACGCTGTTAATTACGAGACCCTCCTCCTCTCACAGCTGTGCTCAAAAACACCCAAAACCATCCCTGAATATACCTTTAGTGAGCTTTTCAATGAATATTTCAATGCTATCTCACATTCTGCTAAAGAAATATATTTCTTAGAGGGCATTAAATGAAATAACTGAATAAATGTCATTAGTGGAGTCTCCAGTCCTTGTCATCCTATCTCTATTAATAAAATGATGTAGAAATATTTCAACATTGAATAATTAACATCAACGGAGCACAGTGTTCTTTGGACATAAATAAACTACTAAAATGGTTAAAAAAAAAAGGAAAAACTGATTGTCCTACATGATTTACTATAATTAACTATGAAATAGGCCATTAGTCGTCAAGAGTACAGCTCTGTTAAGGTGTAGGAGTATTTAGCATAGCATTTTAATGTGGGTGCAATAAACAAGAGTTTACTTCCAGGAATGCAAACGCATTACAAAAACATAGAAAATTACAAAATAGAGAACACTGAAACATTTCTTTTCTCCCCAAATATATTACCACTTCTTTCTGAAAGCATGCGTTACCCAAAAGTATGCCTCCTCCAGGAAACAGAAGTTCACAACTTGTCTCTCCTCTCTCCTTGTGTTGCTGGGGAAGAACAGAGGAGTGTGTTATGACTAACCAGTCGGCCTGGCGAGTGTGTATTACGTCAAAAAGTCACACACTCATCAGCAGCCTTCTGTACCAGCTGAATGTGCATTCAGTCAAAAGTTAGGGTGTAAAGACAACTCATTACATCGAAACAGTTTGACACTAAAGCTGTGTCTTTGTTTAACAATGCACAGTGGAGACTTACAGTACATCTTAATAAGTAGGGTGTGAAGGGACCATTAATCGAAGCACTGGTGCACACAGTGATGCTGTCATCCCCTCGATCTAACAATGTGTGTGCAAAATGAATTTCACATGCTTCATGGTTTTACTAATAATACTGGACTGGAGAGGATTAGCCTCACTTATTTTACATCACAACAAGCAATTGGATACTTTATTTATTGTTAGTATGAATTTGTAGTTTTTCTACCATACTCCATATAACATCATATAAAATTGATTTATTAAAACGAAGTTAATGGACTCCGGCACACTGTAAGCACTAATGTATAGACCTTTTTCACAGCAGACATTTTGACTCGTCGTAACAGGTAAAACACAGGTGTAACTCATAACATTAATCATGGCTCCATTTCATTTAAGTGCCCCGCTAAGCCATGTCACAGAGTCAGCAAGCACAATACCATTTCCCCAACCATCATTAATGTCATCTGTTACACCTGTGGTTTTCCTGCTTTGACTCGTCAAAATGTCGTCCGTGAAAACGGCTTATTAAAAATGTAACGTTTTTGGTCATAGACCTTCATTAAGCAAACTTGATTCGTTTAAAGGAATATTCTGACATTATGGGAAACACGCTCTTTCTTACCAGGAGTTAGAGGATGAGACCATCTTTGTGGTCAGAAGCAGCTCTGTGACATGTTTAGCCTAGCTTAGCACAACGACTGAAAGCAGGGGGAAACAACTAGCCTAGCTCCACCAAAAGTGCCTTACAACATAGAAAAAAAACATTGCAACAAACATTGTTGCTTAATGAGCAATTTTAGCTTATACAGATTGGAGCCATTTCTTAACAAACAACAGCAGTGCCAGCGAACATAAGCAGTCTAAGTCCTGTCATAGTGAACTTGCCAGCTTTGCACACTTTCCTATATCTGAATATCAACAGTCAGTTGATGCTTGAGTAATTATGGTTAGTTTGTTAGCATACAAGATACAACGTGTAAATATGGCAATTTTGGAGCTCCTGGAAGTCATATTCATCCTCTTTTGATGATGGCTAGCTGTGTTTCCCCCTGTTTCTAGTCTTTATGCTAAGCTAAGCTAACCAGCTGCTAACTGTAGCTTCATATTTAACAGACGTGAGTGGTATCAATCTTCTCATCTAGCTCTTGGCAAGAAAGTGAATAAACGTATTTCCCACAGTGTCAAACTATTCCTTTAACTGAATGGAACAATACAAATCAGCAAAATGGTTAATATTTTCCACCTCTATTATCAATATTTTAGTTTTTCGGTTTTTAGTTAGGTTCTTCAGCAGCTCATTGATTTGTTTTCATATTGCCAACTTAAGTCACGTTTGAACTGATGTCTAACTGGCGCAACAGGCTGCAGGTTTCCCAGCAGGCCCACTCTCACTCAGCCTCCAAACACTAATGAAGAACAGCCTCAGGCCAGGCTAGAGGCTCAAGGTTACATACCTGTGATCTCTCCTCACAAAGAAATCAGCAGCACCCATCTTAGAGAGATAAACAGTACTCAGCTCTGCTTGGATGGAGGAGGCTGACTCACTGGCTCAGTCTGTGGAAATGTCTGCTGTTCCTTGGCCACTGCTTAAGCTCTGTTTTTCTGTGATTTCTAATCTGCAGGAAATGGTGTTGCTCTCTGAAAGTGCCCAAAAAGACCTGTCTCATGGTTTGGGAGAAATCATTTCGAATCAGAAATGTCAGGGCCTGTTTACACTTTCTCACTGACCATCACACAGGGTTGTTTTTGTCAGTGAACTGCTATGACCTTGATACGTGACCTACACACAGAGAAAAAACATCTCGTCTGATGGCTCAGTTTTCTGTGCTGGCATGTTTACATTGATCAGATTGTACTCTCTGATTACATTACAACAACCTCGGCGAGTTAAATAATCACTGTGGATTCAAATTTATATTAGGTTCTGTCATCGTTAGAAACCACGTTTGTTTCCTTCCACTTTACACTAATTGACTCTAATATCTCTCCACTCATCAGCTTTCAAAATAACAAGCCATGAGATGTAAACAGAATTCGTTGTTGGCTCACTAGATATTCTAGTTGCCTGTAAAATGAGTTGAATTTCATTTTCATACTTTGGTGGTGGAGGCGATACCTAGTCCTATTAATTATTCATGTGCCAGTAATGTGTGCAGCTGTTCTCCTCTCAGACAGAAAGAAGGAGGAGGAGATCAAATTGATCTCTAATCTGTACACTCAAGTAAAGCGGTGAATGCAGATACAGCGGTGGCTGTGTTTTTTATTTTAATATAAAGTATAATAAAATAATTGTTATCACATTTTGTACAGACATTCATGGTTCCCAGAGGATGAATCTTAATGACTCTGGTGATCTCTTGACTCTTCCTCTAACGTCACCAGGAGGTTTTGTGAGAAATGTCTCAACAACTATTGGCTACCCCTCAGGATGAATTGTAGTAACTTTATATCACATTTCAAAATTTCAATTTCAACATTTTCAAATATCAAAATTTCAATTTTTCCAATACATGTTATGACCAGATACCTGCGAAATGAATGACATTCCCATCAGCCTTAGCTGTACTTTGTGTTTAATGCCACTTAGCAAATGTTAGCATGCCAGCACAGCGCGCTAAACTGAGATGCATGTTAATATGCTGATGTTAGCATTTAGCTCAAAGCCCCACAGAGCTGCTAGCATGGCTGTTGGCTCTTAGCCTTGTTTTGATATACCTTGAATACATTTTACAGATCTGGACCACTGATGTTCCTTTTTCCTGTGAATATGTGAGAGCAAGACAGAAAAGTATGGTTCATAACATTCATTTTTTCTATAGCACTGGTGCATCTGACGTTTACCACTGGAGAATCTAAATCTGCAAGTTCCACATAAAGCCTGGAATACTTATAAGAAGAATACTAAGACTTTGCCATCTCCTATCTCCAATCTCCTACTCTCTTTTTTTATTTGAATCTTCCTTTCGGCCTTCTTCTCACTCTCTTGTCTGTTTCCTCAACAGGAATACCTGTGTCCACTGAAGCGGTTTGTGTAGAGGAGCATGTTGTGACAGCCATGTCCCTGGAGATGGAGAAGACCATCACCAAGCTGATGTACGACTTCCAGAGAAACTCCACCTCTGATGATGACTCTGGATGTGCACTGGAGGAGTACGTCTGGGTTCCCCCCGGCCTCAGTCCTGAGCAGGTACACAAACACAATCTTCCCTTTCAAGTCACATTTGACACCCCTTTCCCGTCACTCCTAAGTGCTTCATTAGCTTATGCTTATTTTTGTCCGGCATAGCCAGACCGAATCGAATTGAAGCGAATCGGTCAGAAGAATTTAATTATTTGGACGATAAAGTATCTGAGGCATATTCCTAATTATCCTGAGGTGAAAAATTCACTGATCTGAAAACAAGACAATGGATCATTATTGTTTTTAAATGCCCTTCATGGTGTTTTAGTGTCTTTGGGTTTGGGGGGGGGGGTGACTGAGACAAATGACAAATCACTGAGACTTAGCTGTCAGGCATTTTGTAGAAGAATAATTGTTAGGACATTTTTCAGCTGTCCGTGTTAAAGTGTCAGCTTTAGTGTAGGAACCAAGTTCACAGTCAGACAGAATGACAACCATAACCAAAATCATGAAAAGGAACGACCTGATTGCATTGTCTGAAGAACAGATGTGAAGCAATGAATGAATTAAGCAAATGCTGTCTGAATCACTCTGTTGTCAAAATATACAATTGTGTATTAATCGACCTTTTATATATTCAAATGTATAGGGTTATGTTTATCCAGGTGGAGTCCCATTTAATATAAAGCAATAAGCAATTTCCCTAATCACCATCAAGAAGATGATTATGACATTTTTCTAATAATACGAGAGAAATATGTCACTTTAGAACTGTTAACATGTCGTCATTTTTCCATTTAATGATGCTTTTGCTATGCTAAGCCCCAATTCGTTCTGTATTTTAGTCTATTTTTGCAAATTTAAACCCAGAGGAATGGAAGTAATTTGAGTCTGTGAATGTTTGGATGAATCTAATTGAAAATCTGTGGCAGTGTGTTTATGCTTCCAGGTTTCACAATTCCCTGTCTGGACTCATTTGCACTTTAAATGCCTTTTAATTGCATGCATGACCAAGCTATTGTAATCAATTGTGCACATCCAGAGGAAGATATTTTCTCCTCATTTTTTATTTTTGTCCACTGTTTTCGTCAGTTCTGACACAAGATAAACAGGGTTCTGTTCAACTGTATTGTGTATAAGCAAATTAACTGTCTGTATTTAGTAAGGGCAGCACTCTGATGCAACAGGCCTGCGAGGGTTCAGTTAACAGATGACAGGCTGGGCTGATAACAGTGATTTTCTCCAGTCAGCCATCTTGACAGGATGCTAAAAGAGGCTGCAGCCTCTCTCATCCAACAAGGGGTGCAGGCAATTGTAGCTGCCTGTTGCTTTTTTAATACACTTCAATGTAATGATTTTTAAGCCTGTCACTTCGGGTTTCTCTCCGCGCAATGTCATTAATGTGACTTGCATTTTAAAAGAAAATCATCATTTCACATAGTACAGTTCATTGAACTGTCAGAACTCCAAATCTCCAGTTTTGACTACATTATTCGTGACAATAAGGTTAATTTGTGTCAAGATTGGCTTGTTGAAATGTTTGAATCCCCAGGTTTCTGACAAAATGTTCCTAACTGTGGTGAACAGTCTACAACTGACCATCTCTGACCCAATTTCCAGCTGATACTAACTGTATTCATAAACGATTATCTAAATAATTGGTGCAACACAACACGTAAAGGCATATTTTTTTTCTTTATCCTTCTTCATTGTTGAAAACTACTGTATAGTATCTGGTGTCTATTAAAGTTATTTTAAGAGCTTGAGAGTACAGGATTTGGTGAGATAGAGTTTCCCATAAGTTAAAACAGAGCTGAAACTATTAGTCAATGAATCGATTAGTCGATCAACATTATTTGGCAACTACTTTGATAATCGATTAATCGTTAAGTTATTTTCTAAGAAAAAATACAAAAATGTGAATACTTGCTGGTTTTCTTAATCTTCTATGATAGTAAATTGAATACCTTTGGATTTTGGATTGTCTGTCGGACAAAATAAGCAATATGAAGACGTCACCTTGGGCTCTTGGGATTTGCAATGGGTATTTTTCACCAGACCAGAAACAATTAATTGATTAATAGAGAATGTAAATAATCATTAGTTGCAGCCCTACATACGTTTTCTGTTTGAGCTCAAAACACACTAAGAGCTATTAAGGAAAGTATTACAGTTAAAGTGTTTTTGCAGTCTGATAGACAACAAAGAAAAAATGCAGTATGAGAATGAATATTCAGTGATATACTTGTAGTTGTCCTTTAAAGCTTACCTGTTTCCTCTCCTTCCAAGCTCTCCTCATTTGAAGGGGCACAGTCTGGAGAGAAGTTCCTCATCTCAAATTACCCTGACTTGCAAAACTGGCATAAGGCTCGGTGCCACCCTCCGCACCATAGAGTAAAACAAATGGTTATAGAGAATTTGAGGGGCAGCACTTCCTTTTCCTCTCGCTCTCCACCCCACTGATTATGTAAATTGGATCACAACAACTTCAGCAAAAGACATCTTTACACTAGACCACTTTGTGTCAAAGGCTGTTTTGCTGAAAATCAGAGACAAGTGACAAGATTGCTTTCCGTCCTTTGAGTGTTTACTTTTCAAACACCAATCAAGGTTTTCTCTATTTCACCCGCTGACATGCATATACAAAAAGAGCTTCAGGCTAGGGATACCAAGTCCTACTGCATCCAGCTGCAATACCAGTATGGGTAACTGAGATTTCCTTTAAGCAATGTGAATATTAGCTGTTCAAAAGCACCTGATGCTGTTCAAGGTTGTGTCTGCAGCAGCAGCACAGAGCACATTGTGCCGTATACTTTAAATTCCAGACACTAATTTCTAGAGGCAATGATGGTGGAGGGCAAAACAAAAACAAATCCTATAGGCATGAAGGCCATGATAAATTAATTTGAAAGTTATTTCAGATTCATTTAGGTGGGTTTGTCATCATGCATTGATGAAATAAGGTAGATTATGTAAACCAGCTTACCTGTAACTCAGCATAATGGCCACATAATTGACTTTTACCACTGTGTAAGTCAGCTCTATATCAAACTTAAAGTTGGTAATCAATATTTTTATATGAATAATGGGTCACATGACTACTTGTATGTAAAAGGTGTTGCTTGTTGTGATGAAGCCACAGAGAATTATCACTCAACTCTGCAGTTCCCGTCAGCTCTACGTAGCATTTGAACATCTTTCAGCTCGTTGTTTTGATTTTCCAGCCACAATTTAACCGTTTTGGTTCATTCTTACTGCTTTTACCAGCGTCATTTTCGGCCACATCAGGCAACTGTTTTCAGTGAAAAAGCTTTAATAAACCCACTGTACACAACGTGCCCAGCACCAAACGGCAGAAAGAAAAAGTTAGTGACTAGCATAGTGTAGCATTTAGCAGCTAAAGGGACAGATATTTATCTCAGGATTAGCGGAGACCAAAAACAGCTAAAAGGAGAGTGAATATTGAACTTGCCTTCGTCAGGTGGCCAGAAACACAGCTTGAACTGAATGCTAATGTTGCTTTGCATCAGTTGGATGTGTAAATAGGTTTGCGAACAAGTTCACCATATCAACTTTATAAGGTGATAATATGTCAGCGTTGTTTACAGCTTGTTTTCGCTGCCACCAAGTGGCCAAAAAATCTGTTAACGCAGGTTTAATATTTGAATTCTCTAAGGCAGTATCAGAACCACATGTTTGATGTTGTTTGTTTCAGGTGCATCAGTATTATAACTCCTTACCAGAAGAGAAGGTCCCCTATATAAACAGCCCTGGAGAGAAATATCGCATCAAACAACTGCTTCACCAGTTGCCACCACATGACAATGAGGTAAAACATTTTTAACATTTCTCATTAATACAGTAACAGTTAATCTTTGTTGCTATGACTTCCAGCTTTTTTTTATGATGATGCCTGATGATGAACCGTGTTGTTCAGGTGCGTTATTGTAACACGTTGGATGAGGAGGAGAAACGAGAGCTTAAGCTCTTCAGCAACCAACGGAAGAAGGACAACTTGGGCAGAGGCAATGTCCGTCCATTCCCCCTCACCATCAATGGTGCCATCTGTGACAAGGTAAAATCAACAACTAGCCTTCCTTCCTTTTGCCCTCTTGTCCTCCATTTCACTCACTGAAGATATCAATGGCCAACCCAACAACTTTTAAGGCTTCTGTCTGTCTAAAGAAATTTAATTTTCTATTCTATCTGTGTAATTCAGCCCATTTTTTAAATTATATTCTCACTTTTTCTTGCCTGGGCTTCTTTTTGATGTTTCATCAGATAGATGAAATCGATATAAAGTAGAAAATATTTCAATCTTGAAAAGACAATAGTTATTTCAGGTACCATCTTCTCCCTCTCCACATCTTACAGTTTGTATTCATTTTTTTCTCTGCCTCGTCTTCTCCCACCCCTACTTTATCCCTTTCCTTTCCTTTCCTCTCTTCTCCTTTCCTTTCCTCTCCTTTTATCTCCCTTCTTTTCTCCTTTCATTTCCTCTCCTCTTCTCTTTTTCCCTGCCCTTTCCTTTCCTCTCGTCTTTCTCCTCTCCTTGCCTACAGTGTGGTGGTCAAATAAACGGAGGGGACATTGTGGTTTTTGCTGCAAGGGCGGGTCATGGAAAATGCTGGCACCCTCAGTGCTTTGTCTGCGGCATGTGTGAGGAACTGTTGGTGGATCTCATCTACTTCTACCAGGATGGCAAGATCTTCTGTGGGCGGCACCATGCCGAAAGGCTGAAACCCCGCTGCTGTGCCTGTGATGAGGTGCGCTTGTCTGGGCCTGGAGCCCTTCAGGGTTGGAAATGGCTGAATGGTTCATAGCTCAGAGACTTGGATGTGGTTGAAGCTGGTCTGGAGAGAAAAGATGTCTCAGTATTCTTGCCACGTCTCAGAAAGTCTGCTTGTTTTCCAACCATAATGTGTGGCAAGCAGGCCTGAGATAACAATAATAATAACTCTGGCCACAGTGCTGTGCACTAATTGAAGTGGTTTGTTTACTTAAAGTAGTTAAATGCAGTAGTCCATTTGTATCCATCCATGGGAGCATTTTTATTTGATTTCATTAACTCGTAAATAATTCTGTATATTACATCCTTATCTGATATGACACCACGATTTCTGCCAGCTGGTGATACTGAAGGATAATGAGGTAGAAAAGGTTTTTTTATGATAACAATAATTTTGGATATATTTGAAATTTAAAAATGAGCAACATCCAATTTGAATGTCATAAAAGACATTTAGGAAGGATGTCTAGATCATCAGTGTTTGAAACCCAATGTTTTTTCTTTGGATGACATATCCTAGGGCAGTGGTTCCATCCAAATAAAACAAATCTGAGAGGAAAATCACTCTTCAGTGGAACTGCTAACAACTCACCTACATAATAGCAATGTGTGACAAGGGGTTGCAAGAAGGCATTGCTTTATTTTAAGGGCTCTTAGGGCAAAAGGGTTAAGAACCACTGTCCTAGGGTCACATAAAATATTATTAAATAACAATGGGCCAAGGATGGAGCCCTGAGGTACCCCAAACATCACCACTACCAAAGATGATCTTGCTTCTCCAACAGCAACATTAAAAGTCATCTTTGCAAACAGGCAAAAAACAAATTTACTGTAATAAAAAAAAAAAAAATTCATCGCTCATTTTACATGAACTCATGACCTCCATTCAATTTCATGGAGTCTCTGTGTAGAATATCCTTCCTGATGAATGTAATGTCTGGGTCACGCAGATAATCTTTGCTGATGAATGCACTGAGGCAGAGGGCAGGCACTGGCACATGAAGCACTTCTGTTGCTACGAGTGTGAGACCACCCTCGGCGGCCAGCGCTACATCATGAAGGACGGACGGCCACACTGCTGCAACTGCTTCGAGTCCCTTTATGCAGAGTACTGTGACGCATGTGGAGAACACATAGGTACAGCACGTTTCCTGCAGCTTTTTTTATTGCTGCTTGAAGTCTTCTAGCATGTATGAACTGTTACCAAAACATATGGACATGTTTTTCTTACACTAACATCATAGAAAACCTCTAACAGCTATTTATTGTAAGTGTGGGTGTTGTCAGCTCTGTGAGCCTTGTGTGCCACAGCTGTGTAGAGGCGGAGTCAGTGCAGTGAGATGTGGATAGTTATTATCATCCCAAGCTCCAGTAACAGTGAAAGAGTGTGTTTCAGAGGATGCTCCCATGTTGTATCCAGATGGGAGCTGTGAAAGATGATTACTTCCTCTAGCTGGGGAGCACGGTTGGTGAAATGTAGTCGCGCTATCTTACAAATCGAGTGATCATGCATGGGCCAAGAATCACAAATATTGTCCTTTAGTAGAAAAAAACATCAGCACTAAGAGGCATATCTAGCAAAAATGAGCTTAACCTACTGGCTAATGGCTTAAATCAGACTGTGGGCTGTGTTCATTAGCTGCACAGACTTTGTAGAATAAACATTTTCACAGTAGTATTAGAGATAGATGCCATCACATTACCATTTTTAAGCAGTTAAAGCTAGACCTCTTGTGTATTTACTAATAAACTTGTTTCTGGTATGTTATGTTATAAAATTATGTTCATGTTTTTCCCATCTTACCAAAGGCATTGACCAGGGCCAGATGACATATGATGGGCAGCACTGGCACGCAACTGAGGAATGTTTTTGCTGTGCCCGTTGCAAGCGCTCTCTGCTGGGCCGCCCCTTCCTGCCAAAGCAGGGGCAGATCTTCTGCTCACGGTCCTGCAGCGCCGGACAGGTGGGTAACCAAAAATATGATTACAATATTATTGAATTGTTATAATTATAATATAATTGTTATATAATATATATAACAGTATGTTTACATATTAGCAGTTTAATAATTGTACTAATCAGTTTTATTTGAACCAATCAGGATCCAGATGAGTCCGACTCCTCAGACTCGGCCTTCCAAAGCGCCCGTTCCCGTGAATCACGCCACAGCACAAAGATTGGGAAAAAGGAGCGCAGGAATGCTGAGCAGGAGCGGCGGAGTGCCGAGGCCCGCCAGTCGGCTCCTCCACCCATGCCTGACCGTCTGTCTGCTGAAAGTGATCCCCTTTCTGTTCAGATGGACCGTTTAAGCCTCTCGTCTAGCCAGACCCCGAGCAGAACACCTAACCGCACACCCAGCCGCACTCCGAGCCGTGCCCCGAGCCTTAACCAGGTGTGGATGAGCCGGGATGACCCCTACGTCCCTGCTGCCTATGAGGGCCCCCAGCGGGAACCCTCCCCCACACCAGCACCTATACATCTGCTGGGTCAGTGTAACCTCAGGCAGGGCTACAATCCCAACGGAAACGCTCATCCTCCAGCTCCGAGTCCTGCCAACCCAGTGAAGAGGCCTGATTCCTGGGGGAAGGAACAAGGCAACGCCAAGAGGACCCCTATGGCTGCACTGAGGGGCCACTCCTTTAATGAAAATTGGACCCACCACAGCCAGGATGAGTTCAGGCCCAACAAGCTACGCACCCAGATGAGCTTCAATGAGATGTCTAGCCAGAACCAGGGCTTCTCTGACAAGAGGAGCATCAGCCTGCATGGATTCCAGAGAGACGGTAGACCCCCATTGACCAGGAGGAACCCTATCAATGCCATGAGCTTTAATGAGCCCCTTACTCCCCTAGAACAGACTCCTCGTGGATCCATGGACTCCCTCACTATGTCCAATGCTACAGGTACACTGATGTAAATGATACAGTATGATACAATTTGATAGTTTCTCAAATGATATGGAAATGTGACATGTGATTTATGGTTTTAACAGGTAACTCTCTGGATGGGGTCAGTAAGCGTCAGGAGCATTTGTCTAGGTTCTCCATGCCTGACCTGAGTAAAGACTCAGGTGTGAATGTGTCTGAGAAGAGCAACATGGGCACCCTCAGCTCCTCAGTCCAGTTCCACAGCACGGAGTCACTGTCCTCCTCTCGCCCCTACAACAATAACATGTATGCTCCGCTGAGAGTCGGCTACCCGCTGCAGTACTGGGATGGCCCGCAGCCACTGGGCTTCGACGGCAAAGGTCGTGTCGGGGTGATGGGCAGCAGTGGAAACCTGCGGATGGCTCCAATGAGCGACAGAATGCCCCGCCGACGCATCAACGGGCAGGAACCCGTGTCGCAGCAACAGCAGCCACAACCGAGACGCCGCAAACACCACCGCGGAAACCACAATAATGGGCAGCACCGCAGTGGCCGCCACCACAAACGCTCTCGCCGCTCCCGCTCTGACAATGCCCTGCACCTGGTGGCAGACCGGCCCGCTCAAATGGTAGAGCTGCCCTACCGTCGTGTCCAGGAGGATTACGATCGCTTCCCTTCCAGTAATGCTGCTCGGGAGTTGTTTGGTCTGGAGCCAGGCGGGTGCAGACAGCAGCCCCACCGGCCCTGCCCCCGCACTACTTCCGATCTCACCCTGCAGAATGCTGGCTGGCAACCTCCGGGGCTGGGTGGGCCATGCTGGGGCGATGGGTACATGGAGGCTGCTGACCCCTGGTGCTCCAGCTGCTCCTCTTCCTCCGAGTCTGAGGGAGATGAGGGTTATTTCCTGGGTGAACCAATCCCTCGGCCCGTGCAGCTTTGCTACATCAACAACGAGGAGCTGCGCCATCGCTACAGCCCCTCTGGAATAGGTGGCCATCACGGACCTCTGCACGGACCGATTCATGGCCAACTGCACACCCGCCAGAGGAGGAAGAGCAAAAACTGCATAATTTCCTAGATATAGAGCAAAGAGATGGTGAGGGATGAGCAGGAGAGTGAAAGAGATGAGAGAGAGAGAGAGGTAAGGAGACGGTTAAAGCAACAGAGTGGTGCAACAGAGGGAGTGGGAAGGTGAGAGTGAGACAGTTGACAGTGAGAGTGAATTGAGTGTTTGTGCATATGAGTTTATGTGTGTGTGTGTGTGTGTGTGTGTGTGTGTTGGGGTTGAAGAGAGAAAAGGCCTATTTTTTGTGCTTGTGAGCTTACACAACTCTACACCGGGTAGTGTTTGTGTACACCTACACAGAATGATCTAATCATAAGAGGAAGCTCAGCTGGCTTACACAACAGAAATGTTTACAGTGATAGAGATCAACTCCTATGATGGTACCAGAAGGCACTGATGAATTCGACTACTAAATATACTGTGGTCAAGGTAAATAACATGATGTATGTGCGTGTCTGTGCGTGTATCCATGTTACAGAGAGATTGAACAATTCCTTTACAGTTTGAAAAGGGAAGTAAAACTGGTCAAACTGCAGTGATCACAGCTCAGACAGTGATCCAAGTCCTGGGCACTAAAACTTATTCTATGTGGACAAACCAGAAATTGTGTTGGGATAGTGAAAGTTACGTGCTAGATTCCAAGCTATGTCATTGTTTACCTCAGTGGAATCCAAATGCTGCTGGAATATAGTGTTGGCTCGCTAGCCCCGTTTTCACCTTGTACAAATAGTCTGTTGAACTTTGTGCTCTACATAGCCAGCTCTCCATGCTTTACCGAGGACAGAGCGCCGGACAGCCTCTGCTCCTTGACCATTCAGGCACAGTAACGTCAGGTATGGTCCCGTTTTCTCTTCTGCAACATGCTTTGTTTTTTGAGAGTTACCTATAGATGATTAAGAATAATAATGGTAATAATAATGCTGACAATAATAATAATAATGCAAATAATAATTATGATAATATTAAAGAATAATACCTGTTAAATGTATATATAGTAATAAACTTAATAAAGTAATGGATGTAGTAATGTAAATGTTATGTACATATGGTCTTAAATATTTATATATTTTGTAACTAAAGAATCATTATTTGTATAACATGATGTAGAGATAGGGAGACTTGCATGTTAATTTGTTGGTGTTGTCTCATACTGAAAATAAAGTGTACTTCAATGAACAACCAGCAAGTTGTATCTATAAGTTGTACTGAGTTCTCTGGTTGGTTGTAACCTCTGATTGGTCAGCTTAAGTGACACATTAGCTGTGCCCCAGATCCATACAGCATACTATTTCTAAGCAGGTTTATGTAGTGTGTTCACACTGTGACCCTTACTTTGTACATGATAGACCTTTTGACAGCAGATATTTTGACTTGTCATAGCAGGAAAAGCACAGGTGAAACAAACGTCATTAAAGATGGCTCAGTTCCATCAAGTGTCCCAGTAAACCAGGCCAGTGAGCCAGCATGTACAATACTAGGACCCTGCAACTGGCTCACCTAAATGGAATGCAGTCGTTTTAAATTTTCCTGCCATGACATGCCAAAATGTCTGCTGTGAAAAAGGACTATTGTCCCAAAATTCAATGCACAAGGGAAGTGGAAGAGCTGCTCACAGGTGCAAAAAAAAAAAAGAAAACACTAACCACAAAGTACAGCTGAGGCTGATGGTAATGTCATCAGTTTTGCAGGCATTTTGTCATAAACCAAATATTGGACAAATTGGGGATAACTAAAGATAGCAGGATACATCATCTAGGAACCATGGGTATCTGTACCAAGTTTCATGGCAATCCATTCATTAGTTGAGATACTTCAGTCTGGACCAAAGTGGTGAAACGACAGGCTGTCAGACCGACATTACCACTAGTTTGGCTAAAAAATATGTGTGAGATCTTTGAAAAACATTTTGCTTTCTCTTTGTGAAGAGGCTTTCTAAAGTAGCAGGTTGACTGACATCTTTTGGCACACATTTTGTATCATTTCCTGGTGAATGGTAGTAAGTATCTAGATTTGTTTTGTATACTCATGGTAAAAATGGTATACTAATACAAATAGTTTATAGTCCATACTGTATACAATTAGTATATACTATGGAATTGGGACGCAGCAGTTATCTCCCTGCTGATCTCAGCCAGTGATCAAACTAGAGCCTGGCAGATACTGGATTATTTACTGGGCCAACACTAACATCAATAACAGAGACAAATCTGTTAACGATATATTATCCAAAATTAGACATAAACGCAGATTCTTTTTATAAGGATATCTAAAATTTGTTAATTTAAAGGGGTACGCCAGTGATTCAGCATGCCATTTCCATAAAGATGGGAGACTCAAATTGAAGAATATTGGTCAAAATTGAGGCAGTAAAGTCCAACATATCCCAAATTTTAGCCCATTATGGGTCAAGCTCCAAAAACACTAGGTCCTACAATTCCCATAATGCAACTAAACAGCAACTAAACCCTTCTCTCTACACCTTCAGTTTGTAACGCATATTTTGTTATAAATTTGTAGTCTCCAAGCCCAAAATGAGATTACCCTGATTACATCACTATGACATCATCAGGGTTATTTTTTCAGACTTGACAAAGCTCCTCCGGAGCCACAGAAGAAATTATACAGCTGTTTTCACAGGCTGAATTTCATGTGTTAAAAATAAATAAAAATGATGTACAGAGCAGGACATTTCATGGTTGAAAAATAAACTTGTCAGTCTGGTGTGTTTCTGAATAACCTCAAACATATCTTTGGCATTTCTGTGCTGCAATTTCTTGTTATTTATCGGCTGACATTTATGCTGATATTGATATTTCTATGATAAGCCCATATCAGCCATGTTCTTGTATCAGTTAGGCTTTAGATCAAACATCAAAAGGAATCTGCACTTTTCAATCATTTTACAAGTAGGCTACTTAAACCTTTAAAGCAACAATGTGTGGCCCAGTCACCTACTGACCCATTAATGTATTTCCTGCTATAGCTTGCTTTTGTCTTGCCCATTTAGCCATGAATAAGTCACTGAAGATGTTTAATATGCTGTATACAAAATCACATTTTTGAAAAGCAAGTGCATAATAAATTAAGTGGTCGGTTGTCAAAATACATTTTTGACTTCTTCAAAAGGACACTTAAAGCAATACAACCAGTGTGTTTTTGTATCATCATCATCACATTCTCAAAATTAGAAGCAGTATCAAATGTCCAAATCACAATCAAAGTGTCCTTTTCAGTTTTCACCAGCATTGCTCAGTGTTCACCATGAGGCCGAGCACAGACAGGCAGCAGACAAGAATGTACGAACTTATTACTTCTACTGGCAAACAAAAGAAAATAAACACAAAAGCAGCCTTCAGTCACCTGGAATAAAATTATCAACACTTTTACCAGTGGGATCACTTCAGACAGGCATGATGAGTGTGTGTCTGATTAGTGAGACAGCTCCCTGGAGTCATAGTCCTCTATAAATTTCTCCATGGCCTCCACGCAGCGCTTGCCGATGTCCCTGAGGTTTTCCTGCAGCGAGGACTGGATGGGACGCTCCAGGGACTGATCCTTTGCAATCAGCATCTTTGCCACGAGGCCAAACATTTCACATTCCTGACAGTACACCTGTAAGACACACACACACACACGCATAGTTTTAGGGCGAATGCTCCGAGAGTGAAGAGTGAGAGGGAGCGGGGAAATAGACAAACAGAAGAGAGAAGTGGGAGTGTTGAAGGGAAAGGAAGAGAGCACAACAAATGAGTTGAGTGAGAAGTCTTGTCATGCGTTTCCAATTACCACTGAATGGATTAACAATCCGCGGAAACGCTCACATGCAAACTGTTCACAAGTATTGTGTGTGCCTGTATATGGAGTTTTGTGGACATTTTTGCAGCAGCTACCTGTTGCCAGACTGCCTTTCTCGCATTGCCTCTATAATCCTGCAACCATGGAGATATGAAAAGCAAGAGGCCACCTTTTCCGTCAAGTGGGTGGAAACACACACACACACACACACACACACACACACACTCTCTCACACAAACACACAGCCGATGAGCAAAGCCTCATGTGATGTCTGTCACATTGAAGACAGCATTACAGCACGTGTTGGAGCCTCTTCTGATACAGGTGAGCCGGGATAAACAGCCTCACTTTGCGTTTTTGCTCAATTACAAGAACTACAAAAAACAGTATCAATCACGTCAAACGATGAATAAAACCTTCTTTGTCGGGCTCGGCAAAGTGAAGAAAATAATGACACTCAAGTTGCCTCAGGCTCAGCATTTCAAAATGAATGTTTAGACTACAGAAAACAAATCTTTTTTTCTTGTCTCATGTCTCCCAGCGCTTTCCAAGACCTTTCCTCTGTCACTCTTTCTCTAATCCCAGCTTCTCTTATCTCTCCTCTTCCTCTATCGGTTTATAACTAACCCTTCTCCCATGGTATGAGTGTGTTTGTGTACTGACACTCCTCTACCTCGTCTATCTCTCTCCTCTTCTGTTGGATGGCTCTGTCTCGTGTCACCGTCTGGCTCGCAGTTGAAGGGAGCTCCTGGTCTCTGCTCCATTCTCTTTCTTTGCTTTTGCTCCCCCTGTGATCTCTCTCTCTGCTTTGGTTCCTGTCGCTCTGACAAACCTGCAAAAGCAAAAAAAACGAGACAAGAGCTGGACTGTAGTAATCAGACAGTTGGCCAAAAACATGGGTGCAAACACTGATGATGACTGAGCTGCTAATGACCAGAAGATGACTAAATGTGAAGTTCCAACATGTTAACTTGTAACACTGAGGCAAGTGAATTATAAGTTCAGAATTTGTTCTGACTGCATATGTATTCAATGGCAAACATGTCAATTAAATAGGGGTGTACCGGGGTGTTAAGTAACTGGTACTAATTCCTAATAAGTCATAGTTTACAAAGGTTTTATAAATTGTAGCAACTGGCTTTATTAATGGTTTATAAATCATTTGTTAATGATTTAGAGCTCAGGTAGCTCCTCCAGAATAACCACATTTATTTACCCATTAATGCAGTACCCACAACTCTTTATTAAAGCTGCTATAATCAGTATTTTTATATTAGCAATGAATCAAATGTGTACATGTAAAGTGAAAGTGATCACTCGTGACAAACTCACAGAGAATTATCACCCGACTGCAGTTCCTCACAGCTCTTCAGTGCGTTTTAGCCAACAGGCACAGTAAGCGACTAGCTGGTGAACGCAGTGGAGCATTTAGCAGCTAAATAGCCAAATATTTCCCTCAGGAGTTGGTAGAAACCAAAAACAGGGCTAAAAGAGAGTGAATATTGGGCTTACATTTATCAGGTGGCCAGAAACACGACTCCAAATTAATGCTAATGTTCCTCTGTGTCTGCTGGATGTGTAAATACAAGGCAAGTGTTTGCTAACAAGTTAGCCACATTCACTTAAAAGGTGATAATATGTAAGTTTACAGCTTGTTTCCGCTGCTCCCAAGTGACCAAAAAATCAGTTAATGCATATTTAATGACTCACTTACTTACTCATATTCTAATAAGCATCAAGTATGCAGTTATAAATGTTAGTAAATCATTCATAAAGGGGTATAGGTTTATTTCTTCCTAATTAGCCATTTAGCTAGCTAAAAAGACAGAAAGCTACACCAGAGAAGGATACTGAAGGGATGTCTCACAACCTGCCATTTGATTAGGAAGTAGCACCATAAAACGTAAATAATGCACATTAGAAAATTTTCTGATTACATTTTATAGTGTTAGTTGTATAATCTTAACTGTGGTAGTACTTTGATAAATCTACACATTAAAGGCTTGATCTGTACTTTTTGACCTAATAAATCATAGTCAATGTTACTGTTGTGTTAACAGAAATTACTGAAGTGCAGCATCAGGAAACATTAATGACTAACATGCTAAGAAGGTTTAGTTGTTGTCTAGTGTTAGTCCTTGTATTAAAAGACCTGTTAATCACCCTTTAGGCATCATTAACAAGCGATTGTTATCAACAGCTTCGGTCACATTTATTAACACTACACTGATTAAATAATTTAAAATCTGAAACGAGCCAGTCGTTCTTTGATTCCGCTTGCTCTCTTCACTTTAACTTCACTGCAGCAGTGACCAGCGGTGATTCATCATGTGCCGCTCTGCTCCTTGTTGTGTTTAGGTCAGCCAAGAAATTGTTGCGGCCATTTGATTTCAGCCTTTTCTGCAGCACCTGGGCCGTTCACATTATAGCTACGTCAGTCTCTGCTATGAGCTCATGTCTAATGAATAGAAAATCAGCATCTACAATGTATACACAAACAAATAAATCAGCAGATGAATCGATAATGAAAATAATAGTTAGTTGCAGCCCTTATTTCTACCATGTTTTATCAGGTTTTATATGACAGAAAATGGCATTTCATCCCAATCACTTTCATTTTCAAAATGTTTTATTTGCTAATTAGGATAAAATTGTCAAAAGCTCTTATAAATCATTTCACAATAACAACATTCAGACTGTGCTGCCCTGCATCAAATCATTATTTTGGAAGTATATTAGCTCATTTTTAAGGAATTGGTGGAGCACTATATTTTTCCACATTTCATAACAAAATGGAAAACCAGAAGGGGAAAAGCAGAGCAGGTTTTCTGCCTGTGCACTTACGATGAACTGCATGTCCTTGTCTCTGTTGGAAGTGGACCTTGGTAAGAAAGTTCTAGTAGCTGGAAAACAGACAAACCACACGGTCAACACAACAAGAGAATGTATGTGTACTATCTGAAACAAGATGATAGAGGGGCCTTCTCTTTCTATTTACCATGCCTATAGGTGCACACAGCATCTATAGGTGCATCTTTATGTCACTATTGATGTTTAAAACCTCTTAATCATTCTCTCTCTCTCTTCAGCCTCCTGAAAAAAATGTTTTTTTTTGCAGATATCAGGGTCTAAAATCAATGTCTCTTTAAGCTGCAGATAGTTGTGAATTTTGCATTGCAATGTTGGTCTGCAGTATTCCTATGTGAAGCAATAGTTTTGTTATGGCTCATTATATACTGCTGGCTAGTCTCTCTCTCTCTCTCTCTCTCTCTGTCTCTCTCTCTCTCTCTCTCTCTCTCTCTCTCTCTCTCTCTCTCTCTCTCTCATATACACACAAATCAGCGATGAGTCACCATCATCGCACCATCACTCAGGCACACAAAAAACCTGTTCCACACTCACACATACACAAACACACACCTCCACAGTGCTGCAGTGTGCGCACACATACAGTGCCTGGGTGCAAGAGAAGATAAAAACATACAGTACCAACAGCTCAGTCGTTAAAAACAACATACCATATACAACATACCACTTTATATCAGGAAAAGATCAACAAAAACACGGACTTCACAATTAGTGTTAAATCCAAGGAAACATAATCGTAACAAATTTTAAACCCCTCCTGTTAACTTCCCACTGACAAATGATGAGGTAATTCTCATGTATCTAATGAATAAAATCTACCTGCGACTAAATTACACAGTTTACATGAGACATACGGAGACATGTACTGTATAATGGCTGGACTACTATCAATTCACTGGTAAGAGCATTGACATAATCCATCTACTGAGTCCAGGAACAGCTTCTTAGTGATCAGCATTATGTAACACTGGTTTGTTGCTGCCAGAGTGTGGCTACCTATCAACCACCAGATACCAGGATGAGCAAATGCCCTCAAAATATTTGCAATGCAAAGTGTTCATGAAAACGTGCATGTGTGTGCCTCTGCTTCCTTATACTGCCACCCAGTGGTGGTTTAATAAAGTGCACGAAGATACTGTACAGCTTGTAAGGCACATTGTTTAAATATACTGTATATGCATGTATAAATATGCTCATGTATACAGAAGATGGCAACAATAACAAACATTTTGTTAAGTTTATAATGTTGGATTTTTGTTGGGACTGTGTCAGGGGGTTATTTGTTTACTCTATGACAGTTTTGCAGGCTGTGGTCTGTGGTGTTATTGTATTAAACTGTAGTCTAGTGTATGTGTGCTTCTGTGACTGCGTCTAACTGCACGTGTGTGTGTGAGAGCGGTCGAGTGTGTTCTTCTCTTTAGGCATTTACACATTCACGGTGTATGCACTGCTTTGTAAGGTGAAGCTAAAAATAAATTCACAACTTCACACACTATATGGCCAAAAGTATGTTTACACCCAAACATCAACATGTTATTCCAAAAACAAGAGCATTAAAGGAATAGTTCGACATATTCGCTTATTCACTTTCTTGCTGAGAGTTATATGAGAAGATTGATGCCACTCTCTCGCAAGCAGCCGGTTAGCTTAGCTTAGCATAAAGACTGGAAACAGCTAGCCTGGTTCTGTCAAAAGTAAAAAAAAAATCTGCCTACGAGCGTCTTTAAAGCTCACAAACTATCACGTTATAGCTTGTTTGTTCAAACCAAAGTGTAAAAACAACAAGTATACGGGGAAGTTATGTGCCAGACTATTTCTTGGCTGGGTGTAAGTCACTTCCTGGTGTATCTGGTGGTTGCCTGGCATAACAGCCTCCACCCTTCTAGGAAGGCTCTCAACGAGATTTTGGAACCTGGCTGCAGGGATTTGCTCCCCTTCAGCCGCAAGAGCAGTGGTGGAAACATAGTGAAGCCAGACCAGCTGCACTAGGGCCCGTGATCTGACAGGGCTCGCCCGTGGGCCTCTCTCAAAATTATGCAGACAGTGGGCTTATAACACATATTTGTTCCAGTCTGCTTAAAACGTAGTTGGACATAATTACTATGGCATTTCCAATCTGTGTGTGTGGTAGGTAAGTAGGTTATTTTGGCAGGGGGTGTGGGGTTATGTGAAATATGCTACTTTTGATAGTCATGAACCAAAGAAATTATATTATAGTGTTTCCTTGTGCAGTTTTTTTTTTGCAATAGGTCTTTCTCACAGCAGACTTTTTGACATTTGACAGTTTGAATGTTACTAATAATATTAACTATGGAATTCAGCCATCACTAATTTCATTATTTACACCTGTGCTTTTTCCTACTGTGACACGTCAAAATGTCTTCTGTGAAAATGGCCTATCTATGTCGTCCTCCAGTCCTTTGGAGATATCATTAGCCTATAATATTCTTGTAATATTCCAATAGTTTAAACGTTATTGTCTGTGCCTCACAAATTCATAATTTAGGAATTAATTTAATTATGGTTAACAACAGTCTTTATAATTAAATTTACTATATTAAAACTCTGTGATAGCCTGGTTTGAACATTCATCCTAGAGCCTCACACATCGCACAGCACCACAGGGAAACCATCACCTTTGTGTTTGTGTTTTACAGCTTCAAACTGGCTTATTTACAGCATTATATAAATGTATCTAATTAGAAATGTATCTGGCCTGTAAAATCCCAGTTGTCTGTAATACTGTGTGTGCTCGCAAGTGTGTTTATTTGTCTTTGCAGTGATTGTGCACGTGACTCGAGGTTGTGTGGACGCCGTCATATGCAATGCCAAAGATGTTGGATGGGTCAAGTTCTTCCACATCCCCCTCGGAAAACCGTTTCTTTATGGGCCTCACTTTGTGCACACAGGAACTGTAATGTTGAAACAGGAAATGTTGTCTAAAATATTACTGGCCCTATAAAGTCTCAAAGCGCCTGATCTCTTCATAAATGCTAAAAAGAGATGAAGGGGTGTATGTATTACCATTGTGTGTATTTTCACAGACTGCAGAAATAAACTTACCCGCATTTTGTTTTGGAGGTGAACTCCCATCAGCGCTCTCCCTCTGCTCGTACCGCTCCTTCTCCTTCTCTCGTTCCCTCTCCCTCTGTGCGACGTGGTGAAGCTTAGGTGGGAAATTATCTCTCCGGTGGAAGTAACCCCGTGGGTTGAAGTGGTTGTACCTCTGGTTGCTGAAGCCGGGTTTGTAGAATGAGTGGTCATCCCTTGGAAAAGAGGGGGAAATAGAAAGCTTTCAGAGCAGCCAGGATCGCTTCTCGACCTCATCATCAATATTTTGTAGGTAACTCAGTAAAAAAGCCGATTGTTGCTATTACGTGGAAAGAGAACGCACTGCGAGGAAAACAACATACAAAGTGCTCCCTGTTCTTGACCTGTCAATCTTACCGAGGTCTGTAGAATCGCCCTCCAAACTTCGGTTTGTAAGAATTGGACAGCCATGCCCTTGGCCTGGATGGACTTCGCACTCTTCTGATCAGCCTCTTCTCATCCTGAATCGACAGGGTTAAACCAATTTATCACACTGTGATACTTTACAAAAAGAGCAGAGCAATGGCACAGTCTATAAATGTCAATCTGAGGCATCTGAGAGCAGGATGTACCTGAGGGGGAGACACAGAGCTGTCTGTGGGCCTCTTGTCGACAGACTCATCGCTGTGTTCCCTGTGCCGCAACATGGGGCCCTGAAGAAAGAAAGGTACAGGTAGTATATATTATTAGAGCTGAAACAATTAGTTGATTAGAAAAATAACTGACAACTATTTTGATGATCAATTAATCATTTTTCAAGCAAAAAGGCCAAACATTCCCATATTCCAGCATGTCAAATGTAAGGATTTGCTGCTTTTCTTCTGTCTTATGTGACAGTAAACTGAATATCCTTTGGTTGTGGACTGTCGGTCAGACAAAGCAAGCAATATTAACATGTCACCTTGGACTCTGGGAGACTGTGATGGACATGTTTCACTCTTTTCTGACATTTTATAGACTAAACAAATAACAGATTTGTCAATGAAATAATTGACAGATTAATCGACAATGAAAAATCGCTAGTTGCAGCCCTAGATATAATACAAATAATGCTGAACCAACCAAATTTTAGATGTTTTTAGAGCTCAGAAGTGCATAGAGTCTAGTAGTTAGACCAAGGACTGGAAACCCAGGAAATCTAATTCACATCTGGTTGTTGTAAACTGTGAGTATCTGGGGACTTGTATTCCTACATCATGCACATCCAAGATAACCCAACAGTGGAGAGTGATACTATTTCCAAAAATAGTCAACCTCACACTTTTTGTCATTATGCAATCTCAAATAAAATGTCTTATTATTACTCAGTTTGTGGTTTAGTGCTCAAAAGTGTACAGGACCACCCTATCATTATTATATTTTTATAACTGTGTGTGATACTCAGTAGTGCCCTCATGTGCTTAAAATGACACATTTTAATCTCCTACAGTTCTTGTTGGTGTCCTGTCCTGGCCTTTCTTTAATGATTCAGCTTTATTTTGAATGACTGAAAATAAAGGTAGATGTGTTTGGTCAAAGGGGTGGCAGGTCACGTGACTGTCGGTCAGTCTGTGAGTAGGCTACATGACGCACTTGAGATAGCTGTCACTGTCAGTGTTGTGGCAACTCTTCACTCCCAGGAAATGGGTTTTACCTTGCTTTGCTGTGTGTCCTGCGGTCGTGCATGATCCATGTCTGTCTGTTCGCAGGGTTGTTTGATCTGTATGAATGACAAGAATGACTTTATTTCTCTCTCTCTCTCTCGAGTCCAACACACCAGGAAGCGCGTGCGAGCTATCAACTTAATCACGTCGGTACATGTGGAAAGTAAAATCTTTGCATTTCAGTCTCCCTCGCCGTTTATTATCACACAGACTGCAGTGTGAAAAGTTTTAAAGCTTTACCTTGTAGTTGAATGTTTGACGTTGTCGACAAACAACCTGCGTTTTCTCTGGTTTCCGCAGTAACTTCCTTTTTCTGCGGCCACCCAATCAGATTCAGACTGCGGTCACAAAGACTTATCAAAACCGAAAACAGAACCAGGCTTTTCTCCTGAAAACACGCAGGCGCAGTCCACCGTACATGCTGTCACCTGTTTACACCTTTGTTTAAGGATGCATGATTGGTTGTATATGAGTCTGGTTTGACCAAATGATGGCGCACTTCAACAACAATTGGGTTTGACCTATGATCAGTGGTGGAGTGTAACTAAGTACATTTACTCCAGTACTGTACTCAAGTAGGAAATTCAAGGTACTTGTACTTTACTTGAGTATTTTCATTTCATGTAACTTTATACCTCTTACTGTTTTACTTTTTACTCCACATTTGTCTGACAGCTTTAGTTACTAGTTGCTTTTCAGATTACATTTTTTCATGCCCTACCTGTCCAGTGAAAACCATGTATTTCCAAATTTGGTGATTTTTTTAATTTTATTTTTTCTGATAAACTGAAGGATTAAGTGTTCCTTAATGGGTTGAGAAAATTCTCCTACTTCTTAAGATAAGAAAACAACCTTGGATTAGCTGGAAAATGCATCATCACAATTCACAGTGTTTTCACAGTGCGGTAAAGGATCTGAATACTTTTTCCACCACTGCCTATGATTGGTACCCGCAAGAATATGATTTAGACTTTGGTTGTTAAACTCTGAGTAATTTAGTCCTACACCACACACTTTCTAGATAACAACAGAGAGGAGAGTGATTCCTGTTTTTACAGTCAACCTATCCATGTCTCCTATGAGTGAAATTATTTTGAAATAAAACTGATTATTATTACTCAGTTTCTTCAAGGACATCCTGAAGGACCTATGATGGTCCACAGACCCAAGTTTGGGAACTTATGGCTCCCACAGTGCATTTTTGTACAAATATTAATCAAGTCTGAAATGATAAACACTGTATATAGAGAATTCCCATATTGTAATAAATGTTGTATCAGGACATATGTGCTCATGGACTAATAAGTCACCTAAATGAATGTGAAACATTTTTCAGACAAGAAAATATCTCCTTACTCATAAGATTATAATGCAAAGAATTTCATCTTCTGTCCCAAGCTTGACAATTTGCCCTTACACTATCATATAATGAGCAATAAAACTTTTTCAATCTCCTAAATCACGTTTAAAAAAAAAAACCAAAGTATTTTCTTTTCTGGGAAATTATTAAACTTAAGTGTGTCTAATGCCAGCAGTTACATACCTGAATGTAACTTGTGACGAGGCAGTTGTTTTTCATGAGACAGTGTCTCCCAAACATCAACACAACATCTTTCCTTGTACATCAGGAACAATATGCACTGAGCATCATGAATATTACACTGTAAAAATAAAACAAATACATGAATCATACAAAATAAAGAGTTCACATCACTTATCCAGGGATGTCCATGCAAAATGTCACAGTTAAAGATCTTTTCTCGTAAACCGCAATTCAGACATGTCTTCATGACAAGTCTGTTCCAGAGTCAAATCATCTCTCATTTATGTCTGACGTCTGCAGGCTTGATCGTTGCTAAAGCTGACTCTGAAGTGTGAATAAAAGGTCATGAGCTCCAGTCTCACATGGCTTTAGTTACAGTAACTCTTAGGTACAACCCGAATACCACAAGGGAAAAAAATTGTACTGAGAAGATGCAAGAGATTTCCTAGAATGAAAGGTGCGAGGAATGACACGGTGAGTACAAAGAAAAGCTGAGGACATCATTTAGCCTACTGACATGCCTCCCAGACGTAGGCCTATAGCGTTCCTCTCTCCACCCACTGTCTCCACCCATCACACCTCTTCCTGCCGAAGAGAGAGAGACGGAGAAAATGAGAGAGAGTTTTATTAAAACCAGACAACTTTAAGATGACCTGGAGCAGTGCAGTCCTGTACTCTTTCTCTTCAGCCTTGTAGCGTTCAACAGACGCCCGTTTGGAAAGGTAATCCTGAAACAAACATGCAATACTGAAGCTGTCTCTGTTTTGTGTTGTTGGTGTTTGGGGTTGAGAACATGTTGGAGCAGGTTTTCTTTCTTGTCGGGTGAGTTTTTCTAATTGTCTCGTGTGAATGTTGGGCGGTTCTTGTTAGGTATGCCTGTCTGTTATAATGGGGCCATAAGAGTAGAGGTGTAATTAGATTAGAATTACTAACTTTCTTGGTTTGATTCAGTAAAAAAAGCTGAACTCAGGGCATAAACAAATGCAAACAAATTTGTGAAAGCCATTACATTGTGTAGTACAGCTGTTCTCTCATCTGCACAATTGTGTGTTTCTGGTGTCACATTTCTCTGTTTAGGAGGAAACATTCCTTTTTAACAACTAGGGGGAGGGGGAAATCAAGAGGTAGACACAATCCGATTTTCAGTTTTAGTTTGCTTTATCACTTCTCCATTGATTTAAATTGATAAAATATTGCTTTGAGACAGGATTTGGTATCTTTTTCACAGCATCAACACTGAAATCATCCTGGTATCATTCAAAACCCTGACGCCCAGCTAAATTTGTACAAGGTGGACCGCAAGAAAAGACATGAGGTAAGTACAAAACTCCTTGTAGCATCCTGAGAATATGTTTAAAGGATAAGGCTGAAAGTATTCTATATATTTTTTATTGTCAACAAATCCCATGAAAAGACCAAAACCAACAATGTGTTAGTGCTACCCTGTCTGTGGCACATTCATTATTGAAGATATTAATCTTTAAAAACAGGTCACACATGTACACTCAGTTGCTACACCTAGCTAAAACTAATGCAGGCTAATGCAACAGTCCTGCAGTCCTTCTACCTTCATGAAGGTTATAATGTTAGGAGTTGATTCAACTGTATTATGATTACCTAATAAACTGGCAACTGTGAGTGTTTTCTTCAAAAATAAATCAACAATTTCCTAAAACAGCTGGGCACTGTGGATGTTAGAAAATGTTACTCAAACTTGAGTAAAGAGTTCATTTATTGGGGCTATTTTCAGCTGCAAATATGGTGCTCTAGTGAGTTTTTACAACAGCAGGATGGTGGATGTAGGATCAGCTCAAGATAAATACAATGCCTGTGTTCATTGTAATGGATAAACATGTCAGCCAGTGTGACGCTGTGACTCACTAATGTTTTTTTTCAATAGTTTTTGAAGGTCTGTGACACAAAGAAATAAGCTATATCAAGTGTTGGCCACACTGTGAATACTTACTAGGATCAATTAATTGCTGGTTTTGGTCTTTTCATTTGTTGACAATATTCTCATTGTCTAAGTGCATCACTGGTCTTAAAATGGTTTAATGTACAGTAATACGGTCATGTTTCACAGGGTGCAAACTTTCTCAAGAGCGCAAATTCTACAGGAGTTTCGTTTCCGATGCCAGGCACATGCAGCCAATGACAACCGAGGCTTTAAACAGGAGTTTGAGGTAACTAGTATGTTTTACAATTGAACTAAGATTTCTGATTTGTGAAGTGTTCGTCATGTGTGCTAATGCCTTTGACTCTGTGAAGGAGCTAAATGATGTTGGCAAAGACCTCCCCACCAGAGCGGGGGACTCGGAGGTCAACAGAGAAAAGAACAGATACCCCTACATATTGCCATGTAAGTGCAAAACGTATCATAGTAGAATTGATCACAGCAAGTATGTGTGGCAATGTATGAGACTTTTATTTGTCTGCTTTCAATTTTCTGACCACATCTGGTTATAGATGACCACTGTCGGGTGAGGCTGTCTGTTCAAAACTCCCATCCGCACACTGACTACATCAATGGAAATTTTGTGCCTGTAAGAACTCATTCACTTCATCAAGCAACTTTATTTTGTCAGACATTTTCATTACTCTGTCTTTCTGCTTTACCGCCTGTCTGTCTGTCTCCACATCTGTTAATGACTGCGTGTCTGTATTCAGGGTGGAGGATCAGAAAGAGACTTCATCTGCACCCAGGGTCCCTTGCACAACACCATGGCTGACTTCTGGAGGATGGTGTGGGAGCAAAACGTCAGGATAATCGTCATGGTGACAGCTCTGAGACACAAGGACATAGTGAGAAAAATTCAGTCTGTGTGTATGTGTGTATCTGTGTTGGTGTGTGTGCCCGTTGCATGCTAATCTCTATTTACCTCTGACTCTCCTGATGACATATTTTTCCTTATTTTAAAGGAATTGTTAGACATTTTGGGGAAATATGCTTATTCTCTTTCTTGCCAAGAGTTAGATGAGAAGATGGATACCACTCTCATGTCTGTATGCTAAATAATAAGCTACAGCCAGAAGACGTTAGCTTAGCTTAGCATAAAGACAGGAAGTAGAGGGAAATGGCTAGCCTGGTTCCAGACTGTCCTCCGTTAACCATAGTGGTGTAAGACCAGAGAACGGTTTTGTGTTTTTAAAACAGAAAGACAAGTGATGTCTAGTGGTGTCTGATCATAAAACACTTATATCAGTCTATGACTTATATGTGTCGTTCTGGAGGGCAATTTTGGGTATTTTGTCGTTTGATATGAAGGACTTTGTTGTACCAAAATCCACCTGCTAGCAGCCCTAAAGTTCACAAATTAACACGCTGTATCTCATGTGTTTAATGTGCACAGAAACAAAAGAGTAAAAACATTTTTAAAAGTTGTGGTTTTACAGGAGGTATGTGCCAGACCTTGTCGTCACTGTGAGGTTGCCAGGAAACCAGCAGAGACTCTAGAAATTACAACTTTTTACATTTTTTAAAAACGTTTTCTTCAGTTTTTGTGCAGATTAAACAAACGAGATATAACATGTTAATTACTGAGTTTTAGAGGTGCGGGTACGTGTATTTTGTTATCTTTGGACAGAGCTAGCTGACTCCCCCTGTTTCCAGTCTTTGTGCTAAACTAAGCTAGCCGGATGATGGTGGTATCTTCATATTTACAGACACAAGACTGATATCAATCTTCACATCTAACTCTCAGCAAGAAAGCGAATAAGTGTATTTAATAAGTCAAACTATTCCTTTAATATGAAGTACGTAATATGAGGAAATTCCTTACAAGTCCTTAAAAATGTGACCTTGTCCTTTATCCCTATGTGTGCAGGTGCTGTGTGATAGGTATTGGCCTCTGGAACGAGGGACAGTTTATCATGGTCTGATCCAAGTGACAACAGTGACCCGCAAACAAGGTCCAGATTATTTTATCACCACCATTAACCTTAGACAGGTGAGCGAAAAACACATCCATCATCCCCTCTGGTGCCTTTAAACTGCTGCTGTTGACTTCTGTGTGCACTGACCGTACCACTAATCAATCAAAGAGGAAGAAGTCCTTGTTGTTGGATTAAAGGAAACTGTTTGTGTTTCAGAGAGATTGTCCAACAGACAGGTTAATCACACACTACTACTACCCTTCCTGGCCGGACCAGGGTGTCCCTAAGGACCCATCTTCACTCTGTGCCTTCACTGAGCATGTGCGGCAGCATTTGGAAACCATTCCTCGCCTGGGGCCAGCTGTGGTGCACTGCAGGTCTGACCTCTGACCTTCAGCCCATCACCCTCACCTTCAGGAAGCCCATTACTCGCTTATGTTGAAAATGTGCCCCATTCAATTAATTCTGTAGAGTTCTCAGAGCGTTATTATTCAGATGGTGCATGAGACAGTGTTTAAAGTGAATCCTCTGTTTATGCATTTCAGTGCAGGTGTTGGGCGTTCAGGGACATTTGTGACATTGTTGTGGCTGATGCAGCTGTGTGCGAGGGGCATCCGGCCTGACATCCGGGCTGCTGTGGAGGACCTGCGGCTACATCGAATGTGGATGGTCCAGAATCTGGTCAGTCCAGTACTAACACTCAACGGCAGTGGTGGACGAAGTATTGAGACCTTGTACTTAAGTAAAAGCAGCAATAACAAAGTAAAAAAGTACTCCATTACCAGTAAAAGTCCTGCCTTCAAAATGTAACTGTAAAAGTATTAGCAAATTAATTTACTTTAAGTATCAAAAGTAAAAGTACTCGTTATGCAGAATGGCACCATTCCAAGTGTTTCATTTATCATATGAATATCATTACTGATGCATTATGCGTAAGCAGTATTTTAATGTTTAATGTCAAGGTGAAGCTAATTTTAAACTTTATTCTGGGTAGTTTAATCTACAATATAACAATGCTTCATATTTTATGAACTGATAGTGAAGTAAGAAGTACAATACTTCCCTCTGAAATATAGTAGAGAAGAAGTATAAAGTAAAACATAAAATAGAAATATTGAAGTACAAGTATTTAAAAATTGTACATTTACACACACATTTGATAATGTTGTAGTAATGAAATAATTATTGACTGTTTTAAGTTGACTTAGATGTGAAAGAATATTCATAAGTTTTAATACCACCATGTAAACATACTTTATTACAAGGACAGGTCTTTGCATTGAAAATGTAGCTTGAGTAAAGTAAGTAATATCAGCAAACTACTGTAGACCTACTTAAAAGTATCTTAAGTAAAAGTACAAATTTTTAGGAATAACATTTTGAGAGGTACGCATATTCGGTAAAAGATCGCTGCCCTCATGAGAGTGGTATCAATCTTCTCATCTTGGCAATAAAGTGAATAAGCATATTACCCAAATTATCAAACTATCTCTTAGATGAACTGTATAACACTATCAAACTCATAAGCTAATTCTCTTAATTTGGAAGGTAACTACTAAGTATTACTGTCATTCATATAATATATATATATATATATAGAGTCAAGTAGCAGAAAGTTGAAATACTCCAGAATCATACTTTAACTATTGTATTTTCCACCAATGCTTGGTGTCATAATTGTTCTTATATAAAACATAAAATGTACTTAATATTCAGTTAAATGGACCATGTTCCTGTTTAGACTGTAGTATTAAGTGCATACCTGTAATTCACTCACATTGCTTTCTTACTATGACACTCATAAACACAGTGCTCATGTCCTCATTACCTGCTCATTCCTTTATGTGTACTCAGGAGCAGTACATATTTGTTCATCAGAGTCTGCTACACTGGCTCAGTGGAGGAACATCAGCATGGTGAGAAAACAGAAATAAGCTCCCAGTGAGCACAGAGACACACCAAATTCAATGTCAGCACAGGCAGCGTGGAATTAATCACTGTAACGTAGGATGACATTTTAATTTGGTGTCTTCTCTTTCCCAGCAGCCCACAAACTCAGGGAGCCAGTTCAAATATTAAACAGCACATTCAGGTTCGACCCCACAGCTCCTCAGCACGGGAAAAACGATCAGGGAGGAGGAGACATCACCACCATCGACACACACCTCCATCAGACCAACCACAGAGCATGGTACAGCAGATTTTACACCCTGGGAACCTGCTGAGGAGGTTGCTGCCTTCATCATCACTGTTTAATCCAGGCTCACACACCTCCTGAACTCACATACCTTGAAGTGGATGGTACAAAAAACAAGCAAGACACTGGGTTTAAAAAAATAAAAAGCCCTCATACAGTACCTAAGAAGGAAGGAGAAAGAAAGAATGCAGTGTATGCTGTATGTCAGGCCCTGCAGGCAGAAAACTGGCCTGACAGCGTGCAAATGAGTGCTGGTAAAGACCACAGACGCAGCAGTTCGTATTGTTACCAGAAGAGAAATTAATGAAAGAACCTGCCATTCAGGTCAAACCTGTTCCTCTACTGTGAACTTACTTACCATGAGATTCTTGAGAACAATGACGAGGCTGCCACCTGTGCACGCAGTTAAACACAGAGAGTGATCCACAGTCGGGTCCACTAAGAACAGAAAACACTCATGTTGAAAATGTCTACTGTGTGCAGCTACCGAATATGTACGGACAATGCATTGTTTTTGTAACTTTGTTTGCCTCCACTACTGATGAAGTGTGAGATGACTTTTATTTAGGTTTTACTGAAAAATCATTGTGCACCATTTTATAATCACACAATGCAGGCCACCAGTACTTAAGGATGCATGTGCAGGATTGATAGCAAAAGGCAGACACATGGTATAGTGGCTGTACAAAAAAGGTCATGTTTCAAAAACACACAGGCACTGCCATTCTCCTTAGATGACTGAAACCATTACAGTACATGAAGGAGCTATGAGTATTATACATTATAGAACATTAAGGGCTAACCCACTTTTTTAGAGTCTTTTATCTGTCATGTAATAAACATGTATGATACAATAGATCCCTCTTCGGGTGAGTTTTGGGGTTGGTGATGGACACAAGAGAGAAAGGAGGGTCCAGCAGCAGTCAGCATCCTTCGCCCTCCCTCTGACACGTCTCCACCATGTGACAAGTGCTAGCAGCTGCAGGTCAAGTGGCAGCACTGTATTGCAATCAAGTCCATGTCCTGATGTGATTCAATGCTGCTGAGCTAGTCCAACAGGGGGCGCAACAGCCCAAGCAGCATTCACTACCAAGCAAGTCATCTCCAGAGTTCGGTGTGTCCGCGTGCAAACTCAAGCTCAAGACATACGAGAGTGAAATACAAAGAAAGAGGGAGACTTCACACAACTTGAAAATGAGTTTTTAGCCTATGTTTGGCTACTTAATGCAGTCTCAATACCACCGAGGTATTCACTGTGAGGCTTAACAAGGCAGATGAGGGAAAGTTGAGCAACGAAGAGGGATGTCTATGAAAAGCAGCATAGCGCAGGCCAACCCCAGTGAAAATATATATGAAATATATTACAGATTAAAACAAAAACGGGACAGAAAATTAACAAATGTTCCAGACTATCGGTAAGGAGAACCAACAGTTAAAATAACATTTAAATTAGAGTTCAGGTCCAATAAAAAGATTAGACACTACATCCTTTGGCCAAACTAAAAGAGAAGAAAACGCGTGGTAAGGTTGAAAGATTGCCTCAGTAAAACAAATGATCACCTGTATTGGTTGTCTGTGTATGTACAGTCCGTGTGTGTGTAAGATATGCTGACACAGAATGAATATAAACATATACATGCCACCCTTAAAGACCACAGGAGGGTGTGAGAGAATAGAAAACTACCGATAATGAGCAATCAAAGGCTGGGTGAAGAGGAAGAGTCTAGTCCATTTTATCGTTCTTCTCCGGACCAACTAGTGCACGCTCTCTGACATGTTAAGGACTTCCTGGATTTCGCGGACGACAAGGATGCGGGCAAGCATCTGCTCCAGCTGCTCTTTTGGGATTGGCTGAGTCGAGTACCAGATGGGGCTGTTCGGAGCCACCACGGGCTCCGGAGTCAGGTAGAAGGTGTCATTGCGACCTTTGGCGCTCTGCGGACTGACGGAGAAACAGAACACAGTGTGAGCACATTTTCAGGATGCACTTATTTACTAGATGTCTAAGTTACAGTTTTAGCCCGTCTCTGCCTACAATACAATTGTATTAAATACTCTTATTATGCAACTGAGGGAGAGGATTAGTGGAAAGTGCTTTCGTATCAAATTTCTAGCCATTTAATGCCAGAGTGAACAATAGTGCCCTTACAGGAAAATTCAGTGTTTTTACAATCTGGCTCTTGTAGTGTTGGCGTTCGTTCCCTTTGACATCAGGGCTGTAACTAATGATTCATTTTCATTATGGATTAATCTGCTGATCATATTCTCCATTAATCATTTAACTGCAGATTACAATTCCTCAGAGCCCAAGATGACATCTTCAACTGCGTGTTTTGTCTGACCAACAGTCCAAAACCCAAAAGATATCCAGTTTACAATGATGTACAAAATGGAGAAACGCTGCAAATCAGCACAATGGAAAAGCGGAAACTCGTGCTTGTATGGTATTTTTGCTTGAAAAATCACAAACAAATAATCGCTTTCTGTCTCTCGACTAACTGTTTCAGGTCTAATTGACATACAGTCCCCTTATGTTGCCATGTCCAAAACTCTCAACATTTAAGATGTTGAATAAAATGTTACATTAAATACATGGAAGGACTGATAGCCAGAGCTAAATTAAGACCCAGGAGGTTAAAAAGTCTTTTAAGTGCTGTTGTGTTTACCAAGTTCATATGAGTGAATTCTTGTACTTGTATAAGCACTGCAGGTTGGTGCAGTGTAGTATTGTGTACCGTTTATTAGTGTTTTGTTTTCCTTCTGCCTGTGTGTATAACACCATCTATGGTGTCACTGGTATTGGGTGTCTGCCATGTGTGGACGATGTCTCTAATCGTTTTTACGGTGCATGTCATTATTGTGTTAAATATGATCATTTTGTGCCATCACTGCAAACCAATTTCATCAAATCACTCACTTTGTGGCATTTGCAATTTTTTTAAGTGGCCTTTTTCTCCCTATTCACAAGCTGTGAAGGACACTGACATTGTTATAGACAGCAAAGGCCAAAGAAGTTAGTTGCCTTTATTCCTGGTAATACGAGTGGCAGAAAACATACAAATCATTCACCGCTTTTGAAAGGAGAAAAAGGAAGAGTTATTATACGGAATCCATGTTTTTGTCAGTTGCCTGGCAACAGTGTTTAACCACTTGAACACTGTGTCCAACGTGTACTCCAACGTGTACTCCACATGCCATGTCAATAACACAAACACAAGAGTTTTATTTAAAAGGTAGCAGCAGCACCTCAAAAGAGAAACTCTTGACTCATGATGAATTGATAACCCTAACCTAACCCTGGCCAGAGTTACAAACACTACATGGTAGTACAGAGAGGCATTTTTGCCATTTTTTTTAATGAAAAAAGATACTGTTTTATAAATGTTTCATTGCATAAAAGGCATACGAACATGTTTACACCTCAAAAAACAAGTTTTAGAGTTAAGTTTATTGATAAAAAAACTTTCACCTCGTCATCCTATGGTTTTATATTTACCATTTGAAGAGGTAGAAATCGTAGAGCTTGATGGGGCATCGCAGCGGGTTCTCTGGGTCCTCCAGCTGCTCAGAGTACATGTCATCTGTGACTGGACAAAGAAAAATATACAAACAGTATAAAAACTATTTATCCTTAAAACTGGAGTTTCCTCTCAGACACCACAGCCCAAATCCAATTCACGTGCGCTCTTACCTTTCTGTCCTATGAACCTCTCTGTTGACTTTAGGTATCGGATGCTGGTGCTCTTGTCTTTGGGGTTGTTGGGACTCTTCCTGGTGTGTCTCAGCACCTTAGAAAAGGCAACTTTTAGATGCTGATCCACTGTCTTCAGGTGGAAATACCTGTTAAAAGATATACAGAATATATATTGAATGCTTTGCTCCGAGTATTCAGTATATCTGCCCCCATATCGGGGCAGAGGTGAGATACAGAATAACAACAGCAGTGTCTCTTGTAGATATGTATTTTGCGGACATGTGGGTTGGGAATTATCTGTGTAGATGAAGATTTGCTCTTATGTACAGGGATATATAACGGACAATATTGCTGCATGTCGATGAAGCAGTATAGAAAAATCCTTTGTGTGTGATGACTGAAGTAAACGCTGCATGAGGGAAAACGGTACCAACTCACTTGGTGTTGAAGAACATTAGAGTTGTGAGCAGCGTCGAGGGAGAATGAGCTCCCAGCTGTTTACATTCCCACAGCATCTCCTCTGTCACATGGCTGGGGATAATATAACCTGGTAGCGGAGGTTAAGAGCAGAGTATAAAGACCTGGCAGTTCATGAAATTGGGAAAGCAACGTTACAAGGAAACTAATCATCACTTAATCTGTAATGTAAAAATCAATGGTAACTGCTATAACAATTATTCTGCCAAACACTATACAGTAGTTCTAGTAAGCTGCTTCTTGGCTAGTTACGTGTTATTTGAAAAGACACAATCCCCATAATCAAATCTAAGCAACCGTAAAGCCACCTTCAAATACAGTAATGTTTATAAACACAGGAGTAATAAAGATCACTAGTCTCAATTATGATAAGCTACAAAACAGAAAATGCTCACTTTTCATATATGTCACACTCTTAAACTCTTAATGGTAAAACAATAATAATAAAAATGTAAAGATTGTGCCTTTAAATTAACTATTATGCTGCCACAGGCCTGCTTTTCTCAGATATTTTACATTTTGCTGTGAACATAACCACAGAGGGATGCAAACAAATAAATAGCAGCTTCAATTGATATCTACAGTGACAATGTGTCATCAGGTAAACTGAGCATTTTATTTTACATTTCACAGATTTGCCTGAGGTCCTACCGTTAGTCAAAACGTCTTTTAAACATTTGCATTTCATCTGAAGAAGCTGTACAAATCCTGGCCAATGTTTTGTGCCAAAAAACTTAAAGACTGATACTAATCTCCCAATGATTATCACAGAAAACGCCATGGGATACTATCCAAGCCAAAAACATTACAGGCAATATGTTCTTAATGTGGAGCTATCTAACTAACTTTACTCATTTTAATATTAGCCTGTGTTTGTGCTACACTTGCACTGTGCAGCTAAATATCAGATTGGATTGAGATGGGGCAGAAACTTTGATTTCTGACACCCCCAACATGGTGGGTTAGTGTATTCACTATTGCTCACTGTATCTGAGACGAAATGAGTTAAAAGAACATAAAGTTGATTACAGAGGAACATGCATTGCAAGTCCACACAAGGTTTGGTAAACAACTTTTGTCCACACCTAGCGGATGAAGAGATGGCCTCCAAGGATCCAAGATCTGGTGCAGACTGTGAGCGAAACGAGTGTAGTACTGATCTGAGAAAACGTCGTCCACACGACCATTATCAAAGAGATACTGCAGAGGGGAAAAAGATGCGGTCAGACTGTGTTTCCTCATCAAAACCAAGTGTCGACAGAGACAGAATAGATGTTGAACGGAGAGCGTGTGTGTGTGTTTGAGTGCATAGCGAACTTACTTTTTGTATGCACAGAAATACATAGTAGAGAACATCAGCCTCATAAGACTCCCCTTCCAGCCCCCGAGCCTCTGTTGTCATCAAAGAGAGACCCATGCAGAGCTCAGCTACCGCACATGACACCAAGTCTTCCTGGAAACGCAGTGCCTGGCGTCCTAACACACACACACACACACACACACACACACACACACACACACACACACACACACACACACACACACACACACACAATCAGTGATGGGGTTGACATTTGAAAACAGAAGAGATACTGGCAATAGACATAAAATATTGTATTAACACTATAATAAACATTGCGTTTATGCACTTACGGCCAATTGGAGCCAGTTTATTTTTGTCTGATTTGTCCAACTCTGCGTTTTTCCGCTGAGCCCAAAGCCGCCACACGTCCAGCCCCTCCTCTGGCTTCAGAGTGGCAGGCAGCAGCAGCTCCTGCACCTGCACTTGCTGCTGGCCTTGGCCATCTACCTCTGCTACCACAGTCTGACCCTGCGCAGACACAAACACACCAACACTGCAATCAAGAAATACATGTCTATATTTATATCTAACCATGATAACAGACCAACATAGCTCAACACCTGCGTTATTACCTGGAGGTGCTGTGTGTCCTGCCCTGACAGCCCCTGTGTATGCAGCACCTGCTGCTGTGGATCCCAGATAAGGGACTGTGTAGCATTGGAGTAGCCCTGTACTGCTACGGGGATGTGGATGTTTCCATTCATCAGCTGGGCAGGGAACAGTGTGTTTGCAGACAGTGTGTGCACCACCTCTTCTTGGCCTACCATTCCCCCAGAGCTTGTTATGCTGGAAACGGCCTGCGCTGTCTGACTTTGACTGGCAGGGATTTTAAGCTTATCATTTTCAACAGTAACTTGTGTTGGCATTGTGGTCATTGTTGTAGTGTTTGCCCCCGCAACCTGCACTGTTCCATAGGCCTCCTGGGGGATGGCAATGTGTGTGACCTGCTCACGGCCTCCGGAACCAGCAGGAGCAGAGTAGACAGGGATCGTCCAGGTCTCCCCTGTGGGACTTGTGATAGTGCCTGTAGCACTGTAAAGGTGGGAGCTGTCCACAGTTAGGAGGTCTGGCCGCAGGGACACGTAACTTTGTTGCTGTCCCTGTCCCTGAGGGATAGCCAGGACTGTGGCTACTTGCTGACCAGGCAGGGCATATGACACAGTGATGGGCATGTCAACCTTACGCTTCTTGGCTGGCTGGAGGACACCTGCTCCCTGTGATGTAGCAATGGTGGTTCCCAGTACCCTCCTCTCAACACTGTCCTGCTGCTGGGTGGGAGAGAGGGCCCCCACTGTCTGGATTTGGATCTGTTGTCCTCCTGCAACGGCTGCCACCAAGTGGGCTTGCAGCTAAAACACATGGGAGGGAGGTGATAAATTCAAACTCTGGCTAATGACAAAATTTGCAATTCTGCCACAGTGTTGAGATTGTTTGTGTGTGTGTGTGTGTGAGAGCTTAAATGTACCTGTTGGTGCTGCTCCTCTGTGAGTTCCCCAGGTTGAATCAGCTGTGCAGTCGTCACACCTTGAAGCTGTTGATGGGAGCCAGAGGGCACTTGGAGGACCTGACCCAGCATCTGACCTTGCTGCTGGCCCTGGATCTGCACCTGAAATTAGAGATAATATGTCAAATTTAGTGGACCAGGGATTAAATGGAATAGGGTTAGGCGATACACACAGCACAGATGTATAATAAAAAAGGTACAAACCTGCACTATCTGTTGCTCTGTATTCTGTTGTACAGACTGCTGCTGAGACGTGGACTCCTGTATCTGCTGCTGCTGCGGCTGGACCTGCACCTGGACCTGCATCAGAAGACAGTGTCTGTCAGAGAGCTTCATTTCAAGGACACAGCCCTTTAACAGATTGCTATGTGACCATTTAGTGCGCAGATTTACCGGACAAGCCAGTTCCAACAATGACCCCGCCACCTCTGTGCTGTCTGTGTAGATGCAGTTAGCCTCTTGTTGGTAGACCATAGTGGTGGTGGTGGTTGTAGTATCTCCAGTTTGCTGGCTGAACTCCTGCAGGGCATCTGGACCCTTGCTAGCCAAGGACTCCAGGAACTCCTTCATGCGATGCTGAGGGATGCTCCGAGCTTTCTGCCTCACAAGCTCCTCATAGGAGCCTGTACCATCCAGGGAGTTATTCATTGCTGCTTCTATAGGAAGGGATCTGAGGAAAGGTGGAATTCATTTGGGATTGTTTTTGAATTAAATGCAGTCTTAGGTACATTATATATCTGTATCAATAACGAATATCCATGAATCACATTTCAACGACCCTGTCAAAACGTTAGCGACTTGAAAAGCAAGAAAACAGCGACATGATTTTTGAAGCAACACTAGGACAAAAAAAATTGCGCTGACGGCAGTTATAACGAGAGTTTACAAACTGTCCTACAGATCACTGTCTGGTGGCAACACAGACAGATGGTAATGCGAAAGGGTTAATTCTAGCTGAGTGTGTACGAGCGGGGACAAAAGCGCGGCCACTTTCCAAATCCGATGCAGTATTCACAGTAGTGGTAGAAACAGCCGTATAATGAAAGCATGCAAGTTTTACACAATAATTAAGTTAAAATTGTGTGCATGGTGCATTCGCTCTATAACGGCAAATGTAACAGCTGATTACACAACAAGCTAGGTTAGCCAGGTACACTGCTGGCTAACTAGCCGCGTGTTGTTTGCAAATACGACCCAGGCACAGCTGTGTTTGGCCAAGTGTATTAATGCCATCATGTGCACAAACAACACAATAACTACGTAGCGGGTGATACATAAACGGAAAGTAACGGAAACGGGTCACTCTCTCCTCTCGTTAACGTTGTACCGACTACATGTTTCTGTTATATCCAAAGCTAGCAGGCTAACGTTAGCAGGCGCGTTAGCTACCTCTCTTCCTCAACCGGGCCGAGGCTCGAGCCGCCCAAAAGCGCTTCTCTACCCTCGAAACGTTGCTCCTCTTCCAACGAGCAGGGAAGCGAAGTGCTACTGGTGTTTCTCTGTGGCTGTTTTATTCTTTATTTTTCGTGATTTTCGTCAGATGGCTAACTGTAGTTTTTCTTTTTCTTAACCACTCATATTTCGCTGGGCGCCATCTTACAACAGTACCCTCAGACCAATAGGCAAGCGATTTGTAACTCTGTCGTGCTGTCGCGATAGTTCCACCACATGATATCGCGGTAATTGACGCTTTTAGGATAGTCCGTTAAAGGCGACACACACGGGCAAAGAAGCCGACAAGATCAGGTAGATGTCAGTCCACCTTAAAACCCAGTTATGCCAGACAGACGCTCCTAGTGGTTCACTGGGTTCTGAATCTTTTAAGGTAGTCCCAAAGAGATGCGCTGAATATTTGGGTGGTGCACAGGAAGCTCTGGACAGTTGAGGGTTAATTCCCACGCACTACATTTCAGCGTGGTCGGCATTTCCCACACTGGTTTCTGTTTGGACCAAATATCTGCTTGAGTATTTGCTTTAACTTTCTGTTGCTTACTGGGACAAGTGGAGAAACGGGTAACGTCATATCTTTGTCTTTCACAGATTAATATCCATAAGGTCCAAGATATTTTGCAACCTAAAAACATCTTTTCTTTACTTTTCCTTTACATTCAAAACTTCTGGTTCATGCACCAATGCACACCATCCTTTTTGACTGATATCAATATTGGTCCAATACTATTTTTCCTATCAATATTTGCCTGATTGCGAATTATGTTGCTTAACACAACTGCCAAGTCAGCCACAGAAACTAATGCTGCAAAATATATTGATATCATTATTCTCTCCCCTTTTTCTCTCCTTCTGTTGCTTTCTGCAGGTGTTTCTGCCTCCGGAGCTGTAGGGTCTGGATCTATGGTTGCGGCCGTCTGCTGCCCCCGTGCTCCTCCTCTGCACCCGCTGCTGCAGCTGCTGTTGCTATTATTATTAGTACTGCTGCTGTAATATTGCTCTTAGTATTGTTTCTGTTGGTGTTGACAGCCATGCCATTGCCGCGGCCATTGCGTTACATCTCTGTGTGAAACTGTATTGTGCTGCTGTATGTTCTCTTCCTCCTGCTCTCTCTCTCCTGCTCCCCCCCTCCCCCTTCAACCCAACCGGTCGAGGCAGATGACCGCCCACCTAGAGCCTGGTTCTGCTCGAGGTTTCTACCTGTTAAAAGGGAGTTTTTCCTTGCCACTGTCGCATAGTGCTTGCTCATGGTGGGAAAGGTTGGGTCTCTGTAAATATAAAGACTCGGTCTAGACTTGCTCTACTAGAAAAAGTGCCCTGAGATAACTTTGTTATGATATGGCGCTATATAAATAAAACTGAATTGAATTGAATTATTAGCCTCAGATTGTGTGGGGTTTTTTTAGTAACACGATATAGCTCACGTTATCGTGTTCTTTAGAGGTTATGTTACAGATATACGATAGCCTATGGTTTTCTAAACTTATTAGACTGAAATCATCAGTGATTACCTCTACCGGTTAGGTCATCATATGTACACATTACCAATTACTGTCACCCATCCCTAGATTGAAAAAATATGTGAAGGCACCAATAATCATAGTATATGATGATATTTTGGCTAAGTCAAACATTTGATTTTCCTGGTAGGAAAATATTGACACCAGCTTAAAAAATACCAGATTAAGACAGAGACTTTGCAGTTTGTTTTTTTAAGTATTATTTATTCTTATCACCTGTCAAAAGGACACATATGCACCTCTCTGAGTCTTAAAAAAACACTTGATGGTTTGGCAGTGACTCACCACCTTTGTAAGAAAATCATGTATGGCATTTAAGAGCATCTCCAATGTGTAACACCAGCTTAGAGCCAATATTAAATTAACATAGGCCTACAGGAGGTCTTCATTGAACAATGATCAAAGCTGCATACATTCACCAAAGAGGAAACACTGTAAGCGAATATTATTGCAGCAGATAAAAGAATCAAGAGGACTCTGACACTGACTGACTAAGCTTAAGATTGCGTAAAGTGATGCTGCAGTAATTTAGTCTCTTATGAAGAATTCACAGCCGACAATCAAGAAATAGAATTATATTTTCCAGTTTCAGTGAGACAGATCCACGCAAGAGAACTGCAGTTCAGAAGTATGGACATGTACATATTAAACTATCTGATATGATTTGAGTCAGTCTCAGCCTAAGCAGTCTGTGCCCTTGCTGATGTTACACATTAAGTGATGCAAACAATTTGGACATGTATCCGTGGGCTCATGGGAAGCAGGCTTGATCTCAGTCAATCAGATCTTCCCAGGGTCTTCTTTGAGGGTGACTGTTCTGTTGAAGACGAGCTACAGGGAGAGAAAGATTACAGTTACACTTCACACTCATATTACGTAGGTGCCAAAATGTTTTTAAACCAGAGGAGATTACCAAATAATTTCTCAAATGAACTAAAAATTAAAGCTTTCATCAAGAAGCATTTGTTCTGCAAAACACATAAAACATTTTCAAAGTTGTTTCGTCTTACTGTACCTTATCTGCAGTACTGTCGGGGTCCACAGAGAAGTAGCCAACTCTCTCAAACTGGAATTTGTCAAACACTTTTGCTCCCTTGACTGAGGTATCCACTAAGGCACTGCTGATTGTCTGCAGGGAATTCTAAATGACAAAAGGAAGAAATACATTAAACAAACGGTCACTACACCCATTGAAACATCTCAGTTAATCCAAACAGGAGTGCAGAGGTACTCACAGTATTGATGTCACTCAGGAAGCCATTGGGCACTTCGGATGAATCCTCTGGATGTTTGTGCAGGAATCTACAAAGACAGTGAGAGGTTTTGATTAAGTGAGTTTTCTACGTGAAGTATTGGTTGTGAGTGACGGTGAGTGATTTTTTTTGTGTGACTTACAGTCTTTCATAAAGACGCACTTCACACACCAAAGGCTGGCTGACCCAGTGGATGAAGGCCTTTGGTTTCTCTGCAGTCTCCGAACTGCAACAGTTCACCTCCAGTTCCACCACTTTGCCCTGAGCGTCCTGAGAAACAAAGTGGAAGTCAGCAGGGCATGTTGTGAGGACGTGGACCAGATGGTGCTTAAAAGAGTACTTCACTAAAAGGACACATGGAAGTGAAGACATCCACAGAGGGAAGAAAACACTGTTAAGAATGTAGAATACCAAGATCACACGTTTTGTAAACATTTCAGTGTAATAAGCTCCGGGGACACTGTCAAACATTACTTGGACTGCATATAATGGTAAACAGACTACATTTAAATAGTGCCTTTACCCAAAGCACTTTACAATGTGCCTCTAATTCACCCACACACTCTCAGCGAGCCATCATGCAAGGTGCTGGCCAAACCATTGGGGGTCCAATATTTACCTGAAGGACACTCCGACATGTGGATCGGAGTAGCCAGCAATCAAACCTACAAATCCTGCAATCAATGGACAACCCACTCTACCGGCTGAGCCACCGCCGCCCATTACTTAGGAGCCACTGAGTGAAGGTGCAGTCACAACAGGTTTTGCTCCCCATTAATTTCTATGAAGAACAGGGCGAGACGTATTCGCTTCTGGTCGCAAAATAACCTGCCTCTTTCTCTTCACGCAGAGTTCAATCAGCTTGAACTTTGACTTGTAAATGTTCAGCCAGTTTCAGAGAGGGGGTGAGATTGACCTCTCATTCAGGAAATAATGATAACGTATATTCTTGTTTATAACTGTATGGCGAAATAATACAAACAGCAGAGATGGAAGGCTGCAGTGAGTGTAACGACAGTGACAAAGGTTAATGGCGATAAAGCATTTGATTAGAAGCTGTTTAATTTTGAACTTACTCTTAATCACTACTCTACCCATGCTGTGTCCTGTCCCACCTGATCTTCCCCACACCTAGCGTGTAAATTTTGCCTGGCAAATCTGGTCTGATTGCGACATTGGAGTCTTACCTTGATGACCTTCTGGACAGAGATGACAAATCCAGCATGCCTTAGACCTACAGGCTGTTCTGGGGTCAGACGCTTGTAGCCCTTCTCCATCACCTGCAAAAGGAGACGAGTCCATCATCATCTTCTGTCCACAATCCAAAAACTGCACAATGAAAGTCTGCTACTTATACTGTGAGGGTGTTTTTCAGTTTTTTTCCCTCTAACCTCTCTGAAGTCACTTTGTTCAATGAAGATTGTGCGTGTAAACGGAACCACGTGGCTGCCCTTGGCCTCGTTGGCTGGAAAATCTGGTACTCGTACATCCGACTGAGACAGAAGAGGACGACAGAATATACAGGATATTACAAATCCTCAGGGAGCAGTTTAATGTGTAAAATGTCTGTGTATATGTAAGTCAGGTACAAACCTTTGAGTTCACAGGAAGGTTCGTTATGGTGACTTTGAGTGGTTCCAGCACAGCCATGGCTCTGGGTGCCGAGTCGTTCAGCACATCCCTCACACACGACTCCAGAAGGTGGGGCTCTGTTGTTGTCTGGGAAACTGTGACTCCAACCTGCCAGAAGATGTAACATATTATTACATGACAGCGCTGTCCTCATACGTGTAATTACTAGTTCCTCCATCCACCCATTCATCCTTCTGTCCATTCTGCATACCCGTGCACAGAAGTTGTTGATTGCCTCTGGTGGGAAACCTCTTCTTCTCAGCGCAGTCAAAGTGAAGAGCCGGGGATCGTCCCAGTCTCTGTAATTAGAAAAGATATCTTCTACAGTTACCTGACAGATTCTATGTAGCATGAAGACAGCACACTAGACATGTGGTTAAAATGCTGTACACAAAATCACAGAGAGAAGTATATATAGTTTGAATTCACTCATGATGTTTGACTTAACTATCTGGTTCATAGAGATATGTGTTGTTATTACAATAAACGGTAATACATTTTAATACCCCTGGGAGGACTTAAGCCCTTTTCAGAGATGGAATTCATAACATTGCTGAGTTCATCAAGCTGTTAAAGTGACGTATTTTTGTCATTCAGACATATGTCACATTTATGTGAATATTACTTACAGCTTTATCCTGACATGACAGGAGTATTTATGGGAAGAGCCACGTGCTTCAACGATATAATTAAAGTAATCTATACAATACAGTTAGTTGGCTCTTTTTGGATATCCTATTTTTAGTTGTGAAAGTTTACCTTACTGAATTTTTGTACGTAAACTAAAATTGCCCTCACATTTATGTAAAGACTTGCATGTCTGAAAAGAAAAAGAAACAGGAAATGTAAAACTGGGTAGTAGGCTCTCTTTTCCCCAAATTTAAAATATGTACACCACACTGCTGACACTCATTGGGATCATTTTTATATAGGTGATGACCAAATGCTTTCCATCCATTGTTTACATTCACTAAAAGGCAGACTTTTGTAATGTAATGTAATATAATATAAACATACTGGAAACAAATGGCAAAAAGAAATGCTATTTTACCTGACAACGCTGGTCTCTACCAGTTTGATGATTTTCCTCTTGGACACAACAGTGTAGGTGAGGTTCAAGCGGCCATATTCCCACTGAACAGGGCAGTACACATCCAAAGCGTTACACAGCCAGAAATATGATGAACGCCTGTCGCAAAAAACAAAAGGAACCGACAAAGAAGGTGAACATTAACGGTGCATTCGTATGCCTCCAAGAAAGATTATGTTTACAGTTGAGTTACAGCAGATCACTTCATGTATACCTGGCCTGGAACTCTTTGGTACAGAGTGAGTGTGTGATATGTTCAATAGAGTCACACAGACAGTGGGTGTAGTCGTAAGTGGGATAGATGCACCTGCAGAGGAAGATAAGAAACAAGTGTAAGTAAAACACAGATTGTTGCGAGAAAGATATATTTAAATGAAACTACACAGGTTAAAAAAAAGTACAACAGTTCAGGTTTTCATACCATTCATCTCCTGTCCGATGATGCGGTGTGTATTTGATGCGGTATGCCACAGGGTCCATCTTTCCGTCCTCCATGACCATCTTCATCCTGAGCGTTGCCTCTCCCTCTGCAAACAGGCCCTTCTTCATCCTCTCAAACAACACCAGGGACTCCTCAATGGGTCGGTCTCTCCAGGGTGATGGAGGTGCGTTGTGGCCCTTCAGTTCTTCCCCTTTCTGGTGGCACACATACGCATGACCCCTGAAGGAAGACAAAGAAAAGAATCAGACACCATCTGCCGGCTTGTGCACGTTTACCAACACATATACATGGTTCCTACACTCACCTGCGAATAAGATCCACAGCAAGGTCGTAGAGTTGCTGAAAGTTGTCTGATGCGTGTGTGACCGCATAAGGTTTGTAGCCTGTGTAATACAGTAATATTGATAAGAACATATCTTCATGAATGTCGAGTGTACCCAACAAAGCTTTGATCAGATCAAAAAGGGTGTCAAACTCACCAAGCCACTCCACCATGTCCTTGATAGCAGTGAAGTATTTTTCCTCCTCTTTCTCTGGATTTGTGTCATCATACCTCAAGAAGCAAATTCCGTTGTTTGCCTACAGGAAGAGACAACGTGTAAAGAAAACAGCTGCATCCAGTTGGGATTCAATTGTGATTGCGATGGAGGACAGAAAAGCCAGTACCTTTGCATAACCAAAATTGAAGTTGATAGCTTTGGCATGTCCAATGTGAAGGATACCGTTGGGCTCAGGAGGAAAACGAGTACGTATCTAAACAGAAAGGAAGAAAATCAATATACCTCATCATTTTCAAGTTAGCGTGTTTCTTCTCCAAAAGTTAAAGTAACACATGTAAAGTTTGTACCTGGCCACCAGTGATCTCCAGGTGCTTTTTAAGCAAGTTCATTGTGTTCGGTGTGACCACATAGCCCTCAGTTTTGTAGTTCTCTCCTGGAGGCAAGGATGAAAGATCGAGGGTGAGGGAAAAAAGAGCAACAAGCAGAGATGCAACTGCATCTAACTGTTCAGGTGGTTCCTTCTCACCTGGTTTATGGAACTTCAGTGACTCTCCTCTGAGCTGCTCCATTAGCGACTTTTCCTCACCAGTCGTCACTTCACCTAAACAACCAACAAGCAGAGTTACAAAAAAAAACTGACATAAACAAACAATTAAATTCACTTCTGTCTGCCGTCCACTTTGCCTGCTGCTTACCATTTACTGCCACCTCCTCTTTCTTCACCTTTCCCTCAATCTCTGCGACTTTAGCTTTCTGGGGCTGCAAAACAATTAGATATTAACGACAGATGAAATAAAATAAAAAAAGTTGTGATTTTACAGGGGGTCATGTGCTGGATTATTTCTTGGCCAGGTGCAGGAAGAAAGTGAATAAGCACATTTCCCAAAATGTCAAACTATTCCTTTAAATAATGTGACGTGTGTTACCTTAGGTTTCTTCTCCAGGTCAGCCTCTGTCTTGGGTCCTAAGAGGTGTAGGACCTTTAAGACCAAAGCCAGAGTTAGTTATGGTATTCAGTCGAAATATCCTAACAACCTCAGGTGTAGAGATACAATCACAATGACAGACATACTACTTCTAACAATATTCTTTTTTTCAAAACGCACCTGCATGTCCACCTCATTTTTGATGACCTTTCCATCGGCCCATTTTAGGGCAGAGCGTGCCTCTCCTGTGACAGACACAAAAGCTCAGTGAGACATTCTGTCTGTCTGTTAGGCTTTAATGGTCTCAGAAATATTTAAGCAATTAAGTGTGAAAGCATACCCATTAGCAGTCCCATGTTGAAGTGGTACCTCTCCTTTAACAGCTGTTCCTTGTGCTTCTTGATCACCCTCTCCACCTGCACGACATTCCACTGTCACTGAACACACCACCCTCAGGAAAAGCTTGTAAAAAGACTGTACTGGGCAGTGTAAGCTCATGCACTTACTGCATCTTCAATCTGCTCTGGTGTTATGACCACACCTACTCCACATGCTTCATCAAACTCCCTCTGGTTGATGGGGTCCTGAGGATGGCTCTTCAGAAAGTCCAGTGCAGCTGCAAAAAAAAAAAAGAGTTTCAGAAATTCATGGAGCAGGCAGGCACAGAAGTGTTTTTTCTCCAAGTCATTCGTGTCTACAAAACTCACAATCTCATTCATTTAGGCAGTCCATATAATCAGGCTGGCACTCATTCATTCTACTTTCTCCTATGCTCTCAACACTTCTAAACTTTTAAACACCGCCAAATTCAAATGCATATCATGTTGAAATAAATGATTTAGAACTTGTGTCCTGACCGAATTTGGGTATGCAAGACACTATATTTTGTGTGAGTGAATGCAATGCATTGAACTTCTAAAAATTGTTTTCTTGGTGTCATAGATCAGTCTGGAAAATGACCTGTTAGGAAAAATGTATGTTAAAATATGTCATGTTGTTAGATGTCTCAGTTTTGGTAACTCATTGCTGCGATCAGTCAGGCTGCAACATGTCAAACAATGTCAGAAATTACCTGCCAGGTGTAGCTCTGTGCAGAGTTTGCACTGAGCTATACTGTCTGAAAGGAATGCCAGGCGTTTGGTGTCTTTAAGGCGAGATGCCATACTGTACAGCAATGTACCCATGGCTTTGTCCACTCCTGATCCCCCACGGACACGCTGGGCCTTTTGAAACAAATGAGAAAAGACTAGAATTAATTGTTTTTTTCTTCAAACTATGTCAAGAGCTGATGGACTGTGTTAAAGCTAAGACAGACAGTGAGTTACTATTTTCCATATCTTGACCCTGACAGGATAGTCTGCAAACAACCTTAGGAAAGTGAAAATGATAGTATAGTGGCCCTACCAGAAGAACTACTCAGAAGTTATGAGAACACCTTTAAAAAGTGAGGAAAACTGAGGGCGGATACAACAAGTGAGCTAAAAAAAAGTGAATGTCAGTCACATTTCACAGCTGCCCCCCCAGAAGTTGAGTTTCCCCACGTACGTTGGGTCGTACCTGAATAATTGCGTCCTTCAGGGCAGAACTCAGCGCTTCATTTTTCAGGGTTTCTTTCGCTTTCTGCTCACTGAGCCCTATGGCAGTGAAAAGTGCTAACGTATCCGCCATTTTTCCACCGTATTCACCGGCTAGATCGGAGCCTCACAGACACGCCACCGTACACGACTTGTCTTCTCGAAGACTGAGGGAGAGAAGGGCGACTTCCTGTACACCTCAAAAAAAAAAAAGAGGTACAAAAATAATATACCAATAGGACACCGCGGGTACGGGTGGCATTGGCCAATCGTGAATGAGCTTGATTGGATTTACCGCCTACTACGAGCGAGAGAGCCAATCAGCAGTTGTGTTGACATCAGAAAGGGAGGGGCTACCGGGAGCTGAGTAATGTTGCATCAGATTGACGTTTCAGTAATTTCGGATAATTATTAACATGAAGTTAGGACCATAATCACTTCTTATTTATTTTAGATAACATTTTGGATTTCAAGTACTTAAACTTTGCACTTTTCGTAAACGTTTCTTCTCAAATATGCGCAGCTTTGCAACACGGTGTAAGGTCTTTGTTGTCCATTATTATCGACGCTAGCTAAAACAACTCCGCGAAAGTTATTTGCGCTGGCTGCTGTAAAGATGAATTGTACATTGAAGTTGTAACGTTAGCACCCCGCAAAATCACTCTACGTGAATGTGTAGGAGTTTTATTTACGTTGTCACATACACTAGATCACACCACGATGAGTTTTATAATACCGGGACACTGTGGTAGGTCAGTATACGCTTGTTTTAACCTGTAAACAATCAGCAGGGTAACTGTTAGCACCAAAACAGTTATGGCCAAACATGCGGTGCTGTCATCGGGGGCAAAAGTGTGGAGATCTCTGGCCTGTGCAAAGTCAGAGCTGCGTCTGGATCTCACTCTTGCCTGTGGACAATCTTTCCGGTAGGTTGGCCAGACTCAGATATAGTCTATCAGCATCATGATCAACAGGAGAGTTTCAGGACAGACGCTAATACAGTTGAGATCCACGTATGTGTCTTTGTATATTAACAAATCTCAACCCACAGCTGGAGAGAAACTGCAGAAGGCCACTGGACCGGAGTGATGGGAGGACGAGTTTGGACTCTGACTCAGACAGATGACACTCTTTGGTACCACGTTTACAAAAACCAAGACAGGCAGGTGGAGGGAAGTGACAGGAAGAGAAGAGCTGTTGTTCCTCTCCAGGTGGAGAACAAGTTAGAGAAGAGATTCAAAGGAGCTTTCAAGAAGGAAGAGGAGGAACCGGAGGCTGTGATTTTAATGCAGGACACTGAGGAGGAAGAAGAGATGCTGAGAGATTACTTCCAGCTGAATGTGAAGCTGGGGGATCTGTACAAGGAATGGGGAGCAGCAGACCCCCACTTCAAGCGCATTGCAGATATCTTCACTGGTCAGTGTGTGTGTGTGTGTGTGTGTGTGTGCGTGCATGCATGAAATTAATACACAGTAAGTAATGACTGAGCCAATATTTGTTTTATGAAATGTGTCTTAAATATATTGTTTGGTCTCTCCCCAGGTGTGCGGATGCTGCGCCAGGACCCCACTGAATGCCTGTTTTCCTTCATTTGCACCTCCAACAACCACATCTCTCGCATCCAGGGCATGGTGGAGAGGCTGTGTCAGGCACTGGGCGCCCAACTGTGCCAACTTGATCAAACCTCTTACTACAACTTTCCTTCCCTGTCTGCGCTTGCAGGTGCTATATTCTTCCTCCACAGATCCACACCCCTGTTTATAATCTTTCAAGAACATTAGTATCAGTGGTGCGGAGTTTACAACTGCATCAGGACCATGGGACTCTTGGGTCTCCAATGATATTATTTGTCCCTTCACTTTTGCTATAGTGTTATTGGTTCAATGGAAGAAAATCAAACCAGGAGGCTTTGATTTGTATCCTGGCCAATGCAACAGTATTTTCAACTTCAGTCATGTTGCAGAATAGAGAGGAATGTCCTCACAACTACCCAGCCTTTGTCATATGGATAATAAGATCAGTGCATTGGTTGAAAGCTGAGTGGTACATAAATCCAGGTTCTATGACAAATATATTACTACCCTGTCTCTTGTGTTTATTTCTTCCTTCAAGTGCCTAAATATTTCATGCAGCTGTATGCCTACTCCTATGAGAGAAATTGTGACATTTACCAATTTACCAATGTAGAAAATAATATACTTAAACCATACAGTGAAGTAGCCAAATTGAGAGTCATGTTCACACGCCATTTTAAGGGTCACTGAATGTGACTGTGCTGAATTTTCAAGCTGAAAAGGCCTACATGTTGTCATCATAATTGTGTTGTTCTCTACATTGTTTTTGGCAGACAACAGCGTAGAGGCGTGTCTCAGGGATCTCGGTTTTGGATACAGGGCTCGGTTCCTTCAGCAGAGCGCAAAGCAGATTTTGGACACCCATGGGCTCCAGTGGCTTGAAGGTCTACGCAGTGTTCCATATCTGCAGGCCCGTGATGCTCTGCGTACTCTGCCTGGTGTGGGCACCAAGGTAGAGTATTTAAAGAAACTGTTAGCCTCTTATATTTTTCTGAAATGAAGTGAACTTATAACAGTGACATGTAAGTAAGGGCATGTGTCTCCCTGTAGGTGGCGGACTGTGTATGTCTGATGTCCCTGGATAAGGCAGAGGCCGTGCCCATAGACACACACGTGTGGCAGATTGCTAAACGTGACTACAACTATGCTTCTGGCAACGGACAGAAGAGCATCACAGATAAACTTCACAGAGATATTGGTTAGTATTCATGCACCTCATCAGTGGTATGTTCGCAGCATGTTCACACTGATTGTTAACACCGAAAAATGGTTGTCTTTAATTGTTAACACAATGTCCAATGTAATATTTCTGCACAGGGGATTTTTTCAGAAAACTGTGGGGTCCTTATGCTGGTTGGGCACAGTCGGTGAGTGTTATCATTCAGTATCTGTCCGTGAGTTTCTGTCACGTCTTTTACAGTCTGTCTGCTATAACCACAGAGTGTCTTTACCTGTTTTAGGTGTTGTTCTGTGCTGACCTCAAGAAGTTCCAAAAGCTGAAAGAAATGCCACAGCTGAAGCCGCCGCAGAAAGAGGAAGAGGGTGAAGAAGAAATGAGGGCAGCGTGCAAGAAAACAAAAATTAAGACGGAAGAAAATGGAACTGTGAAAAACACGAAAACCAAGTCTGCATGTCACAAGAAAGCAAAGATGTCCGCCTAGAATGAGAGAGTGGTATGAGGTAAACATGCTTCTTACATCAGGATTCACATCACATTACAATACCACACGTTTTTTACGTACTTCAGCTTCATTTACACAAAACAATTGTAATGAAATATATAAAAGATTTATTTGTCGGGAACATGGTTTAAAACAAATTACTATAAAAAGATTCTCAGGGTTTTCATTTACATGTGTTTACTGTGACCTCTCCCATGTCTACTTTCCTATGAGACAAATACAGCACACTGGTGTATTTTTATTTTATTTTTTTACAATAAAGACAAAATAACTTATGTGCTATTTTTTTTGTGTTTGTATTTTGAAAGAAAATATTGGCACAGTCATCAAGCTCACTAAAACCATCACTGGCATATTGGCTCTCACTTCTGCTACATGTTGCCAGAAGAGGCCCCTAGGTGGCAGCATGCATTGGAAGATACTGCTCTGCAAGATAATATCACATAGTGGGCCTTTTGCTTTAGCCAGACATTTTTTTTTTTTTTTTTGAGAACAAATTTCACTATTTCCCTCGGTGAATACTTTCTGTCAAGCCCCCTGGGTTCCTGTTACACCATGCACCAACACGTCATGACATCTGTATGCGTGTCTGAAAAGGTCATAGGACGCCAAAAAGGTGTGTTGTGTTTCTTCAGTGCATTCCGTGCATCAAAATAGTATGTCTGCCTGTTGGATCATAAAAGGCTGTTTGGCTTGGTGGCTGTGAAGTGCCATGGTGTCTATATGTTTATCTATAGGCATTAGTTGACTGTGTCAGCTGGTCTTTTTATAGCAGGGATTGCAGTTATCTGCTGCCACTGCTTGGGGCCAGTGTGACTTTCTCTGGTGACAACATGGACATGTCTTGGGGTGTTTGACCTATTACTGTCCCTTTACGGCAATGGCCGAGCAATATTGTAGTTTGTTTGAAACATATGGAGAGAAATCATTCTAAAATGTGGCAACAGCATATATGGCTATCCAACCTCTTTCTTGCCCTAATTTGAAAGACATATTTTCTGACATGTTGGCGTAAGCGAGCAGGTGCATCATGCGTGCAGTTGTTGCATCTGTGTGTGTCTGTATGTGCATGTCTTGCATCCACAGAAGTTGTTTATTTGTGGAAGTGTGTGCAGCCATGTGTGTTAATGAATATGTGAGTCAGCTTTCATCCCCACTCCACTTGAGCTGGACAGAAGCTGGGGCCCAGCTTTAGGGCAGAGTCGCGGCGAAGAAGAAAAGCAGAGTAAAAATAGAGCTGAGAGAACAGGAAAAAAATGTTTTTATAAGACATGGAGAGGTGAAAGTGTGCTGGAGGTGGGGACATGAATTTGAAAGAAAAAGCCATGTGCGCACGCATGTTGACACACAAAGACTAAAAAAATACACAACAGTGGCCTCTGCGTTATATAAGAGATGGGTCTCAGCTTGTGTTATGCCCTCGGGAATTGTTCAGTTGAAAGGACATCTCTGATCGCGTCTGCTTTTCTCTTAGAGGGCCTCATTACTTCTTGCAGGCACCAGGGGGCGCCACTTTTTTTGGAGGGAAAGGGAAAGGCCTCTGTGTATTTCCAGATGTGCAGCAGCAAAATTGAATATGTTTGTCTCTGAGTGACAGAATATGAGAGGTGATTTTGTGGTAGCTAGAGTTAAAGAGATGTGGGGGACCTATTGTCAAGTGTGTGTGTGTGTGTGTGTGTGTGCTCTTGAAATCAAGTGCTCTTGGAGTGGGTGATACACATAAAATCCCCTATCATGGTATATGTAATTTTATATAAACATATTGATAAATATCATGATATTGTAAATGTTCTGGAAAATCATTAGATAAACTGTTTATAACCCGATGGTTTCCGTTTTTGGCTAATCCAGTTAATTACATGTCTGACAAATTAAGGTACATCATCACACTCATGCAGAAATTGTGTAAAAATCCAGAATTGCCATAAAACAGTCCTGCTCATTGCCTAATACATTGAGAGATAATAAAGAGATAGCTACCATCATATAAATGGTGAGATAGATAGATAGATAGATAGATAGATAGATAGATAGAAAATTGAGTAATAAAAACATAAATAACTAAAAATCTTAATTAGAAACTGAACCAAAACTAAAACCTTGGACCACACTCTAAATATATACAACAAAAGTATCTGGTAATATTATGTGCATGGTTAGTACAAGTGTAGTAGATACTGTATACTGTCTTGTATTGATAAGGCGCTTCATTGGAATTGCATGAGTAAAGACAATACCTATACAGTGAATCTACACTCAGTGGCGGTGTTGTACTGGACTACATGATATTGAGAGTTTTTTGTTTTGTTTTTGTGTCCTCCCTACTTAAATACATGATGGGGCAGAGTATTACAAACACCTCTCAATATAATGCAGTCCAGTACAACACCACCGTTAACTAGGACCTCAATGCTAAAACTTATAATTGAATTAACACTTCTATGACACTGTCAAAGTAGACTTTATGGCAGTTGTACAGTTGTATTGAATTATATTAGATTGTACAAGTGTACCTAATAAAGTGGCCATTAAATGTGTATATATAAAAACAGTTATTTAAGTATTTAAAATATAGAAATGTATGTTCAGGTATGAATATACATGAATGTATGAACAGGTATGTAATAAACAGTTAAGTAAGATATTGGATAATAATATCAAAAATAAACAAAATTCCCAGTTGTAATTTGAAAGTGTAAATCTCTGATGGTTAAGCCTAACAACTTTATATTTTACACAGTGTAATCATGTTGCCATTTATGTTAAAGCTAACAATATCAAAGGGATCAACTTTGGAAAAATGTTATTTCTATATAATTATTATGATCAATTTATTTTTAAAGAATGTGATCCTGTTTTTTCATATCCAGGCTCTGTGTAGGTTTCTCTCCCATGAGCCCAAAAATGATCTCTAAGCACATCCACACTCTGTCTACTACTTAAAATGATGGATGTTATTATTCCTGAATAGTAACAGATGTATTATATAACAGTATCTGATACAATACCTAAGATGGATAAAATTTAAAGAGAGTTGTGTTGATTCACCTTAGATGTGGTGAAACCCAATGCTGCTGGAGGCAGTCGTGGGGGAGCCTGAGGGACGGGGAAGGCAGTACCCACATGGAAGTCTGTCTTTGGGGCCCAGAGACGGGGAGATTATTCTTTGGTGTCTAGACAATCATAGGGTGAGGGGGGAAAGCCACAGAGAGAAAGACTGGGAGCACAGAGCTGGCAGAGGTGTTTTAGATATTAAGCTTTTCTGTGTGGATGGACGTTAGCATATGAAGGTCTTGGCTGTTCTTAATGAAAGAGGCTTATTTTGTGGAGAAAATTAATACTTTCTACCATCTGATAGGATTCCCAGTTGGCTGGCAGTGATTAAGGTTCAATGCCTTATAGATCGGGAGGAAGAAACAGTTCCGTCTGCTCCAGAGTTAAATTTCAGAGCCCCTACCAGGATCAATTCAAATGGCTAGGTGGAATGTATTCACCACATTCCTGGACAAAAATGGTATAGAAACACTATCCACAGTATATATGGGTGTGGGGTATCATGAGATCCATGTGTGGTTTTGGTGTATGCCAGTGTCAGTGCAGCTAACTCCCTCCTTTTTAAGAATTTGTTCATTTAGCAAGCTTTAAATACTGCTCCGCTCTCACTTTATTTAAAGCCTGCTAAAAATTCCCCATATGAATCAAGAGCTGTCAGTCAAAGGCAATAAACGTGTGAGTTACTGAGTAGACCTGCTTTAATTTAAGAGAAGTGGGACATGTAAACGTACACTAGTTTGGGTTATTTTATTCTCGGTTATAAGAGAAATTAAAATTATCTAATTAAAAATCAGAAAATAGAAAATCAAGTGTTAATATCTTAAAAATCAGATGAAAAGTTTAATGTTTACACTTTGGAACACTGTTGATAACTGGGACAGGAGGACAAAGTCGCCTCATGTCAGGGCATTCATTTTGAAAGAAAGGTCTAATTGTATTCAGTGAAGCAACATGGGACCACCAAAGTTCAAATATCTCACGTATCTCTTATTCAGCGTTGAGCTCCCCCTTATTTTAAACCACGCCTTGTTTAACATTCAGACAAGGGTAGAGGGCACCTGTGCAAGAGGAAAGACTCCTCGGAGGGGGGGGGGCTTTTTATATTGTTTGAGGATGAATCAGATCCCCCTCTGGTACACCAGATTACAGTAATCTTATTACGGCAGAAACATAACTGGATAACAAACAATTCATATGATAAACACTGCACTCACTTGGTGGATGTCATTTAAATATGTAGGGTTTGATCACCTAGCCCCTACCTATAAAATATTAGTCATAATCCATGTGCAATAATGTGATTACCATCTTGAAGTGTCTCTGTTCCTCCTGTCCAAACCTGTCAGTGTCTCTCCTGCTGGCTCAGTAGTAATGTAATGGCATTAGGACAATCCTCTGAGCTGCACAGGTTATTTTAGGACTCCACTGTACAGTGAGAACAATCTAATGAGTGATAAATACACAGAGAGAAATAATGATACAGACTGAGGTGGTAACCACGTTGAGAGAATTTTGTATAATGTATGCATTTGGCCTCAATCAGGCCAGACCTGCAGCCTCAACTACATGCCCGAACTAGAGCGTTGTGCTTGTGTAACATAGAGACAATCAGACTGTGAGGTGAAAGGGAGGCACTGAGCCAAGGTGCAGCATGAGGAAACAGTATCATCTTGGCTCGCTCCCCTCTACAAACCCTGGTTGGAGGGCAGGAGAGGAGAGGGAGCTAGAGTTTCATGCACAGCTCTGTTCCCAGCTTTTTGTCCTCTCCTTGCCACTGCTGCACCACTCTGCCAGAAATGTCAGGTGCCTTTTCCTCACCTGTCTCCACATGACAATCCTCTCACACCACCAGGCCACTTTAACCGCCCTGTTTGGAGCATAACGAGCTTATTTTCAGCTATAACGTGAGAAAAAAACCCCAGAACCTGGATAGTGCCACTGCATGCTGTGTGATGATGTCAATGCCAGTGGCGTCATATTTCCACTGGGCACTGTTTGAACAGACTAAGGTAGATGAAGTGACAAGGTGCTCAATCTGAAACTGCGTGCCGGACTGCTGTTGCGTAACAGAAGTGCCAGGCGGTAGGTTGGTAGGTATAGGCAGTCGTGTTTATCCGCTTGTGAGGATAAAAAATGAGAGGGAGGGAGCGATGTGGAGAGAGATGGAGCGGTTGGAGGGGGCGTACATCTCCTTACTAGCTCATGGCTAGAGAGCTGGCAGTGGTACAAGGCTGCTGAACGCAACCTCTCTGTGTGTCGATCTGAGGACCGTTTTCACGGGCAGTTGTACCCAGCGGCTGATAAGTAGCGAACCTGGACTAACGTTACACTTTTCCTTTGGCTAACTGGGTATGTCCTAGTCCTCATATCCTGCCGCAGAGGACGCCATCGGCGAGGATCCGCACAGACCTGCAGGTATGTTTGCTGTTAACGGACGGACTTGCGATAACAGTTGTGGAGTGGCTGCTATGCGGCAGTGATCCACGCGTGACGTTGCCTATAGCTACCTGTGCCGCGGTACCAGCCGTTGGTTCAATTTACAGGCTATTAACGTTAATTTAACACACTGGGGGTTTGTCGTACCTTTACCTGTACGCTGTTTCCTGCTTTGTGTACGCTGTTATTTGGGAATGAGAGCTTATGTCTCCATTGTGAGGAGTGCAGGACAAAGCGTCAGTTTGGGCGAATTTTGTCAGTTGAAGCCCTCACGGCGTCTTCCTGCAGTTAAGATTACGTACATGGTAACGTCGTAACGTTACTACTCTTCGTGACCAACGGTGAATAACGTCGGTTAATGATTGTGTTATGAAAAAACAAGCGTTAAATCGCCCCCCCCCTATCGAATTTAAGATTTTTAATACAAAAACTAACGTTACCATAGACCTTTACGGTAGCAAACGGACACGTTACAGCTAAGGGTTGTAACGAACTTACTAACTAGCTTACTTAAGCTACTAAATTGTAACGTTACTTACGGATACAGTGGTGTAAGGTAGCCCATAGGATGACCCACCTATATGATCTATTATCGATTTGTTTAGTCGCATTTTACGTAAAAAGTGAACCATTTGATTGAGTTCTTGAACGACCCCATCATAAGTAATAGCTTAAAAATTGTCGTAGTTTGTGTGACACATAGCCCACTTCGCCAGCCATGCGATTCAACCAGCCAGCTTCTCGGGTTTCATTCATTTGCATGGCAAACCTAAATGCCCAAATATCCCAGGAAACTGAAAATGCCTGACTGTCCATAAAGTGGAAATAACTATGTACGCTTTGGTGAAACAGCAACAAGTGGGGTACTATTTCTCCATTTGGCCACTGCTGGCAGGTGCGCAACGTGTTGTGTCTGTGTGTGTTTATAGTATATTTACGAGGGTTGTCCAACCACAACATGTAGGCACAAGGGCTGCGGCACTGGATTCACCTGTTCCTCATCAGGATTTGAACGCATGAAAGGGAGGGGGGCGCGCCAAAGCCCATCTCACTGAGAGCGCACAGGCAGAGCTGCTCCAAAGTGCTACTGGATGTAACGCAGAGCCATGCCAGACGACTCGGATTCAAAAGAAAAACAGCACACCCCGTTCCACTGACAAGAGAAAAAGGTCCTATCCAAATTTAAAGCAGCCCAAGAGAGATTTACTGGCTGCTACGATAGTGTCTTCATGGAGAAGTGAGGTTTTGAAAGAGTAAAAGGGTGCAACAGGACAGAAGATGATCCATGACTGCATGCCTCGGTGTCGAGTAGCCTATAAATGGCGTACATTAATGGCTTATCTTGTAAAAAAGAAAAGTTATCATTCACCCATATTTTAAGCCAGATGCTTTTAAACTGGCAGTACAGTTAAATAATATCTTCCATTTAACAGCAGACATAACACACTTCCCAGAACACACAGTCCTGAACTGCCAGAACAGTGGAAAATAAAACATAAATCAAGACATCAGTATATCAATGAAGCACAACCCACTAAGCACTAGACATGATCTGTTCCTAAGCTCTTTTATGGCGCTGGATCTTTTTGGCTGTGGGTAGACCAGTAAATTATTGTTACACTTTTATTAGGTTGTAAAATATGCACCAAGGTCATCTATGCACAAGATATTACCTTTGTTTTTATATACATACAATGTGTTTGCAAATTCAGTGATTGCCACACAACACACCACTTAACCCAGCAGTCATTTTATTGCATCCAGCTGTAACAAAGTGAGAGTCTTGGATTGAAGTGGAGCTGTGGTTAACTCCCTGTAGCAGGCAAACAGTTATGGCTTGAATCTATTTTCCTGAAAGTGTTTGTGGCTTGACATGGTTTAGCAGCTGTCTCAGTATAGTCACCAGACTTGCTATCGCTCAGGGTGTGTTTTCTGGGAGTGTGTGAGTGATAATTTGAAGTTCTGAATACACTCAATTCATAGTTATTCACTGAATCTGTGTAGACAATGTAAGCTCTCTGGTAAACTTTCTTTCCATGGTCACCTATTATGTCAATATTCATAGCCTGTGTTTTACCCCTGAGTGCAGCGGGCTTTGTCTGTCAAGGTGTGTGTGTGTGTGTGTGTGTGTGTGTGTGTGTGTGTGTGTGTGTGTGTGGTGGAGTCACAGTGCCTCACCCTCTAGGCTGACCTTCAGCCCCTTTGATCTGAAGGCGGAACATCAGTCAAAGATGTTGTGGGGCTCAGCACTTTTAAGCTGGACATCCTCTTCAATTGAGGATCAAAAGCATCCACAATTGGTTCTGGAGCCTCCTCTCTTCATATAGCATGACCTCGCTGTGTGGTCAGTCGCTCCACAGGAGTTTTGACCCCCACCCCCAGGCAGTGGACCGCCACAAGAGAGGCCTCTTTAACAGCTTTGGTTTGTCTTAATAGCTAAATGGACAGCTTTAGTCTAAATCCTGTATAATCTATAATGCATGTGAAGAGCTCATATATCTCATGATATATAAATCAACTTCATTTAAACTGAACAGTTAAACTCCTGTTTTATTAAATAATTTAAATGTGGTAGCTATAATTGAAATAAACAAGAGAATATTGAGGGAGCTGTTTGCAATCCATATGTTATTTCAAGGTGTGGAATTTTTAACGGTCAAACCAGCGACCTCCCCCACTACCCGCATACCAAGTTAACCACACATACTCCCTCTCCCATTTCCCCACTCTCTCTGTCTCACGTACACACAAATTCACGTACGTACACTGCTTCACAGTCTCACCTCTCTGGCCTCTACATAGCACAGCACAAACAAGTTATACATCTATATGGCAAGTAATGCTTAACAGCTCTGTTGGACTGAGGAACAGTTGCAGTGCTGAGGTCCACAGTGACACACAGCTTTCTGCTGGTTTATTCCCGTCTTTCTCTTTCTTTCCCTCTCGTTTTCTCCCTCTCCATCTTTACTATTCCTCCGTCATTGCTCTCTGTATCTGTCCATTCTTGCTGTCACTGCAGAAACGCTGTTACTGTACCCCTCTCACCTTGTAATCTGATTCTTACTGTCAATTTCTTGTCTTTTTTTTTTTTTTTAAGATTTGTATCGTTTCTTATTTCCCCGTGTCCCGTTCATGTTCGTCCATTTACAAGCTCTTCCTCTCAGCTAAGAGTCTCTCTGGTCATGACTGACTTTGCCTGTTAAATCCTGCTCATTAGAGAGCCACTTTGACGTTGGAGTCAGCTCAGGTATTGAGCACTCAGTCAAAGATATGGCCTCTTCTCATGCAATGACACACTGCATGTGTCCACACATATACTGATGGAAATAGGGCTGGGTAATATTTAGCCGTGCTAGCAGCGATGGCAATGTCGGTTGGTCCACCACTTTGATCCAGACTGAAATATATCAACACCTATTGGATAGATTGTCACGACATTATGTACAGACATTCATGGTCCCCACAGGATGAATCCTACTGACTTTGGTGATCTCCTGAATTTTCCTCTAGCGCCACCATGAGGTTGACATTTGTTGTTATGAGTGAAATGTCTCAACAACTATTGGATGAATTGTCATGAGATTTGGTACAGACATTCATGCCCCCCTTAGGATGAATTGTAACAACTTTGATGTGCCCCTGACTTACATCTAGTGCCATCATCAGATATAAATATATTTTGTCCAAATACCTGCAAAACTAATGACATTCCTGGGCATCAGACTCAATTGTACTTTGTTTAGTGCTAATTAGCTCATGTTAGCATGCTAACACTCTAAACTAATATGGTGACATTACCTGCTCAACATCAGCATGTTAGCATTTCGCTCAAAGCACCGCTGTGCCTAAATACAGCCTCACAGTGCCACTAGCTGTGGACTCTTGTTTCAATACTTGTGCAGGACTTATTTCGAAACCTTACTTTGAGGAATATGATATATATGATATAGATATATTTCATTTAACAAAAGAAGCTCTCAAACAGTTCTCAAATGTAGTTGTCTAAACATAAGCAGCTGTGCAAGACCTTTGCCTAAATAAATTACAGTCTAAAATGAGCAAAAATGTGATTTCAATCAGGAACTGTCTGATCATAGAATAAGTAAGCAAGAATACAAATCTGACCTGACATTCGATGCTATCTTTCAGTACTTGACAGTTTTCCATGCTCTGTGCTTAGGACACATTTCGTGCCAAAAAGTGTTGAGGTTTGATACCCAGCCCTGATGGAGACAAGTGTACATTAGACCAGTCTTTGTTGAAAACACACACATCCTTATGTCTGCCCCTGGAAATATTCACTCAAATGAATGGAAATTTTGCTCTGCCAGACTGGAATCTGGCAGAGAAGAAAGAGAAGATTTGCAAGAAAGGGGGAGATTCTCCAAAAACATACCACTCCCTCTGCCTGGTTCCTTATGTAAAGTACGGACATTAGCTAGCCATATTAATACATTAGTGTAGACATGACATCATTACTGCAACGATTAACTGATTAGTAACAGCTGCTGTTGTACCGAGTTATGTGATTGTATAACCAGCAGGTTTATATACTGTGGGCAAGGAGTTTATAGTAATCTTCAGATTGGTGCTTGCTGCTGTACTATTGGATATTATCCGTGGGCATTTCCTGCTCTGGATAAAGAACATATTGTGCGAGAGAGAGTGACGACATCTACACAACATGCACAGCCCACTGCAAATGAAATACAGAGTGATGTGTCCCTCGGCCCAGAGGGGCTGAACAACGATAAAAATACTCTGACTGACCCATGCACCCATCTGCCTTCTCCCCATGGACAGTCACAGAGGGACGTGCTGTCTTATTTGTGAGTGTGTGTGTGTGTGTCTGTATTTTACTCACTGTTGAAGGGGATGTAGTATACAAGGATGTGCTATGAGAGCATGCAGGTTTATATTCAAGCCAAACACCAAACTAGCTGATTACACTGATCTTGTCTTTGTAGTGTTTGGTTAGAACTGAAATCCAAATTCTGTTCCCAGCCTGTAATTCAGACTGCTTAGAGGAGCTGCCAATCAGCCTAAATTTACTCAGTTTGTATTAGCTCAATGGAAACTTGTAGTCAAATTGTCAAAATCCAGTCAAGAAAAACATTGTGGGGAGCCACCGCTGCATCTGTGGCAGTTAGTTTGTGCTTATGGCCCATGTGTGGAGATGAGATTAATGCTGACAGCGTTTCAAATACAGCAGCGTTTCTCTCCTCTCACTAAAGCTTATTTGGCCAAATGCCTTTTGAGAGTCATTAATCTCTACTACCTACCTTTCATACACATACACACATGCACATAGGCTGACGCATGCTGGATTACTTTGGATCAAGATAGTGGTATGTTTACTAAAAGCCTTTTCTCAATAGTCAGGTTGTTTATCTCCAGCTGCCAGAGACTGCGCACCTGCCAGTTAACCTCAGAGGAAAGGTGAAGCAGGCTCAGTTTCTCCGCATGCCTTCCTGGACAAACTGCCATATCTGCGCTTGGACCATAACAAACCTGTTAATCCTCGTGACTCTTCCTCTTTTTCTCAAATATTCTGCTTCTTAGTTTCTGTCAGTTTCTATCAAGTAGCGACCTCTACATCCTCCAAATTTACAGCACTCACTACTTCTCTCTGTCTTAATTTTGTCACAGATCCCCTCAATTCTCGCCCCCTCCCTTCGCTGTACGTACCCTCCGCTGTCAGCTTCATTTCCATCACCATGCCTCCGCCACCTTCTCCACCCCTTCCATGTCTGTCTGTCCCCTCCTATCTATCCTTTCTGTGAGTGTACTCGTTTTTCTTATCTCCACATTCTTATATCCACCTAATCTCCCTATCTTCAGGGCCCTCTTTCAACCCACACCTAGGAGAATGCTGTTGGACTTTGTTGAAATAGCTCCAGTTAAATGGGGGACAAGAGGAAAAGAAAGAAAGGGGAAAAAACAGGGATTAATCAGAGGTTGGATTGGCCAACAGCCAACTAGACTGAAAGCAGAAGAGGTGGATGAGACAGGAAGGAAAATAAACATTGAGGCTACTGCGAGTGGGTGGAGATTGAGATATACTACCACTTCAATTACTTTACTCATGGCCAGGTTTTCTCTTCAGCTGCTCGTGTGTAACACTACCAACACTTGGTAAACAAGATGAGCTCAAAAGCAAGCTGAGATTGTATTTGTTGTGCACGACTAGTCCAAATTTCCTCACATACCTACAGTATGCTCTGTGACTCCCTGCTTGGTGACTGACCCCTTGGGTACACACACATACTTAAAACACATTTTTTCCATGTGCTCACACAGATTACTCACATCTTACGTGCGTTCATGAAGACGAAATACACATGCCAACCGTGGTGTGCAGCTGCAGTCATTTCTCAGAGAACTAGACATTGCAGCTGTGTATGGGCACTAGATGAGTCATAAGCAAGCAGTAGAATGAATTCTCCCATAGGCACTGATTTCTATTTTCTGCGCTTTTCCTCCTAATGTTTCAGCTGAAGTTTCAGTATGATCCTGACTGCTCCCCCCAAGGTTATCTCCCTGTGAGTCATAGGTAGAGACTAGTGTGAACAAGGGAGGTTTATGTAAGGCTCAAATAGTAAAAGAAAAGGCGTGTTTTTTGATAAGAAGTGCATGTTGAGGGGATGCGACTAGCAGCTGTTTAGCTAGATGACTCGTAGGATTGTGTAATCCTCAAGGGCCTGGGGGTCTCTCCGTGTCACTGGGCTCTCTGAGCTTCACCACAGTCGGCGTTACAGCTGTCAGCTCCTGGCATCCATGACTCAAACAGAACTAGCAGAACCGGGAGTAGAGTCCCGCTGCTTGGAACAAAAAAACTGAAGACTTTGGAGGAGAAAGAAACTGATGTTCATCCAAAGAACATTTTATGGCAGAGATAGTTAGGAAAAAATGTTAATGTGTCCATCTGCCACTGAATAAAACCATCTGTGACTCCTGTTGGTTTTTGTGGCTTGATCATTTTGATGGTGCAACTTGTTATATAACTTAGAAGCTGAACTCTTGCCTTTGTGTGTGTCGGCATATGTGCCATGTATTCTGAAACCATACACCGTACCACACCCCGTGTGTCTGCAGGTGTCATGCTGCTAAAACCTTGTGGGAGTTTCATTGACCTGCCCTCTGAATCAGCATAGCAAGGCTGCAACACACACTCCCCAAATTAGACATCATCACAAATTCTTACTGATTTACACTATTTCATGAACTCAATTAGCTATGGACCATTGCTACAAGAATTCTGCAATGGAGTCTGAACTGAAATAGGTTTTTAATTGTATTTCTGCACCTTGTGTGGTATCATAATGTTCACATACCCAGAGTGCTTTTTTGTGTTTGTGTAGTTTGTTTTATTTCATGAAATGTAAAAATTACCTGTTTTTCTCTGTCAACAGAAGCACAGTGGAAAGATGGTGTGACACACTGACAGACAGACAGCCAGAGGGACCAGTCACTGCTCACCACTCAGAGGCAGACCATGGCTCCCATGTCTCTCCTTTTCCTGGGCTTCCTCCTCTCCCTCCTCTATCCCTCAGATGCCCAGATCATCATTGGCTCCTCTTCCTCCTTCTCTCCTCTGGACCTGCCTATTAATTCTTCACCTAAACCAACCAAGCAGACTGCTAGATTCTGGCCCTCTTTGCCTTCCAGAGGGCGTAGTGATGTGCCTATCAGAGCTACGGTCCGGGATAGACTGACAACTACGAATGCAGAGCAACAGGGGCAAAGATTGTCCCGTCCTACTGCACAGTCCACTCCTTCTTTTATATCTGCCCTTTCTACGCAGAACCTCAGCAGCTGGCCAATTCTAACTCAACCTACTGCCTCCAGGCCCAGGACTGATACAGCTAGTTTAGCATTGATCAGGGCCCTTGCAAAGGGGGATGCTACTACAAAAGGCTCAACTCCACCTCTGCCCACTTTGCCCTCCACTGCTGTCGCTGAGTCTGCAGGTGATAAGCCAGTGACGGCAGGAAATCCAGAGGAGGGGTCAGTCAAAGAGGCTGTGTATGATGATTTGCAGGGGTTGGGATCAGGTAGTATTCCAACAGTGACGCTTGTGAAGGAGGAATCACCTGTTCCTCTGCCAACGGCTGGTGATGAAATGGCGCAGTATTGGCCACAGGCACAGACCGCAATATCTAAAGTTTCTGATGAAAAAGCATCACCACCGGACAGTCAGACTGTGAAGCCTCAGCTGTTTGCGCTTACAACAGCCAGTAAAATCTCTTCGACGCCACAGACTGAGACAAGAGACACACCGTCCCCTGTGGTAACACAGGTGACACCTCGGGCTGTAGTGTTAACAGGTGAGAAATCAAATATGTCAGAATGAGTGCATGACAGTAAGGTGCTGTTGAGGTCAAAATCATTACACCATGTCACAAATGTGTCTTTTCCACCTTCTTTTAGGTGAACTGACAGCGAGCACTCCTTCCACCGTCCATCGAGTTACTCCAAAGCAGGACTCTGCTGCTGTGACATTACCCCAACCCACGACTACCACAACTGGCTCTGTCAATAAACAGTCACAGACTGCAGGACAACCAGTTACTGCTCAAAGCAGTTCGCTGTCAAACACCTCGACACAGCAAGTGACATCCACATCTACAACTAGTATGCTTACTACTACACAGGAGGCTGTGACAACATCCTCCAAAACAAATCAACCCAACAAAACATCACAACTGGGAAGAAACACAGCTAGCACAACTCTACAGTCATCAGGTAAGGAAGGAGGGTCTTATGCTCTGTATTGGACAAGTTTTAGAGTGTCCTGTATCCTTTGATAATTTCAAATGGAATTATTTGTGCAGCTGGGACTTTTTTACTGGAAGAATCTGGAAAAGGCTTCAAAGGAGGGAAAAAGCAGAGACTCTTTTCCATGGAAAGTGGGGTGGTAGATGTGTGGGGGTAGACACAGCAAGGGAAGAAAGTATGAGCAGGAGGTAAGAGGGAGGGTTGGTGTAGAATCGCAGCCAGGCAAAGAGATAGACAAGAGGAAAGTGGGGTCTGAAAAAGAGACTGTTGGGAATACAGATGAGAGAGTAGATGGGGTGGGTGAAAGTGTGGTAGAAGAAAGGTACAGGCATCGAAAAGCAGGGAGTGGGGATGGTAATGAAAACCAGATGCACAGAGAAAGGGGTGAAGGGAGGGGAGTTGAGCAAAAAGTAGATGGAAAAGGAAAAGCATGACACATGGGACACATGAGCCAGTCTCTAAGATACCATGACAACATCTCCATGACTTTTCAGACTCTCATGTTCCATGAGCGCATTCAAGGTCTTCAAGTAGGTTCCTTGGCAGGTCATTGTATTAACGCCCTGCATCCATGGCAGTACCAGTTTCTACTGCATGTATATATCTGTCCACATCATGTCCATATGTCATAAACATATGATTATGTGTCCTATGAGATGGAACAGGATATTTATTTTTTAGTTCATTGCAACATGTGGACATAAAAGCAGTGTAAGCAGTGTATATATGTGTGTATGTGTGTTAAAGAGAAAACTCAAGGGTAGGGGTAAGTGTATCCAGCTGTGAAATGTGATCAGCACATCTGGAATGTGTCTGGCTCTTGCTCCTGTAAGGAAAAAAGAAAGGTTTGAGGGAAGGAAGTAAAACATACCTTTATATAAATAAAGAAGTGTGTCTGTGATCTGTAGGCAGTGCTCGCCTATGTGAGTCTGAAAGTGAAACGTATGTGTGTGTGTGTGTGTGTGTGTGTGTGATGGGAGGGACAGAGTGAGGGAGAGAGCCAGGAAGTGAAACACATGTTGGAGTGAGTCATTAGTGAGTGTGTCAGCTTTATGTGTGTCTTCTACAGAGTGAGGATGGGCTTTAAGTCCTCTATGTGTCTTGAGTGTTTGAGTGTTTTACCACTGATCATGTTGTTTCACCATCCATCAAGTTTAAATGTGTGCGCATGTGAAACAAGTCCTTAGAGATAATTCTAGTTAGATGCCCTTCAGCTACAACTGTTTCTTAGTTCCCCATCAGCCACAGAGTCATTATATTTTATGTGTTTGCTGTCTTCCTATAAAATACTCTTAATAGTATTATTCACATATTATTCCTGGTGCTCACTCACTTCTTGTATTTTGTGTTTTTTGTTTTTTTTTACGCTGTGTGTAATCTTTACAGTTGAGTACATCACAAAGCACTCTGTGATGAATGGCCCTATGATTATAATGCTGTTGGGTGTTTCCAGGGTATTGCAGGAGGATAAGGTGGAGTGCCTTGAACAAACAGAAGTATGTGTGAGCATGAGAAAATGAGCGAGACAGAGAGAGAGACAGAGAGATAATGAGATGCCGCATTGTCATGGTGTTGTCTTGTCCCATGAGGTAGTTATGTATTGTCTAATACTGTCTGGTGTTACGTAAAGATGTTCTTGTTAATTACATAATCTAATCCAATTAAGCCACACAATTATTACTGAGTCATCCCGAGGAGTTTTGCTCAGCATAATGTCTTACATATTTATAAATATAATGAGGATGATGTGGTGACATGGTATTCAAATCATACTGAGATTTGTGCACATTATGATTGCTATTTCAGTTGTATTACATGAGTAAATACCTTTTCTACTTAATTTTCTTTTTTAATGCTTTGATGAAAATGACTAGCAATACATAAATAGACTTTGGCTTGAATATGGAAACACTCTCCTCATCCTGTATGATGGTTTTAGTTGATGTATTGTGCCTTGTTTTTGGATTACATGTGCCTTATTGAGTACATATACATGATGTGTAATGTACATTTCTGCTTTCACAAAGGGGCACTGTGTGTGGTTTAGGTCTGATATTTACAAAGCCATGATTTGGGTTACAATGTTACAGCTGATGGGTAGCAACAAACGAATGTGATACTTGCAGAGAGGAGAGAGAAAAGGAACGGATGCAAATTTAATAAGATTTTAAAAATAGACGTTATTGAGACTGTACAAGTTGGCTAATTTGATTAGACTTTGTCTTCATATTTATATTATATATAGACCTGGGACAATGTGTCTGTGCAGGACTGATTAAGTTGCACTAAAGACCTGAGAGGGCAAGTGATTCTAGCTCATGACTTTGATGGTGAGCTACACCCCTCTAGTGGCTCTAAAATAGTATTTCATGCACTTTTATACTATTGCTCTGCTTTTCAGATAAATGGCATTTAGAATATTAACATTTTGGTTTCATATATTCAAAAAACTGAAAACCAAAACTCTTTCTCTTTTTCTAGGGATCTCTTCCTTCCTTACCACCGGTGTTGTACCTGTCACCCGAACAAGGTTAAGCCCCACATATCAGGCTGGTATTGGTCAGAGGAACCGATCTATCCTCCTAGGACATCCTCACCAAGCTCCCCACTCTACTTTTAATCCAGCCCCCTCTACCAGCGCCAGTCCCTCCACTAATGGCACACGTCTCTACTGGGATGACCTGAGCCGGACGCTGGCTTTTGCCTGGGAGCTGCATGTCTACGGCTCAGCGAGCCTCTTCCTCCTCCTGTTTGCTGGAGCTGCTCTCTGCCTCACCCTGTCCCCTGGCACAAACTGTCCTCATCGGGGGGCTCTTGCACTCGCCAATGCTCTATTGTTTCTGGCTGGAGGCCTTAGGGCAGCTTTCTTCCTAATTGACCCCTATGGCACACGGAAATTCCTCCCTCGCCCCGCAGTAACAGCCCTCTACAACTTGCCTCTACACCTGCTGGTGTGGACACAGGCTGCTCTGACACTGCTGGCATTGAGGGTGGCAGGAGTAAGTGTGTTACCTCCAGCTTTGGAGCGTCCTCCTCTGGTGGCTGTGTTGGCTGTGTTGCAGTGTACCCTGCTGCTGGCGGCTGATCTGCTTTCCCCTGCCCTGTCCCCTGTGGTGCCTGTCACCCTACAGGTCTTGTCCCTGTGCTGGGGCCTGGCTCTCTGTCTGGGCTTCCTCTGCTATGTCTTTCCACGTATACGCTGCCCTCCCATTCCCCACCCTGGAGTCCCTGAAGAGGCTGGGAGGAAGGCTTGGACAGGAAGCAAGAGGATAGGGGTGATCCTGGGGAGAGTGCTGGCAGTGTGTGCAGTTCTGGGGGCACTGTGCTGTGGGCTACATGTTCATGCCACCTTATGGCTCTATGGACTGCTAGGGAGCTGGACAAGCTTCAACTGGGGATGGTGGCTGGTGCACTTCTGGGCCCGGCTCCTGGAGCTGGCCTGGGGGTTCTCTCTCCTACTCCTGGGTTCCTGGGTATTCTGGAGGCCTCAGGGTTGCCGGGGAAGGGAGGAGGGTGGACCAGATGGCAGAGCAGCAGGTGACCTGCCGTCCCCTGGCCAATCTGTAGGCTCCACTCAAAGACATACCTGCTGGTCCAAGATAGTCCAGAGCCTGAGGGGGAAGCCCTGTAGAAAGTCTGACAGCAATGGGGTGGGAGGAGGAGGAGGAGGACCAGGGGAGGTGCCTAACAACTGGGCTGGCCAGGAGCGTCCTGGAGCTGACATCAGCAAGAGTCTGATCAGGAACCAGAACCATGAGCAGGCTGCTGTCCAGCCACGCTGCGTCAAAGACAGCAACCGGGGGCGCAACCACAGGGGCCACTCTGCAGAACGAGGCATATCTGATGGCTCCACAGGCTCCCTGCTGAGACTGCAGGTGCTGGGCCGGCCTCCACAGCGCTCAGTGAGTGGCAGTCTGGATCAGGATAGGGACACTTCCCTTTCTCTTTATGAGTTTGATCTGCGGCCCCCATCTCCCATTGACCTGACCCGCAGCATTGACGAGGCTCTGCACAGAGAGCACCTGCTCATAGGAGGGAGCTTGTTTCATCCTTTGAACCCAACCTCACAGTCCCCCTCCCCGGGCTCAGGGGTCAGCCAGGGCCCCTGGCTCCGCAGGAACAGTGATCCTCAGCTGCTTTCTGAGAGCAGCGATGCCCCAACAGAGTCTTCCATGCCACTGGGGGGCAGCGTTCTCAGCAGTGTACCTAGCAGGCAGGTGACTGCTCCCCCCACGCCCTCCCACCAGGGTCACCGGTGGGCTGGGAATGCGGCAGGAAGTGTCCCTTCATCAGTGTCCTGCCCTGTGTCACTTCGTCCCTCCAGAACATCAACAGGGCATCTGGGGGACGATGGAGTGGACGACACGCGGCCATTCATCACCCCGGACTCAGAGCGGGTGCGGGGGAGGGCTGGGAGGCCGGTGGGGTCACGGAGTTACCTGGAGGTCAGCCGACATGACGACTCTGCCAGTGTCAGCAGTGAAATTATTGATCTATGAACTAACACTTGGACATGAGGACCAATGACCACACACATCAAACACACCCATTTAACAAATACTGTTCCGAACCAAGACTTCAACTAATATTGTGAAAATCTGATCATTGAACTGCTTAAGAATTAAATATTTTTAGAAGAGGGAAAATATTTAAAGTGTACCTGGGTGATGACCTTAAAGGATATCACCTAGTTGCCTTTTACCTTGTTAAAGGGTTTAACAACTGTTTGTGGAACAGATATGTTATACTTTTTTACTCTGGGAGTAAAACTGGGAGAAGCGCAGATAAACAACACAGCACACTCATAACTCTTTCCATACACACATACATGATCTCCCTCTCTTTCTTGTCCTGTTCTTCTCTCAAACACACACACCTGTATAACATTGGTATAACTTCAAGCACACTGGGACCATGAATACATTTCAACAAGTCCTGAGAATGGCTCTTTAGCAGGTCCCTGCTTGCGATTTGTTGTTACATTTTTGATGTACGTATGAAATCCATAAAATAGGTTTAGATCATCAACTCCTTGTCTGTGGGAACAGCACCACTGAGAGATCCAATAAGTTTGAAGGGTAAAAGACAAAAGTGTCTCTAAGCGTCTGTAGGTCCCATTTCTATTGTTTCTGTGAAAAAATGTCTGCATATCAACAATCGTGAATTTCATGCTTTCATAGAGTTTATTTGTCTTACATATTTCAATTTTCTTTGTGATGTACTGTAAAGATGTGCCATACATAACCTTGGTTGGTTCTGTGCTATTTTTATGGTTCTATAAACCCATTATTTGGGTCAACTCTCTATAGCGTCTTACCAGTATCATAGTGACTCAGCTACGGATTACTACTTCTAAGCTCTTAACATGCTGCTGCTGCTGTTGTTGTTGTCCACTCTGCCTTGTATGCTAATGTGAAGCTGGTTACATAAAGAAGCAGGCAGTAAACAACAGCCAGAGACATGCAGACACATGCTTACATGTGAAAGTGTTGCTGAGGCTTTTAGCTGTAGCTTAAGTTGTCAGACTTCAAAATGAGATTCAAACTCTCACCTGTGAGGCTGACGCATTTCATCTTGTTGTTTTGCTGTAGGACAGAGCTTTTGCAATTAATAATTATGTACGATTAAAGCCTCTGACTGCATTTTTACAGAATTTGACTGAGATTATTAAACATAATCATGATCCTATCAGTTGCATTGAATCAATTCAGACTGTTTGATATGTTAACTAATTAAATGCTACACAGCTTTGCAGGGCTGCACACCACGAGACTGGCTTGGCATGAACCTCAGATCTCCTATACGAGACCTAACTCAATAACAGAGCACTTAACTGTAAGCCTGAGCACTAGACTGAAGTATTTTACTACTCAAGAGGAAAATATCTTTCAAATATATGATGTATAAGCAACAATGTAAATAATGTTATTTTTGATGTTCATGAATAAAAGTGTATTTGAAACATAGTTGTAGTTGTTACTGTGAAAGACAATCTAAAGTGGTTTATTGCTTATGTGTCTGGGCTGTGCAGACAGTTACGCTATTTTGACATCAGATTGTGGCCTGTTCAGGACATGGAGAGCTGTGACAAGTTGATACTTGATCGCAGAGGTTATGTCAAGGTCAGCAGGATTTTGGTTTCTTCTTCATTAAATGATGACGAAGGTATCGTAAAGAAACAGACAAAACATTTCACATGGAACCATATTTGGTCTATTAATGAACTTAAATCTGTTTGGTGATCCTGAAAATAGCCCAGTGGTTCCCTCCTCGGTCTTACTTTTTAAAACTTTTGAGATATGAGACATGGGTTGTTTTTTTTTTAAACTGAGCTTTGTTCTCACAAAATGATTACTGGAATGTTATCTTGGGTTGCTGTTGTGAATGAAGAAGTGACATTTTTCCAAAGAGGATAAACATTTTGGAATAAAACATAATTTATGCCTCTGTTCCTGATGAGAGCCTCCCAGTGATGTGAGATGCTTGACTTGTTTAGTATTTACAGTACAATGGCCTTGTGTTGTCTACATTCCAATGAACCCGTAAGATTTCACTGTATCAGTACTCGCTGTTACCTCTTTTACTTCATGACCAGGGTGGCACCTCCAGCACCTGTAGTGTTGTCCCCTCCACAAAGCAGTACGTGCCATAGAAAATACAATCAATGTGCCCCCGCCCCCTCCAGCCTGTAGTCACAGTGCAGAAGTACAGTGTTAGATTCATTCATTTATTTTGCTCATTTGCTCACTTTTGTCCTTGTATTTCTTGCTGCATTTCATGTCTGGATTCAAATAAAAACAAGAAAACTTGAAACACCCTTATTATTATTGCTGTTTATAATTTATTTTATGTATTTCACATAATGGTAAGAATGAGAGTAATCAACTACAAAACTGCAAAATTGAAGATCAGTGTTTTTCAATCTTCTCATAGTCTTCATCAAGCTGTTCGTTCTGTTGAACAGTAAAAGATTCTTCCAAACACCAATTTTTCCTGGGAAAACAGCAATAAAAATGAATAGCTGTCTTTTTCTCTCTTCTCTATATTGAAAATGAACTTGCCTGAGGGGAACCTGGGCATGTATATCTCCAGGAAAGAGTCTTTCATAGAGTGGGACAGAGTCTTGACATTCAGGCGACATCTGGCTGAAATACGGAAGGTCCAGGATGTAGGACACACGTGTTACACAAGTTATGCAGTTGCATAATAACAGTTGAAACAGATGTCTCATCAAAAACTAACGCAATGCTTGCACAAAAAATGTCACAATAGTTGTTATAATGAAAACAATCTCTCCACACCAAAACTACCCTCCTGCTTTAGAGTAAGTAGCTATAAGAATATCATCTATTCTCACTTTGAAGTTTGGTATGTTGTCCCAGTTGCCAGTGTAGTATTTGGTCATAGGGACTCCATAGAAGTCAGTGTAGGCGGAGGTGGCAGCTTCATCCAAACATTTTTTTTTTTTTGTCATTTACAAAGCTTGTTATTTTTATATCTAAATGTGCTCAAGAATTCACATAAATAAAAAATGTCAAATTAAAATGCATATTTTCAATGACCAGTTACATTAGAATATCACCAGCCAATCACTATGCATCATCAGGTAAAGACAAACGTGTTTAGCCACTGTTAGCTAGTTCCCTCGGATGGACACAAAATGGAACGAAGAAGTGATGTGAGAGACAACCCTGCAAAAGCTCCAAAGAGTGTGGTGAGGAAATATGAGACTGAATACATTTTGATTCATAATGACAGGCAGTGCAAAGCACAGTGTGTTGAATGTGGTGAAATCCTTTTTTTATTTAACTTTTTAACTTTTTTAACTTTTCTGCCTACAAGATGCCTTAACATGTTTTTCACTTTTCTGTCTACATGACGCGTTAATGTGACAGAAAATGACGCCTTAACGCATTAACACATCATTTTCACTTTTCTGTTCATTTTGTTTTCAGGCTGCTTGGATTCATTGAGAGCTCCCTCAAACAGCAGAGCACTTTCCGCCAAATCTAAGTGGACAATTCCTCAATGTTAAGTGTCTCTGACTGAAATATAAGAAATGCACAAAAACACACAAAAACCTGTAAATGTGTTTTTATCGGCAACAAATTAATCCCCTGCTCCCCTGATGGGACAGATTTGAATTACCTCACTTACACTAAGTAAAGAGCTGTTCATGAACCAGCGTGAAAGACATAATTAGTCTGATTCAGTGCACAGGAGGAATGAAAGAAAGAGATGACAGAGAGAGGTCACTGAACAGATAAGCTATCTAGTGACAGAAGTCAACAAGTAAGAAGAAAAGAAAGAAAAAAAACTAAGTGAGTAAGTTTTCTCAATCTTTTAATATACACCGACATTTGTTGCTGATTGCAGATACTTTCTTGATGACTTTATAACATCAGTCCACATCACTATAAGGAGAAATGTCCCGCACTGATTAGACAGTATACTTGTCAATACAAATTTTACATTGGACTCAACATTGTTATTTATTATACATTATATCAGTTCAGGACTCTTTGTTATGGACAGCCAAGCCAGGCCTCTAAATTTCAGTACGAAACTGCAGTGTAGGATTATTCATCTTTTTCTTGTAGTCCTCATCAAAGTGTTCACTCTGGGCCACGGTGAAATGGGTCTTCCAGTCACCAACTTTCCCTGGAGAAGCAAAGAGAATCATTCAGGCATTTAAAAGGTTTAAGCGGATTTTGGTGCAAACAGAAAAAAAACTTAGCAAGGAACTTCTTTCCCAGCAGACTTTTTTCACTGTACCTTTTCTCATGAAAGGAGACACCTTCTGATTCATAATTTGGACAGTGGAAAAGTTGGTCATTTTGTTTTCTTTCATGTTGTCAAACTTCACTTCAGTTATGACTCTTTCCTTCTCCTCAGCTGAAGGAGACAAACCAAGGAAGGAACAGAGTCGGTCTATCTCTCGTCCACAGTCCTGCAGAAAATTTAAGAATCCCAGCGTCAGCCTTGTGACACATAAATTAAAGGTACATACTGGTTATCTTTCTGACCATCTGAACATCCAGACAGGCTATATAATTCTTATTAAATCTCCATACAACTTCTGTCACTTCTCTATTCAATGTACTAAAGGTCTATGTTAAAAGAATAGTATATGACAATATATATGACATTTTGGGAAATGAAGCTCAGCGTAAGTTCAGTCAGGAAGACTATCTTTATACCTCATTCATTCACATCTCTCTCTCTCTCTCTCTCTCTGCTTCTCTTAATCAGCTGATTATGGGCGTTTACTCTTTTACTTATCCAACCAGATTTTGCCACGATCTTCATCAGCCAATCATATTGCTGCTGTCAAATTTCAAATCTGTTCTCCTCTGGCATGCTGTCAGCTGTCATTTCAGTGCAGATTCATTGTGACCCTTTTATCCTATACTGCTCACGGCTTCTCTACCCCCCTTAAAATATGATGACGTCACGATGGGGTCTAATCGCCAAAGACTCTTCACATTTCTCATCTTTGTTATGCACGTGTCAATGAATATTTGTTCACTCATACTGAAGTCTCTCCTGATTGAAATACACTTTCTTGCAGAGAGTTAGACAAGACACATTTAATACCACGCTCATATCTGTGCAGTAAATATCATCCTGGAGACAGGAGATGGTTAGCTTAGCTTAACATAAAGACTGGAAACAGGAAGAAACAGTTAACCTGCCTCTGTCTAAAGGTAAAAAGAATTTGCCTACTCTACTAGCACTAGCCCCAATCAGCCAACCAGTATATATACAATATACCAGCCCCTTCTACCTAAACCCAAACCTCCAGGAGGAAGAACCCAGTCTAGCTGTTTCCCTCTGTTTCCAGTCCTTATGCTAAGCTAAGCTAACCATCTTCTGGCTACTACCTTTATATTTACCGTACAGACATGAGAGTGGTATACATCTTATCATCTAACTGTCCACAAGAAAGTGAATAAGTATATTTCCCAAAATGTCAAAGTACTCCTTTCATTACCTTATAGCTTGTTGTCATTTTTCAAGCAGCTAACATAACTGTAAACATCAATGACCAGCAGTCAGATACAAACGATTTTCTTTTATTGAATAGAACACAGTGTATAAAACATTTTTAAAGAACAGTTTTTAATGGGGACAAGATTATAATATATTACGTAACACGGTCAAGACAATTTTAAAGGCAATTTTGAAGGTGTTGTTTTCAAGAGAAACAGCTCTCTTGAAAACAGCACACATACAAACACACCTCAGCTTACCTCAATCAGGTCTTCATAGAACATGTAGTGAAGTTTTGAATAAGTCTGTTTCTTCTCCCACCAGCCGTTCACATGGTCATACCACGATCCAAACGCCACTGAAACCACAGAATAACACATGAGGGGACATTTAGGAAATGAAAAGATGATATTGTGCCTCCTTCACATTAAAACTGCTTTGAACTCACCCTTTCCCTCTATGAAATCCTGTAGAAAGGTGCTCCAGTCTCCTGGTTCTGGCTGGGCGTTGTTCATGCGGCCAAAGTGGAAATAGGACACTGCGTTGTCCTTTGCATTACGAGCCACGTAGATGATCTACACAAAGAGAAAACACTAAATTATAATCTATCTGCATCATAATTAAGTGGGGTTCATAACTCACGTATTTCACAGGCTAAATATTGTGTGTGCATGGCTTTTACCCTGCTGTTCTGCTCCCAGAAGGACTTGGGTATAAACTGGACTGGTAGATGAGTTTTAATGAGACGAGGAATGGTGGGAAGCTGGTCTGCCAAGTCTTTACCTTTGTGAAGGGAAGCATTAGTCAGTCACTAAGACTTGTTTACATACCAGAGAACAACATGACTAATAGCCAAAACAGTTGTAAGTTGCTTCTGAGGCATTTTACTTGGCTTCATGAGTTTACACACTGAAAAACTGGTGATAAAAACACTAACAGAATATGATTATGAAGCAAAAGAAAGTTATATAGCTACATTTTTGAATGTGTGAAATTAAGATAAAAAATTATTTACACATATTTACTATACTTAAAGCGGCTATAACCAATATTATTATAATAATAATGTATCATATGGCAATGTGAAAAAAGTGACAAAGTAAAAGGGGTCACTCGTAGTGATGAACCTACAGAGAATTGTCACCCAAATCTGCCACTCCCCTCGACTTTACAGTTTATAGAGATTTAGCTCATTTACGCTCATTGTTTAGCTGTCCGGCCCACAACTTTACTGTTTTGGTTCACTCTCACTGCTCTCACAGCCTCGCTTTCACTGAAAAAGCTCTACAATCTACTGTACTACCTGTGCTTAGCACCAAACGGACGACAGACAAAGTTAGCAACCAGCTGGTGAACATAATGGAGCATTTAGCAGCTAAAGAGCTAGATTTCCTCAAGAGTTGGTAGAGACCAGAAATGGAGCTAAAAAAAGAGTGAACACTGGACTTAAATTCACAAGGTGGCCAGAAACGTGACTTGAAATGAATGATAATGTTGCTCCATAACTGCTGGATGTGTAAATAAGCAACTGTTTGCTAACAAGATCAACTTAAAAGCTGATGATACCTCAATGTTGTGTTCACAACTTGTTTCCGCTGCCCCCAAGTGGCCAAAAACACATTATCACCCTTTGAATTCATATGGCGTACTTGTTAGCAAACAGTTGCCCATTTACACATCCAGCAGCCCTTTCACCATATCACACACATGACTGAGTGCATGTACGCAGACAAAACTGATCTGAGGCAAATTGGTTGATCCTACAGAATCCTGTTATAGGACTTTGTACAGTGTCTGTAAAATAAATCTCACTCACTGTGGTAATAAGCACGCAACAATCATAATGAAGAGATTATGGAGGCAATGTGCACTGTGTTTTTTGTTTTACAGTGTAATATAAAGATATCTGAGTGATTGTGCCCACATGATTCAACCTGTGGGTAGAGAAGGTACGCTGATCTCCAGAAACGGCACTCTATCGTGAAGAGGAATGGACACCTGACGCTCTGGACACGTCTGCCCAAAATACAGAAGATCCAGGATGTAAGAGACCCATGTGGTTCCTGAGATTAAAACACATTAATTAAATCAGTGCTCTGAACATAGGGAACATATCAATCCAGGGCATTCATCAACACGATCAATGATAGAATTAAAACTATGATACCACAAGTTCAATACTCTTACACACACAACCCCACCTGCTTTAGGGTAAGTAGCTATAAGAATATCATCTGGTCTCGCTTTGAAGTTCTGTATGTTGTCCCAGTTGTCAGTGAAGTATTGGGTCATGGAGATTCCATGGAAGTCAAACAGTGTTGGTCGAGGCGGCAGCTCCATCTGTGAGAATGACTTATTCTAAATTTAAAATACCAATATGACATTTTGAATATTGTCCATGCTGCCGAGACTGACAAACATACTAAAACAAATAAGACAGTAATCATCTAGTCCAGTCTGGATACAAAATCATCAAGTTGGAACAGGTATTTGCAATAACGACTACTAGCCAGTACAATACTTATAGTTATTATTTTTGTGTTTATTGCATTACAGAGAAGAAAAAAAAGACAATACAGCCTGCAATACCAGCAGTAAAACGTGCACTGGGGCCTTACTAAAACAGGGAAACACACAAATTACAACATTTCCTCACCCAAACCAAATAAAATTCCCACTGACGTACACCAAAGAACAATGACAGCCTACTGCTTATATTTAATGTGCCATGTTTCTTAAATTACACACTTAAAAAAGGTTAAAATAAAATAATTCAAATCCCTTTAACCTATATTCTTTTTTTTCTTAAGGAAAAACTAAGCAGATTTATTGTTGCCAACCTATGAGTAAGAGGCTTCTTTGCCTTTCTGGTTCACACCCGTCAACTCAAATACTCTCCAGATTGTGAATGAGCTGTGTGGCTGGCTACATGTTTTTAGTCAGTAATCCCAGCAGGTACAGCATGTACTAAACAGTGTATAACCTGATCTAAATTTAGAAGCATGAAGCCAGAAAAAATATTAGTACTCTGGTCAATGAATAATCTGCCAAGTAACATTTATGCCATGTTCTTTTTTGTGAATATTCAAGTTAAAAGTAGCCTGCTGCACACTCACCTCTGGCTGTGTCTGGATCACGCACACTGAAGAAGCCAGTTTGACATGCTGCACAACTTCCTGAAATGAATGTAGGCGTGTATATACTGTTGGCATGTCTCATTTTTACCAACTGTGAGACTGAATGTGAACCACTGTTACCAGGTCAGAGGTATAATCTAAGTCACAACAAAGTCAGGTTAAATCAGGTCTTACATTACTAAAGATGTCAGTGTGTTACACAACATAAACTTTCTCTTTGTTTGTCAGATCAGTTTACTCTTTGCACACACAGAATTAAATAGTACACAGGGTGAATGATTCAGATGTTTGATTTCATATATTTTGTTGCACACATAAAAAGTAACAACTCATAAACCCCAGTGTCATAAAGATCAATATATGATGATACTTTTGATACTTTTGTCTACAAATACAAATGATCCTTTGGTGTCCTTTAGCAGCATCAAAGTAAAGTAATAGTGCAGTCATACAGCAGCAACAACAACATACTTGTTAAAGGAAGAGTTCGACATTTTGGGAAATGTGCTTGTTTGCTCTCTCAGATGAGAAGATCGATACCTCTCTCACATCTGTCTGTTAAAAAAGCTGCAGCCAGCAGCCAGTTAGCTTAGCACAAAGACTGGAAACAGGGGACAACAGCTAGGCTCGCTCTTTCCAATGGTAGCAAACAGTATAACCCTAACGTCACATCTCGTACAAACAACAATTTGTTGTTTTTGTACGGATTATACAAACAAGATACAGTATAACGTGTTAATTAGTGAGCTTTATAGAGAGATGCTGGTAGGCGGATTTTGTTAGACCAGGATAGCTGCTTCCAGTCTTTGTGCTAAGCTAACTGGCTGCTGGCTGTTTAACAGACAGATATGAGAGAGGTATCGATCTTTTCATCTAACTTTCCACCACAAAGTGAATAAGCGTATTTCCGAAAATGTAAAATCTATTCCTTTAAGTAAGTTGTGATAAGAGGTTTTTTTTTTGTTTGTTTGTTTTTTGCTAATTTTGGTATTTCCTACATGCAGCAGAAATAATCTACTTCAGACGTGATTAGTCTTGATTTACTTTGCACTTCGTTGCACGTATACCAATCAGATAAAACAAGTTGGGTACATACTCCACATCTCGGTTGCCACATCAGAGGCAACAGTAACTTTGCCGCACTATATCCATTCAATTATCTTCACATACACTCCAGTCCTGTTCAAATTGTAGTGCGGAACTGAAGTGTGGGGTCCTTCATCTTTTTCTTGTAGTCTTCATCAAACTGCTCACTCTGGGCCACAGTGAAATGGTTCTTCCAGTCACCAACCTTCCCTGCAGAACCACACACAATCAGTCAGGTATTTTAGCTGAAGGTTTCACGTCACATGTATTGTATATCACTATTCCTACCTTTCCTCATGAAGGAAGAAATTTTAAAATCCATCAGTGGGACTTTTGAATAGTTGGCCATCTCGTTCTTTTTCATATTATCAAACTGCACGCTGCCTGTAATCCTTTTCTTCTCCTCGACTGAAGGAGACAAACCAAGAAAGCAGCAGAGTTTGTCTATCTCCCGTCCAGTGTCCTGGAAACACAATGATCAGATATCGTCAGTGCGTTATTACCAGCTGGAGGAGAGCTTTGGAAAAGTAACGTGAATAGAAGGAGACCCACAAAAACAACTGTAGTACCTCAATCAGATCTTCGTAGAACATGTAATGGAGTTTTGAATAAGTCTCTTTCTTCCTCCACCAGTCGTTCACGTGGTCGTACCAGGATCCAAACACCACTGAGGCCACAGAACAATACAAGACTTCAGTAGTGTTCAGTAGAAATCTGTGCATCGCTCTTCCAATAAAAACAACTCTATTATTACAGTATTTCATACATACACTTTCCCTCCATGAATCTGTGGATGTAGCCGCTCCAGTCTCCAGGCTCTGGCTGGATGACGGACATGCGATCAAAGTGAAAATAAGACACCATGTTGTCTTTGGCATTGCGAGCCACGTAGACTATCTACACAAGAAAAAAATAATTATCTGAAGACAAGCGTCACATCACACATCATATAATTTGTATTAATGAACAATTGATTATAAATCATTTGTATTAGTAACTGGAGATAGACATCCCTCAGATTTCTCTGTTTCCCCCTTGTCGCCCCTTGTGCTCTCAGCAAAGCTTCCATGTCTAAATAAAGGCTTAAAAAACAATAACACAGCATGGCTGACCATTTACTGGAAATGGTTAACCTCATGATGTAATTATTAAAAATACCCTGCAGTTTTGCTCCCAAAAGGACTTTGGCACAAAGTGGACTGGAAGATGAGTCTTAATGATTCGAGGAGAGGTGGGGAGCTGGTCCGCCATTTTGGTTCCTTTATGCGTGGTTGAAAAAGGCCCTGATCCTGTACATTATTAAAACAGTTTACATGTCAGTGAATCCTACAGTGCTGTGCCTGAATAAAAACAAGACACTCATAAAATGCATATGCACCTTTCAGATATGATGGTGAGGATAAGTGCACCAAATACAGTATTAGTAATGTAATTGCACACTCTCTGACACACACCTTTTACGATGACATGTAATTCAATGCCAAAGATATACCGATTTTAGCAAGAAGCAGAAATTCATGATCATGGTATACTGAAGGTTAAATAAAACAAAGTTTTTGCATGTTTGTGAAATATAACGAATATGTGATTGTTAATTTAACCTGGCTGCAGAGGAGGGGTGGTGATCTCCAAGTTAGGCACTCTCACATAGAGAGGAGTGGATTTCTGACCAAAATGCAGCAGGTCAAGGATGTAGGAGACCCAGGTGGTTCCTAAAAGAAAGATGGAGGAAAATAAAAAAGAATCCAAAACCCCTCAACTCTATGCACACATCTATTGAAGAGCTACAGCATAAAGCAACATACATCCTGTTCATGTTTGTGGACTGACCTGCTTTGGGGTATGTTGCAACAAGTATATCATCTGGCCTGGCCTGGAAATTTTGAATGTTCTCCCAGTTGTCTGTGAAATAGTGAATCATTGAGACTCCGTGGAAATCAAACAGTTCTGGTCGAGAAGGTAAATCCATCTTTAGAAAAAAAAAGAAAAAGAAAGAAAAGACTTACAAGAATCTACAAACCATATCATCATTGTGTTACAGTAATCAAATTGAAGTCTGATTATCTCAGAAAATTACTTCTACAAGTCATCTTAATAAAAAAGGAAGTACAATGTCCAAAAGGAACTGGGAAAGAAAACAGCTATGAAAATGAATGGAAACAATATTATTCACACTTAGCTGCAATTAACTCAGAAAACTTACAGAGCTTCTAAGTTATCTTAAGCAAAGTAGTCAGACCGTCCGTTTAATTTGTTCTAATTAGCTCCATGTTGCATGTTAAACAAGTATTGAACCCCACTGAAAAGTAAGTATATTTTGAAAAACAGTACATTATAGAAATGAAATTTGAAAACCCAGTTATTTGGAGACATACCTTGCACAGATTACTGAGTTCAATATGTCCTCTGACTGCTGTTTCCTGGTTGTATCTTTCTCTTATACCAGTGTGTTTCTTCACTTGTGTTAATAGCAAATCATTATCCTTCCTCCCATCTCATTACAAACAGACTCTTGTCTCTACTGTGATCATAGTTGCGGTTTCAGGCGTGATTTGACAGTCCAGCCCTTCACTGTCCTTTTGGGTTTCATGGGTCCTTTAGCCTCTATTCTCCTGTTTTTACAGGTATAAAACATGCTGTATATTACCATGTTTTTGTGACCAGCAGGTTAAATATACAGGCCCACTTCGCAGCCAGTTTAATTAATAGACCCTTTTCACGACAATGCCCCAGTGCCCCAGTCTCTTCAATGAAAATTTGCCAAGAGTGTCCAATTGCAGACCTCACGCCTGGGAACCCCAGGTTTGCGAGCCAATGGGAAGAGAGTAGGGTCCCCAGACATGACGTGTGTTACTTCCTTTAGGGTCCCCAGACATTAGGTAATTTCCTTTTATGCCACAAAAGTATAAAAGCAAATAAGTTTCTACTTTTATGGTAAATTTAACTCCTTTTCATCAAGAATGAGAGGGCAACAGTAGGTCTATCTCCTGTGTGAAAAAATTGAAATGTTGTGAAATGTTCAAGCACTGGGCAGATATAATTTCATTTTACAGTTGGATGGTTGGGCCCTTCTCTGCTCCACTGCTGCTGTTTTTGTTTTGTTTTCCCCCCAGAACTTTATAACATGCATTTTACAGACTGATGTACAACTTTGCCAGGGGTCACAGGAAGGAATAACAGAAAACCAAAATACATACAATAAACAGAGCAAAAGGAGCAACCTAAATAGTTGTAAATAAACATAATAAACACAAGAAGTTGTAAATAAAAGCACACTTTTTATAGCTTTACATTTTTTGGAAAACTTAATTGAATACAAATACATCTTAAGCTCAATTTTAAAAGCCAGCAGGAGGCACCTAGACCTACTAAAGTTACATTTACGTATATAAAATTTGTCCATTAAAGAAAAATAATCTAGGTGCCTTGGTAGCTCACCTGATAAAGTCCTTACCGCATTGGGCCTTTCCTGTCTCTCTCTACTGTCACTAAAAAAGCAGAAATGCTTAAGATTAATCACAAGATATATATATGTATTAAGAGAGAAGAGCAGAGGGCCAAGAACAGCCCGGAGGTACAGAGATATTTCACATCAGAAACTGTTGATGTAATATTGTTATAGGAAACAGTGTTTTTCACATAGGTAGGTAAGACTTTAACTACGTGAGAGTCAGGTTTAACCACAGCGGACTTTAAGCTAGTGGGGACAGTGCCAGTCATAACTGATAAATTAACAATATTCAGCATTGTAGGTCCCAGAAATGGCCAGAGATCTTTAAAAAGTATACTGGTAGGGGGTGGAGGAGGCAGGTATCTGGTTTAGAAGCCAACACCAGTTTAGACGATGTTTCAAGAGAGATCTCAAAATTTGTAAGAACAGAGATCATCCAGACTCCATGGTAATGAAAGAGTTCTGGTCAAAAAGGTATATTCATCTACAAAATCATGTGATGGTGTTGGGTTAATCATACAGGAGGAAAAAATGATTTCCCATGATGTTAAAGGACAAAACTGGCTGGAAAGAAAATAACAATAAAGGGAAGCCGCTATGAAAATAAATTCAAACAATATTTGTTAGTCATAATTGACTTCGAGATTGTCTCAGAAAATTACTTACAAGGCTCCTGCAAGTCATCTTTTTTCCCCCCCCCTTTCTTTTTTTTTTTGAAACAACAAAACATGTCAGAAGAGCGATGTGCACATATGGTCAAATTAAACTGCTGTCCTACTATACTGCTGTCCCAGCATAAACACACATGTGCAAAACAAAACAAGACAAAAAATAAACACAAGGGGGAGAAATTCACAGTAACAGAACATGCTTATTGAGCAAATAAACTCAATCTACTCATTACTGCTGGCTTCTCACAACCAAAATACATGCTGAGGGGGCAACCACTCTTTTCCAAACTCATATGGTTCCTTGCAATACATTGGATAACCTCTTGTTATCAGGCACACAGAGAGATTGGACCCACAGAGCAGACTCGACATGCGTAAACAGTTCAGAGCTTTTACTGTCCCAGAAGCAAAAGGGTAAGGCAAAACAAGTCGCAGTATCAAAAACTGGTCATACACAAGTAACACAGGGAAGCACAAGTAACACTGGATAATGACACACAAGGGGCGAAGATTATCTGGCAAAAGGAAAGGGAAAAACACTGGGTGTATATATAGGGCCAGGTAAGTAGACAAGGAGACACAGGTTTAACACATAAGGCTGATTAGGACTGGCGGGAAACTTGACAGGAACAAGAGGATAAGACAGAACACTACCAAAATAAAACAGGAAGTAACACAAGACACAGACTAACAGAACTGATCATGACACTCTTGAGGAAGAATTAGTAATTTATCAAACCACATTGATAACATAGGTGGATGTACATCAAGCCAAACATGCAAGATTGAAAGGTGTGCAGCAAACAACATGATACTTACTTTACAAGAATAGACAGTTTACATAGGAATACATAGGAAGGGATTCACAAGGCTGGACCAGGAGTTTTAAAAAGCTGACAAGTTTTGAAATTAGGAGAGAAAAAAAATCTTACAGATTTCTAGTGTAGTATTCAGATCCTTTACTTTAATAAAAGCAGTAATACCACATTGTGAAAATACTCCACTACGAGTAAAAGTCCTGCATTCAGAACCTTACTTATAAGTAAAAGTAGTATTATCAGCAAAATTTACTTAAAGTATCAAAAGTAAAAGCACTCATGTAGAAAAATGGTCACTGTCAGTGTTTTACTATTTTATATGATGTTTTTGGATTAATATGACTGCTGCATTAATGTGTATGTTGCATTTTTATGCTGTAGATGTTTATGGTTGTGCTAATTTTAGGGCATATATATATATATATATATATATATATATATATATATATATATATGTACAATGTTACTGTTTATTTTCCTTGTAAATATAATTTAGTTTTCCTTTTTATTTCTTCCTTTAGTACTACTTTTATATAGTTTGTTCTATTTTATTGTCTATTTTCTTGTTTATATTCTATTCCAATCTAAATATTTGAATATCTGTTTATACATTTTCTGTGTGTGTTGCATAGAGGAGGCTACAACTGCATTTCATTGTGCAATCCTAGTGTATAATGATGATCCTTGAATCCTTGAATATCCATGACCCCAACGTAAATGGTGTAGTCATACAGGTGCTCTTAAATTACACATTAACTAACCTAAAGCCTACATCTTTATTTAAGAATATTTGGTTAATTACATAATTGGTAATTTTTTTCTACACATACATTCTCATTATGAAAGACATATTCACCTCCAGACATGATATGATTTCCAATAATATAATAATAATGTGTCGTTCAGTCTTAATTCACATGAAATTAGCAAAAAGACACACTCCACACCTCTGCTATCACATTACTAGCAACTGCAACTTGATTTTTACGCAGAAATGCTACATGTCCAGTCAGTCATGGACCCGTCTCCACATATACACAGCCCTGTCCATTCCTGTTCAAATTTCAGTGCGGAACTGAAGTGTGGGGTCCTTCATCTTTTTCTTGTAGTCTTCATCAAACTGCTCACTCTGGGCCACAGTGAAATGGTTCTTCCAGTCACCAACCTTCCCTGCAGAACCACACACAATCAGTCAGGTATTTTAGCTGAAGGTGGAGATCTTTTTATTTTTTTCTTGTCACACACAATTAGTTATTTATTTATTTATCAGGTTACCTTTTCTCATGAAAGGAGAAATTTTGAAATCCATAACTGGGAGCGTAGAATAGTTGGCCATCTCGTTCTTTTTCATATTATCAAACTGCACGCTGCCTGTAATCCTTTTCTTCTCCTCGACTGAAGGAGACAAACCAAGAAAGCAGCAGAGTTTGTCTATTTCCCGTCCAGTGTCCTGGAAACACAATGATCAGATATCGTCAGTGCGTTATTACCAGCTGGAGGAGAGCTTTGGAAAAGTAACGTGAATAGAAGGAGACCCACAAAAACAACTGTAGTACCTCAATCAGATCTTCGTAGAACATGTAATGGAGTTTTGAATAAGTCTCTTTCTTCCTCCACCAGTCGTTCACGTGGTCGTACCAGGATCCAAACACCACTGAGGCCACAGAACAATACAAGACTTCAGTAGTGTTCAGTAGAAATCTGTGCATCGCTCTTCCAATAAAAACAACTCTATTATTACAGTATTTCATACATACACTTTCCCTCCATGAATCTGTGGATGTAGCCGCTCCAGTCTCCAGGCTCTGGCTGGACCATGTTCATGCGATCAAAGTGAAAATAAGACACCATGTTGTCTTTGGCATTGCGGGCCACGTAGACTATCTACAGAAGAAGAAAACACTTGAATTATCTGACGACCAACAATACATGAGACATATACTTTTACACACCTAAGCGTTTGTTGTGGTTACTGGAGGTGGACATGCATCAAATTCTACTGCTTCTCTTTGTCATCCTTCAGGCTTTAAATTAAATATGAGTCCTTAATGCTGCTGAAGTTACTTTGCCCTTTATTTCAGCATCATGTGATTATACACTGTAATGCAAATAACACACAAACTACTGACCCTGCAGTTTTGCTCCCAAAAGGACTTTGGAACAAACTGGACTGGAAAATGAGTTTTAATGAGGCGAGGAGAGGTGGGGAGCTTGTCCGCCATGTCTTTTCCTATATGAAGAGGTAAAGACAAGGTAAGATAAGTAAGCAAAACCCTAGTTATCTTGACTGCTGCAGCGTGGTAAATACAGTGTCTTGTTCGAAACACGATACTAACAAAAGGCATATGAACCTTTTAGATACAGTGATACAGTTTAATTAGTAAGTTTAAGTTTAAGCAAAAGGTTGAAAATCACCACATGGTATACTAAATGAGATTAAGTGTTGGTGTTTTTGTGAACCGTGTACATGAAATATGGTGAGTATGTTTGATCGTCTGTTCAACCTGAATTCATAGACGGGATGATGAGCTCCAAGAAAGGCACTCTTTCATAGATTGGGATGGATGTCTGACGCTCTGGGGATGTCTGACCAAAATACAGCAGGTCAAGGATGTAGGAGACCCAGGTGGTTCCTAAAAGAAAGACAGTGGAAAATAAAAAAAAGACTGAGGTAATCTAAACCCTGTTCCTCTATACACACATCTATTCAAGAGCTACAGTATAAAGCAACATACATCCTGTTCATGTTTGTGGACTGACCTGCTTTGGGGTATGTTGCAACAAGTATATCATCTGGCCTGGCCTGGAAGTTTTGAATGTTTTCCCAGTTGTCTGTGAAATAGTGAATCATTGAGACTCCGTGGAAATCAAACAGTTCTGGTCGAGAAGGTAAATCCATCTTTAGAAGAAAAAAAAAGGCAAAATAAAAAAAAACATAAAACACAAAACATACAAAACATGATCATTGTGTGACCTTGTTCAGTGTCAGTTGCAGACAGTGAAGTCAGATTGTTTTAAAAAGTAACTTTTACAACTCATGTTAAAAGAAGAAGAGAAACAGCAAAACAGTCCCAAAGGGCAATGTTGTGCTCAAAGATAAAGTAGCAGGTTGTATTCAAGAAACAATGCTGGTGCTTATTGAAACAAAAGGGGATTGAAAGCTTTTGCACGCATATTAAAATACTTCAGTCTACAAATCCATTCTCATTAGCTCAGCATTACATGTTTAACAAGTGATGAACCCCACTTGAAAGTAAAGCAGCTCTTTGAGGAAAAGCTACAGTGATTAATTAATTTAGAGACATACCTTGTCCGGATCAGCTGACGTGCTGATTGCTGCTGGTCTCTCTGATGTATTTCTGACACTTTTCTCTTCTCCTGCTGTAATTTTTCACAGACAAGCCAACTTATTTTCCTTCGTCTCTCTTCTTTTCTGCGTCTCTCAACACAGCATTCTTTGAAATGTCCCAGATGTGATATGTATGTCCAGCCCCTCCCTGTCCTTCAATATTTCTTCCAGATTTCCTGGGCTTTAACCCTTCATTCCCCTGTTTTCAGAGTGTGACATGCTGGGCCACATTTCAAGAATTTGAACAGGAAAGGTGCATAGATAAGACTCATTATTATATTATATTATAAGACGCATTATCCCATATAATCCTGAAAAACAGGTTTTACTATTTATACATGCTGATTTGTTCTTTTTAACTATTGCAAAGGGGAAAAAAAGTATTTGGGCTTGAACATACTGTGTGCATACAATGCCAGCCACTTGGGAATTTGTCTACACAGTGTGCATGGGTTTAACTCAAAACACATGTAATTATTTCTCCTATGAAGTGTCTTTGAGGTTAAACAACATGGGAAGAAGAACATATAAAGTTTTTTTTTTTTTTTGCAGTGTTCTTCTTAGATCTACAGCTCTGATCTGCAAATTAAAAATGCTCTCTAGGATACTGTCTGCAGTATCCTAGAGAACTCCCCCACCCCCAGATATGTGAACTCCCCTTTCCCACACATGCGTAGATAAGAGAGTCTTGGCCCTTTTTCAAAAATTATTTTCAGGAAGTCTGGGAAGGAAGCAACAACACAATCCTCACACGGAATGAGCACTTACCCAAAGGCAATGTAGGCTATAGATGTGAATGTGTCGCAACCTTTTAGTGACAATTCTGCATTATTTTGAGGAAGGGATTTATTGTGTGGCATGCCACATTTAAAGAAAACAAGTCAAATTGGATGTCTGGCATACAGAGTGACGAGAGTGTGACAGAAAACAAGACATTGAGGCAACGTTCGAGGGGAAGGAACACTCTTCCAAAACATGTCAGTCAAGCAAGGACAAACAAATAAGTTAATAAGTTATTTTTTCCATATTTTTATTATAAATGTATCAATTTTATATTTATGTTTCTTGACTTTTGCAGTACTTGCTTTTAATCTTTTAATTTTCTCTTACTATGTTTCTTGTTATGCACCAAAATACAAAGGCAAATTAAAGCTGCAAGCAGCATTGAAGGGCCCGAAGCACATGTGCGCGCGTCGGGGAGTGCAGCGCACGCCGCTTCACGACAACAGAGTGCAGGGCTCACCCCCCCACACACACACACGCGCGCACACACTCACAGACAGAAAGCCTGACTGAAGACCAAGTCAGAGCATGCACAGCAGCCAGTGCTTGTCCTTGATTAGACTAAGTGTCCCAAATTGAGTTGTGGATGGGAGTTGTTGAGTGTCTGTATGGCCAGGCTGGTTTTTGGGCTGTGAGGGCCAGCAAATACAATCCACACACACACACACACACACACAGGCACACACACACAGGCACACACAGCAGGTCAGAGAGGCTGCAGAAAAGACAGTGAATGTACATTGCATAGTAAACCTATATATCTCCAGCATAATGGGTTGTGAACTAAACTGAGGTGGTCTGAAGCATGAATGACCTGGGCTGAAAATTAATACCATTCCAGGCCCTGCTGGACACCAACCTGATGACACAGCTGTAAATGTTCATATGTTTTGGACAATGCACAAACAATGAAATGTATCTGCATGAGAATTCCTCCTGACTAAAGTTTATAAAGAATGACAAAGACAAACATCAGTCACAGTCAGTCCTTTCTCCTGTCCTCCTCCCTGTGCTGTGACGCAGGTAGTAGTAAACAAACACTGCCATCTGTTGGAAGAATCCATGAATTGCAGGAAGAGTGATGACAGACATGAAGTTCAAAGGCACGTCACGGGCACGCCGTTCAACTTAACGGAAATCTGAAGGCAGGTTTTCATGGCCAAGGTGTGTGGAGAGGGCATAGTCCAAGTTTGAAGTGAGTCTGATAAAATCTGTAGGAGCAGATTGCAGAGGAAGAAGCCCTGGAAATGGCCAAAATATCCTTAGAAATTTGCAGTTTATTGAAGATAACTGACTTCCTGTTGGGTTTAGGGCCGGGCTCCAAGAGGCCTTTTTTTTAAGTCTGGGCATGATGAATATGCCACCAGATTTTCATACATTTAGGTGAAATTTTAAGGGTTTTTTTCAGATTTTGAAATTTGTGAGGGGGCGCTAATGAGGCGATTTGGCCACGCCCATGTCCAAGACCCATATCATACAAGAGAATACATCCCTCCCGACGTGTGTGGCAAGTTTCATGACATTTCAAGCATGTTTAGCCCCTCAAAAAACTGCTTCCTGTTTATGGCGAGGAATGCGTTGTCACGGCAACGCCGCTTGATGAAAACTCACAATTTTCACAGTCAAGCGTCATGAAGTTCTTAAGAGCATGCTGAGTGATTCTGAGGTGGATGTGGTTAACCTGCTAGGATCACTGATTAAAAGTATGGGGCCTGTCACTTCCTGTGTGATGGGGAAACACCTGACTTCCACGGCGCGTCACGGGCACGCCGTTCAAATTAATGTAAATCGCCGAGTATCGTTTAAAGGTCAACTTGTCTAGAGGGCATGGGCAAAGTTTGAAGTGAATCTGATAAAATCTGTAGCACAAGATGGCAAAAGCATGAGCCCTGGAAATGAGCAGAAATGAACAGTTTATTAAAAATAACTGACTTCCTGTTGGGTTTGGAGCAGGGGTCCAAGAGGCTTTTTTTTAGGTCTGGGCATGACAAATATGCCACCTGACTTTCATAAATGTCGGGCAAATTTTAAGGGTGGTTTTGCGATTTTTTAATTTTCCAGGGGGCGCTAATGAGGCAATTTGGCCACGCCCATGTCCAAGACCCATATCATACAAGAGAATACATCCCTCCCGACGTGTGTGGCAAGTTTCATGACATTTCAAGCATGTTTAGCCCCTCAAAAAACTGTTTCCTGTTTATGGCGAGGAATGCGTTGTCACGGCAACGCCGCTTGATGAAAACTCACAATTTTCACAGTGAAGCTTCATCCACTTCTTAGGTCTATCCTCCCCAGATTTGAGGTGGATGTGGTTAACCTGCTAGGAGTACTGATGACAAGTACGGGGCCTGGCACTTCCTGTCGTCACTAGGTGGCGCTATGACTTTGAGTAAATATTGACCCCTACATGTGTTCGTGCCGGGAATGTCAATAAACGTGAGGAATTTGGAAAAGATCTGACCACTTTCAGCCAAGTTACAACACTTTGAATTTTCATGATGGACCATCGACATTCGCCGCGCCGCCATGACCACGCCCTTTGCAAAAACCTCACAATTTTCACTGTGAAGCAACATGAACATGTTTAGCCTTCAGAGGCCAATTTTGAGGTTGTTCTGCTCAACCCACTCAGAGGTGCATGTCAGACAGTAAGCCGTGACACTTCCTGTCGTCAATAGGTGGCGCTATGAGTGTGGCCGCAAATATGCATATGGATGCCTTCAGGGCGGGAGGGTCATGCCACATGGTAAGTTTGGGGCCTGTTGGACAATGTACAGTCGAGTTATAGACCACTTCCTGTTTGGCGGTAAAACACCCGACTTCCACGCCGCGCCACGGGCACGCCGTTGAAAAAATAGCAAATCTGCGAGTATCGTTTAAAGGTCAACTTGTCGAGAGGGCATAGGCCAAGTTTGAAGTGAATCTGATAAAATCTCTGGCACGAGTTCGCGAAAGTAGTAGCCCTGGAAATGGCCAAAATATGCCTCAAAATGAGCACTTTATGAAAAATACCCGACTTCCTGTTGGGTTTACAGTAGGGGTCCAAGAGGCTTTTTTCTAAGTCTGGGCATCACCCATAAGCATACCAAGTTTGGTGCATCTAGCTCAAAGTGAAAGGGGGGGGCATTAAGTTTGAAAACTGAAGGTGGCGCTATAATTTTTGCCCCCCCCCCCCCCATGCTCCGAACCCATGTCAGACCGGTATTTTCGCCAAGCCGGACGTGTGTGCAAATTTTCATGAGTTTTTGAGCACGTTCAGGCCCCCATTTTCCCACTCAATGTCGCGGAAGAAAAATAATAATAATCCTTACAATTTCAATAGGTCCTTGCACCGATTTTCGGTGCTTCGGGCCCTAATTATATATGAAAACCTACTTGGCAATAAACCTGATTCAGATTCTTTCAGATGAAGACTAGCTGTGTGCTTGAAATTTGTCAGGAACATGGTGAACTGCTTTTGCTCAGGACTATATTTTAAAAATAAATAAATAAATAAAAGGTTGTGCAAAAGCAAAGAGTGTCTTTACTTAAAGACATAATCAGACAGAAAAAGACAACACAGTACAATACATCAACTTACTGTATTTCTGTACTTCAGTTTTCACTTGAAGGCAGTCTTCACCCTCTAGCATGAGAAAAGCAATGGAAATGTGCCAAAAGTTCATGTGGATTCACATTCACCAGGCATGGCAATGGTTATCAGGTTGTACCATCAAAAATGTACTGAGTGTTCTGTCGGGAGACAACAAACTCTGGCAGGAAGAACAGATGCGTAACTGCCTTGGCTTGATTGGTCGTTTAATCTGACTGCCATGGCCCGCCCACAAATGTCAGAAGCTTTACAGACCATTCTCTGACCTACAGTAATGCACCTTTACACTTTTCACAATCCTACCCCCGCCCAAGCAAACAGCAGATACTCAGCTACTTACTCAGGTCGTATATCTTGTATCTGCTCAGGCTGCCCAACTGGTTTGACAGGCATTTTAATCTGCATGTCATATCCTGCTCGATTGTCATGCCACCATCACTGTTAATCTAGATCTACAAGCTTTACAAACAGTGGTGGAAAGTAACTAAGGACATTTACTGAAGTTCTACTTAAGTACAGTTTTGAGGTAATTGTGCTACTTTATTCTTCTCCTCCACTACATTTCAGAGGGAAACACTGTACTTTTACTCAACTGCATTTATCTGACAACTGTAGTTACTTTTCAAATTAAGATTTTACATTAAAACCTATGATAAGTAAATATAAAAATAAAATTTAAAAGAATATTGGCCAATTTATCATTAACATCGTGTTTAAACTCTGACATATTGATATCGATATTGACCAAAAAAATCCAGTTCTGGTCAGGCTATAGTCCATTTACTAGATTGTTTAGTGAGATGCGTTTGAAAGCTCCTGAAAAAGGTGGTAAATCGAGAATAAATTCACTATCAAGTAACTATGAATGCAAAAGAAAGAATATAATACATTTATAAAATGTTTTGTTTCGTCAACCACTTAAGTATAAGTAAAACTTCCCAGGAAAAAAAAAAACTAACCAAAATAAAAACTAAATATAAAACGTAGTCAGAAGTTACGTCACAGAAAGTGAAAAACGTATACAACAAAGATGGCGTCTCCCGGCGAGGCAACGGTGAATGATCCACACGTGGGGAAAAAGAAGAAGGTAACAACGAAAAAGTCATTAGTAAGAGGATGTCACTGCAACCGTGTCAAACGTTTGATATCATCAGCTAAGACAGACTAACAAAGCGCTTTTCAAACTGACAGACACAACGTAGCATTGGCCTGCTAGCATCAGGCAGCTAACGCAAGTAGCGCGGGTATACGGGGTCCCGGAGGAGCTCGAGTTGAGCCCGTTTCTGGGCACAAATAAATACACTAAACCCTCTGTCCTCCCCTTAAAGTCACTGCCGCTAACTTGCCACCGTTTGCTCCTCTTCAGCAGCCTCCAGCTCGTTACTGGCAGGAGCCAAAGGAGGAGGGGAAAGATGAAAACAAAGTGGAAAAAGACGGAGAACAGACTGAACAGGCTCTGCAACAGAAGGAGCGAAAGACACAGAAAGCAAATAAAAGAAAACAAGAAGAGGATCAGAGCGATGGAAATAAATTCATATCAGGGGTAAGAGACTGAAAGGGATTGTTGTGTGACCGACTCAGCATCAAGTTGTTACTGTCATGCAGAGAGGTGGGATAATATACAGAATATCACAATATTTCCAATACCAATAATATGACAAGATTCTTATCATAGGTATGTTTAATCTGAAGGAGGGGTGTTTCATGAAATTCACAGTTGGATGAGATCATTTCTAACTCCTTAAAGTTTTCCCTTTTGTTTTTACTTAGGTAGCTTTAAGATGGTAAAAAAGCATGTTATGCCACACTGCCTGACAGTATTATATATATATATACAATATTCTCTATCAGCTCTTCATTGAAGCAATATGTTCACACTCATATTTTTTGCAGCTGCCTCCTTCCATCACCTGGAAATAGTGTTGATGTTTTGTGCATCAATTTATACACATTTCCCCAAAATTCATCCTGACATATTTAGTATCTTTGGAATTGTTATGGTTGTTAAGGTTTTTTTTTTAATACCACATCAATTAGTGATGTCTAACAACAATATGCTAAACATGTATATTTCCAATGTAGTGAATGAATCAAAGTAGTATTATATATACAGCTGTGGAATGAAACAGTAGAGTTTGTGTTGAATCAAGAGCACTGTACTAAAAGTTGCAGTGCATCTCCCTTAACTGTGGAGCAGCCTTTACAACCAGAAGAAGATTGTTTAAGCTATACCACAATATTGCAATTTTCATACTCCAGTATTGATATCATATCAGTATATGTCCCAGTTCTACATTAACTTACTTTATCCAGTGTATTTCTTCTGATTATTGTTCATACTCCCTCAGAAATCAGACCCTTTCCCTGGGCCTGCTCCTATTCCAGAAGACAGGGTGCAGAAGTTCAAGAGGAAAGATAAAACTAAAAAGGTATGCACCCCAATGTTTTTTATTTACAATTTCTAGTCAACAAGTGGAGTTAGCTTTTTGCCACCTGCCAAGCATCTCATTCCTTTATTCTTCTCCTCCTAGCCTCGCCGCCAGCACTACAAGCTGAGAGACATGATAGCTCGCTCAGAAGAAGCTTCAGAAATGGCCCAGAAACAAGCTGCCCGGTTTGACCTCCTACTCCCAGAGGATGCAGGGTAATTTCGTCTGAAAGTTGCTGGCTGCTTCGCGTCGCAGGGATTAAATGATGAAAAATGCCATTGCTTAAAAGCCTGGTTGTGACACATTTCCCTCTAATCTCAGGTTTCTAGAAGGAGATGAGGATGAGGACACGTGTACGATCTCTCAGGAAGATATTGCTGGTGCCGTGGATATAACATCTGGGGCAAAGGTGGGACACTGACTGGACAATAGTGTAGATGTTGGAAGATTTCACTTTTAACATATAAGTGCTGGGGCCTTAGTTATATACAGGGTTCGTACAAAGTTGTGAAAGTTTGGAAAATGCTTAATTTTAACCGTTATGTTTTTAAGGTTAGGAATATGCTTCAATTCAAATATACTCCTTGAAAAATGCTTGATTTTCAACATAATCTGGTGTTCGACAGAATCAGTCATGGAAACCAAAAATCTTTTAATATTTGAAATCAAACGATCCCATTGTCTTATTTGTTTATTGTCACCTGGCGTTTATAGTAACAATTTAGATGTGATGATAAAGGCTCTGAGAGTCTAGAAATTTTTGGTTTAGGTACCTTGAAAGTGCTTGAATTTTACTCTTAAAAATCTGTACGAACCCTGTATATAAAAAAAAAAGTCAAAGCAGCTATTTGTTGTTCTCTGGCATAAGAAATTATTTTATCAAATCTGGTCCAGACATTTTGTATGTGAATTTTCAGTTGGTTACTCGGGGCACTCCAGGTTTGTAACCCATATCAGACTTCAGTGAATAAATGAAGTACATGGGCTGTGTTCCAGTAGTACAGAGGCAATATTCAACACTTTAGACTGACTGAGATTAGTTTTTTGTTGAGTTGTTTCTTTTCCCTTTTTCCCTACAGTTTTATTAGTTTTTCAAATAGTATGTAACAAGAACAACAACATATAGCACGTCATAAATAACGTACATACAGAGGAAGAAAGTAACATAAAACAACAATAAGGCAGCAAAAATCCGCCCAGACAAGAACAAAAAAACACCCTGTTTCTTTTACATAAAGATCCCATAGTTCAGGTCTGTGCACTGTTGGTCGTGACCTAGCCGTAGTTCAAGTGAGTGTGTCCCAATAGAAACGGTCCTGAAGGTTTCCAGTTTGAGGAAGAAAGTCCTTTTGACAATAGATTAACACTCTACAGGGAGATAGTCCGAGAGTGGCTGATCCTCTGTGGTAAAACATTAAAGATCTCTTTATACCACAAAGGAACCGTGGGAGGGGTTTCCGTGAGCCATTTGAACAAAATACACTTTCTTGCCAAAAGCAATAATTTATCCAGCAATATATCCATATATATGCACTTACATTCCTAGAAAAGATGAATATCATTCCCTTTTTCTCTGTGACATTTTAAACAGGGAGGTGATAAGCTATATATCCATCTTGTTCCGAATAGAAGGTGCTATGTGTAATCTTTGGAGAATTTTGTATTGAGTTTTGTTGAGTTGTTTCTTGTGTTTACAAAATCATTTTTTAGTTCACTTTATATTCAAACTTTTCTCTTGTGCCGTCAGACTTCAGTTAATTTGATATATAAAAACGTATGTAACTTTATTGTTGTAATTTTATGAATCAGACATAAGCATACTGTGGAAAATGATGTTTGAAGTACATTTAAGTTGAATTTCAAGATAGATACTTCTATAGATAGGTTTCCAAGTCTTCTGCTGTTGCCCGGATTGTTTGCCTTTTATTAACTTGTTTTTTTCTCTCTCCCACTTCCTCCTCAGCATTTTAATCTGAAACTGTCTCAGTTTGGACCGTATCGAGCGGATTACAGCAAGACTGGACGGTCAGTGTCACACTCTACATACTCATACAAACCGTGTTTGTCTCGGGGTTGCTTTCATGTCTTTCATGTTTGCATCACCAAACGGTCATCTTGGTTCAGTGTTAATGGAAGACAACAGGTATTTTCGTCCAATAACAGCTGATGATATGAGTCAGTTAGCAAAGCATTAGGAGAAAATGAACACCAGATAGTTTTTATTTAAACCTGCATTACTTGATTTTGTTTTACCACTTGGGGGCAGCGCAAGAAGCTGTAAACCCAACACAGACGTGTAATCACCTAAACATGTGTATTTCTAAATTGATTGTCATTGCAGGGAAAGCACAGGTGTAATTAATTAATGTCCACCCACACAGGTGTTTTCATTCATGATGCCTGATTAGACCTCTCTGCCAGGCTGTGTGGGTGTATTAAAAACTAGGCTTGATTGACATCTCCCTCGCTGTCCTGTTGTTGCACCTGTTAGGGCGGGACAATTTACCCTGCTGTCATTCATATTGCTCCATAGTGTTTTGTGACATGACGTAATTCTAAGCATAGCTCCAACTGAAAACACCTGTCTGGGTGTGAAGGACCTTTTAAATGGAACAGAGCCATCATTAATGTTATTAATCACACCTGTGTACTTCCTTCTACGACAAGTCAAATATTCAAATCTAAAGCAAATGACAGCAAGCAGGTGGCTTATTCACACATCCAGGAGACACACAGCAGCATTATCATTTATTTGGAGTCGTGTTTGTGTGTTCACCTGACGTATATTCACTCTCCTTTTAGCTCCACTGTGTTCACCAGGTAGATGTTAACTTTGTCTGACGTTTGGTGCTGGGTAGGTAGCGTACAGTGGGTTTCTCACAAAAAAAAGAACAGTGCTGATAAGCGCGTTGAGACTGAACCAAAACGGTAATGTTGCGGGGTTTACAATCAAAATAATTAAATGCTGAAAGACACTAAAACGCTCCGTAGGTCTGTCACGATAATTATGTTATCGACTTATTGTGCAATATATGGACATGACCTCGATCATTTTTGCTGACCTAGATATTGTCCGTTATGTTTACATGTGTGTTTATATAAGAATCTCGCCAACATTTTAGCCAACATGATGCCAGAATAAACAGCAAGGTTTTCCCTACCATTATAAGACTTGGGCGCAGCGTTTTTTTCACAGCGCCTAAAGCCAAATGTACAGTAAAAAAATATGCTGAGACACGTTTTGCTATCATTACGGGTGTTTTTCTCGACAACTGCATAATTCCAGCCTGAAAGTTTGGAAAAACAAGTCCAAATTGACTTGTTTTCAAAGCCACACTCCACAGCTCTGGTGTTGGAGGAGAGCCCATTAATGTGAACGAGCCGATATTGTTTTGGTTGTGTGGTTTTATTTATTTAGGATATTTAAATATTTTTTTCACATTCCAATTCCAATGTCTGAATATTCTTAAGAACTAAAAGTTCATTGCTCTTTGAAAGGGTGTACTTGAATTATTATACTATTATATTATCATTATATCAGTGGCATAAAATGGTCTTAAAAGGACAATCATATCGTTTATCGCAATTATTTTTGGGACAATATATCGTCCAACAAAAGAAGTTATCATGACAGGCCTAACACTCCGTAGAGCTGAAGGAAACTGCGTAGTTTGGTTCTCTGTGGGTTTATCACTTCACTCAGGCCCTTTCACATTACACATTTCATCCATTGTTGATATAGAAATGTTGATTTAAATGTTTGAGTTGTGTGTATGTTGTTAACAACGTGTTCTCCTCACTTCAGTCACCTGCTGCTTGGTGGGAGGAGAGGCCATGTTGCTTGTATAGACTGGCAGTCCAAAGAGCTAATGTGTGAGATAAACGTGATGGAGTCGGTCAGTGATGTAAAGTAAGTTGTGCAACCTTGCATTGTGCAGCACCACACAAAGCAGAAAGTGTTGACTATTACAAGCATGCTTCACCTACCAGCAACTGTGAACATCCTCTCTGTAAATGAACTCAATTTCTGCCTTTATTTAGGTGGCTCCATAGTGAGGCCATGTATGCAGTGGCTCAGAAGAAGTGGCTGCATATCTATGACTCCAATGGAATAGAGCTTCACTGCATCCGCAAATTCAATGACGTCCTTCGTATGCAGTTCCTCCCCTACCACTTTTTGCTAGCCACAGCGGTGGGTTTATTAAAGGCTTTCTTAAATCTTATTCTTAAAAAATTATCTTCTGTTGAATACAAACAAACCCTGATGTTTTGATGACTTAATTGCCTCCACAATAACTAACTTGCCTCACGTCTTTCCCTCTGCACCTCACAGTTTGAAAACCTCTAATCTAGAGTAAAAAAACAATAGATTTAAAAGCAAACACACTGACCAAGAGTGCTATTTTCTTAACCTTCCTGTTCTCCCTCTTGTCTTCAGAGTGCTACAAGTTTCCTGCAGTACCTGGATGTGTCTGTGGGAAAGGAGGTGGCGGCCATCTGCACCAAGACTGGCCGGCTTGACGTGATGTGCCAGAACCCTCATAATGCCATCATCCACCTAGGCCACCACAACGGCACAGTCACCCTCTGGTCGCCCAACCAGAAAGAAGCCCTTGTCAAGATGCTCTGTCACCAGGGCAGCGTGCGCTCTATCACTGTAGACAAGACGGGCACGTGAGTCACCTGAAAACTTTACACTTCTTATGTATGACAGCAACATATATATTAGAATTCTTTTAGAGGCAGAAAGCTGTGGATAATTGTCTGTGTATGTTACGTAGATGCTGCTTCACAGTAGACCCAGTAAAAACATTATCATCAACATTTTACTTCATTCTTGTAATAAGTCCTTGTAATCATTGACAAAATCCTTTTCCCAACCTTTAACACCCACCGCCCACCACTTGGCCGTGCGTTGTACCTGGATTATTTTTATGACAGGACATCTTTTTTGAAATATAGTAAAAGATCTATCAACACATACACATACAGTGTATCACATGTTCCTATTAATGCAACTTTCCACTGTAGCAGTCTGTGAATTGTAGTGCTAGCGTCCTCCAGGCAAAACAGTGGGTGGTTAAAGATTAACAAGTGTGTAGAATAAATCCATAAATCCATTAATCATAAACAGCTTTATGGTCGGGTTGAGTAACTATAAAATTTTCCGTTGTGAGCAGTGAGCTGCAGTTTCCTCGCTGTCCACCAGAGAGCAATCTGTTGTTATGGTCTCCTCTTTTGGCAGATACATGGTGACATCTGGCATGGATAAAAAGCTGAGGGTATATGACATTAGAGCCTTCAAGCCCCTCAAGTCCTACTTCCTCCCAGCTGGCGCTTCCTGTTTGTCACTGAGCCAGAGGGGGCTGCTGTCTGCAGCCACAGGAGATATTGTTCAGGTCATTATCACCTCCACACTGTATGATTAATGATTTGTCATTGAAAAATGATCTAGTGCACAGGAAGTGGTGCATGTGACGCAGAGGTTTGTTATGAGTGAACGCAGCCAGATATTTACAGTGAGCAGCAAATACACTTTATAAATATTCTTTAGCGGGAAAAAGTAGTAACCATAGACACAGTATATTGAAAAACAAATGTTACAGCATTAGTGACATTGCCGGATGTTTGTTGTTGGCACTTTGTTTTACACGTCCTAAATAATCATCATGGAAGTTCCCTGCAAAGAATTATGTAATGTGGTACTAATTATAGGGAAAGTAGAGACACATATTAGAGTTTAGTTAGTTGTGTTAAGTGTAAAAGCAGTTGTTGATTTCCAGATGAATTTAATCGCGAGTAAATGTTCATTCATCTTTATTTATTATTAGAAACTGTGTTGAAACATTTTAGCTCAGTCAATCAGTCAAAATGTGTTTATATAGAACCTTTAAAACAAATCAAATGCAATTCAAAGAGCTTCACAGGCAATTGACAAAACGTAGGATGTTTAAAAATGGATTTAGAGACTAATGCACACCAAAAACAACCAAAAAGCATAAAAGATCATACAAGCAATAAAAATACATTGTCCTTCTCAGGAACCTTCCTTTGAATTTACCATTGCATATAAGTCCTTTTTTGAGGAAATGACAGGAAACTATGTGACCTGTAAACTGAAGCATTGCTGGTTAAACTGCATAGTGATCTGTGAGAAATGGGTGCTTCAATACAACAACACAAGAGATGTTTTTCATAGCAGCAAAAGCACAGGTGAAACAAAATTTGTTAATGATGGCTCAGTTCATTAAGTGCCTCAAGTAAGGCATGCTGACAGTGAGCCAGCATGCACAATGCTAGGGCCCTGAAACAACCTCACCGCAATGTTTTATGTTATCGACTGCACCTGTGGTTTTCCTGCAAAGACGAACCAAAATGTATGCTGTGAAAAAGGTCTATCTTCGCGCCAAAGACAAGCTGACAGTTTGCATGTTATTGCTTTTATCACACTGCAGAAAGTCAGTTTTGATTACAATTAGTTGTCTTTTTGTTTTAACCCAGCGATACATAAGACAATTCTTAACATATTTCACCCTCATATCCCTTAATCTGTGTCTATGAAAACTCTCCCTGCAGGTGTACAGGGACGTGTGGAGCACTCCAGTGACTAAACCCTACATGGCTCACAGAGTTCAAAGAACAGTTTGGGGGCTGAACTTCTGTCCCTTTGAGGACGTCCTCGGGGTGGGGCATGGAGACGGTTTCACCAGCATGCTCGTACCAGGTCCTGCTCAATTTCACATTATACCTACATATTTAAAAGTAGACTGAACAACAAGGTCGCACTGAATAAAACAGGGTCGAAATGAGCACTTGAGAATGATGACAGGAAACTGGTTGTTCAGCTTGATGTGGTCACGTGTTTCCTGATGAGTAAAACAAACTGTATGCCATTACTTAACTTATAATAATCCGTGCATTACATTTTGCGGTGCATTAAAACTGTTCCCTTCCTTACCTCTGACCTCCATTTAAATTCACAGGTGCGGGAGAGCCTAACTTTGACGGTCTGGATGCAAATCCATACCGCAGTGCAAAGCAGAGGCAGGAGTGGGAGGTTAAAGCCCTGCTGGAGAAGATCCAGCCAGAGCTCATCAGCCTCAACCCCACTGAGCTTGGACAGGTTGACCACGCCGCCTTTGAGCAAAGGCACCAAGACAGGGTCCAAGCTCTGGTTAGTGTCTGGAAGCATCTTATTGGCACACATCAAATTTTACTTTTAAGATATTGACTTTTTATCATAATAGGTCTAGATTTGTTTACAGACTTCTAAAAGCAGTTTTTGTCTTCCCAGGGCTTTGACCCACTTGCCAAAGAAAAATTTATTCCCAAGTATAAGAAAAAAGGTCGTAGTTCTGCTGGCAGTGTTGAAAGGCGCAAGAAACAAGTGGCTCATGTGGACCAGAGGGTAAGTAATCCAGAAGATAAGATAAAGATGGATGCAATCACATTGTGATCTTTCTGTTATATCTGCAGTGTTTGGCTCATCTCTCTTCACTTGTTTACCCCCCCAGGATGTAATCAAGAAAACTGTGGAGGACAAAATGAAGATGGAAAAAGAGAGAAAGGAGAAGGAGAAGAAGACGGCTGTGTTATCTAGCCAGAAATCTGCTCTGGACAGATTCAAAAAATAGAAAAAGGAGGACCCTTTGTGCAGCTCAAAACCCAGTGACATTCTGTGGGAGTGACCTTTGATCTTCACATAAAGGACACATTTTTTTGGACACATTACTCCACCGTGGGAACAAAACAACTGCAGAAATTCTGGATGTAGTCGGCTAATAAAGACTCATTCTGATGAGTGACAGTTCATCTGTAATCAATGTTGAGTGCACTGAAAGGGCAGTTCTATTTAATGCCTGTAGCCTGAAGCACTTCCTGTCTACATGGGTGGATAATGTGAGGTGCCATGGCTGCAATGCGTGTCACTCAGAATTTGTGTTAAGTAGTTTTTTTTTTCCTCTTATAAACACATTCATTCACTCATTTCAGTGTCAAATGTTTTTATATGAATATATTCTAAAAAATAAACAACATAATGCCAAGCCTCTGAATTCAGAGTGTTATTTAAGATTAGCTGAATGCTGAATGTAAAATATGCTTACACATTGTCAACACTTGGGTTAACTTGTTAACAGAATGAGTTTATCAGTTTAACAACTGATATTCGCACAGCCTGCATCCCTCCCAAATTCATCAGCAGGCGTATTTGGGAGATGTCTGTTCTACAGTCACTAGTAACTGACAAAGGAGTGGGGTCGTGAAAGAATTTTGTAATGACGTTAAAAGGACAAGAATTCATTAAATGATGGAATACTTGTGAGATTTTCGAAATATGGGTAGTAAGAGGAAGGTGGAAGGGGAACTCGTGGTTCAAGCAATTGAGGAAGTAATCTGACCACCGCATCTTCGTTGTCTAACAAAAGAGTTGAAAAATGAATTCTACCAAATTCAAGGATAGGTTAGCTTTATAAGTTCCTCATACTAACTCTGAACTGGTAAGACTGGCTCCCATGAACAAACACCTTACTGCTGGAATAAATTAAATTGAAGTTGGAGACACTCCTCCCACATTTAAGTTGTAATTACAGATATTTTTGATAATATTTGTGGATCTTTTAATTAGTGTGTGTGTGTGTGTGTGTGTGTGATGGCTACTTTGTGTACTTTGTTGGGATCTCTCCTGCGTAAGTGATCTTTGATTTTTATGAGACCTGCTGAACAGACTTCGTTCTCATAAACAGGATGACTCGGATAGTTTGACGCCTGTTTGGGAGGTGTCTATGACTGTTGTGCAGTCACTAGCAGCAATACTTAACTTATGATTTGAAGGGGATAAGAAAAGGGGGAATTTAAGGCTCTTAAAATGTAAAAGTAGGAAGAAATGTGGTAGGCAGGAAGTGATCATGACTCAACCATATCTTCATTATTTATTACCATATACTGAATGCTCCAACTAGTTGGAGCCTGTTCATGTTTCCCAACGTTTGTTTCCTTGTGGCGGTGAAACATTACACTGTGCAGTTAACGTCCTTGATTGGTCATGGAAAAAGGGGAAACACAGTGTGACAGAAATGCTGAGTGATGAAAGAAAGCAGACCTATGTATATCTGGATGTGTCTGTGTTTTTCTCTTCTAAAAACGACACCAGGCAAACTTAACATACGATACAGAGTGGTTTAATGGTGACAGTATTTGATTCAAGCATATTTCCTGAGTGTAAACACACATTTCTCTTTCTCTTTGTTTACATTGTGGGTGGAACAAGACCACGTGAGGCTGTATCTTGACACATTGTAAACTGTCTTTTAAAATGTACTGAAACCAGACAAAGTCCAGACACCAGCGCAAAGCTGCCATTTGCACCCTACGTAATGTTTAATTTCACTGCTACAGAGAAATGTAATAAATACTACAATTCAGTGAGATTATAGCTGCGTATCACATCAGTTTCATGGTTATATTTTCTTTCTCTGCTGTCTCACTGTCTGCCCAATTAATCTCAGGTTACACATATCGTCAGGATTTTAACATGTTCTAAGAGAAGCGACCACTTCACACACTGGTTACCTGTGAGTTTTAGATTTTAAGATGCTTGTTTTTAAAGCCTTGAATGGTCAGGCTCCTGCCTATATCTGCAAACTCCCCGTGAGCCTGATTGAGCTTGAGATCCTCCAGCAAGGCCCTTAATGGTTCCTAAATCTCGACTTGTCACTAAAGGTGACCAGGCCTTTTGCTCTCCGGGGCTCAGCTGTGGAACTCCCTGCCTGGGGATCTCAGGCAGGCAAACTCAGTGTCTCTTCTTAAAACTCACTTTTATCTTATGGCTTTTTCTTAACTGATGGTATTTATAGTCATTATTTTATCTTGTTTAATATCTATGTTTTGGATTAAATTTTTTTTTTTTTTTTACTGTAAAGCACGTTGTAACTTTATTTTGAAAGGAGATAAATAAATAAAGTTATTATTATTATTATTATTGAAGTTTGTTGGATATATCCTGTGCTGCTTTCTATTTTGAACATAAAAAGTTTTAGCTAATAAATATTTGTTTGTATTACTTCCTTCCTACTTGGTACATGAAGCCATGTGGTTTGATATCTATTGTGCTACTGTTTGGAACATCATGCATTTAGGCATCTTAATAATAGACTAAAATCTACAATTGAAGTACCTGGTGATAGACTACACAGGTGTTAATAAATATATGAAGGTAGCAGTGTATAGATGTCAAACTTAGTGTGTCAATAGAAATACTTGTTCCAATGTGCATTCATCACATAAGCGGCTGCATTTCCTGACTGTATACTATCAGCATGCCAGTGTTGTTTGTTCTACATCTACAATATGTGTCAGTGTAATATGCTAACAGTCTAAAGATGGGTAAAAGACCACTGTGACAATTCTTCACACTACCATACCAGCCGATCATCCTCTTTTCTGCAAAATAAGCCAGTTAAATAAATTACAGTGTTTAAAAAAATAAAGCTATAAAAATAAACTGACATTTTCTCAGTGTAGTTTCACATCCTGAAGAGCACTTGTGCTGTTCACAGTATTGAAGCGAGGCACAGCCCCAGTGAGTCCAGTTTTTCTTCTTACATTAATCCTCACAACCCTTGCTCCATCCCCATAGCTGACCCAAGCATCGACCTGACTTTGCACATCCCCAGAGAAGCACGCAGACTCAGCCAAGAGCAGGGCTGTGATGAATGGACGTCGGCCCAGTAGTGCAGCATCTCCTTGGGTGTGATGTGGTGGATTGACACCATAGCCTGATAGCAGCAGCGGCCGTATGGCACAGCTGGGCCACCAGAGAAGAGTGGGCAGTGGGAGGGCAGCACCCCAGCTGCCCGGGCGCACAGACCAACAAACACATCCTCAGGGGGCAGGGGTGTGGATAAAGGTGATGCAGAGGCTGCCAGGGAAAGTTTGAGCAAAGCAGAGCGGGACAGAACATAAGCTGTACCACTGCAATAGTCTGGGAATACAGAGGGAGGGTAGGCCCCTGCAGGAAGATAGTGCTTGCTCTCCGGGTCACGGTCCGGAGCCACATGGAGATGCACCCTGCCAAGGTACAAGTCTCCTTGTTCATAGGGGTTACGGCTCTTGTTCAGGAAGTGCAGGAGGGCGCTGGGATTGAACAGGACATCATCATCCACTTTGGCCATGAAGTGAGCCTGAGGGCAGAACCGGCGGGCCCAGCCCAGCATAGACAGGGTTTTCAGGGTGAGGTTGGAGTAGGTGTCCAGAAAACGCCCCTGGATCAGGTCTCCTCGCTCTCTGGCCTCCTCTATCAGCAGCTTGGCCAGTCCAGGGTCAGACGCCACACCGACCATGAAGAGGGTCATGACCCGCAGGCCCCTCACCTCTACCTCCCCTCCCCAGGTGTCCCTGATGGCTTGACGCGCCCTCTGATTGGCAGGAGCCGAGGTAACCATGGTGATGAGGTAAGGCTTGGCACGCTGGCACACGAGCGGGCTGGGCATGAGCAGGAACTCCTCGGGTCTGGTGGGAGGGACGCTCTGCTGGGGGATGATGCCGGCGTGCGGCTCCACCACCGTGTTCATTCTCATGGAGGTGACCCATAACTCGATGAAGTCCACAAAGAGCAGAGCCAGCAGGGCTGCGCTCGCTATCGCCGCGCACAGATAAGGCAAAACACCAAGCCTGCTCCCTCGCTTTCCAAACCGAGGCTTACATACCCATAGTCCCCGTCCCACCATGACCAACCTTCACTACCACTGCGCAGCTCGGAAGACCGCTGTAGATGCTACAACTCGCCCGTTTCTCACTGCTCCACCTTCCCTTGTCTCCACGAGTAGAATCACTCTACTATCATTGCGTTTCCTCCGCTCTTGATCCCCTCGTTGATCCTTTGCTCGGATAGTCCAGTAACCCGCAGCAGCAGCAGCGGGAGGAGAGCGCCAGTGTCCGCCAGGATGCGGAAAACGAGCCGGTACTCCGGATACCGCAGCCCAGTCAGTTTAACAAAAGTGGGATATGCAGCTGCGCAAATGAAACCGGTCGATCCGGCAGCAGCCTGAAGCTATCTTTGCCCTGACAATAATGTGGAGCTACTCTGAGGTCGATTGCGACAGAGAGGGAACCTGTGCCAAGTGACTTACTCCACCCTTGCGTGTGGGATAACGCGTCCTGATAATTTCTGCTTTTGATGAGCACTTTCCGGACATCAGACTGCGTCTGTCCTGTGGACAAACCAGCCTACTACAACACACAGATCTAATAGGACAGCCACATTCCTATTTGCTTTCAATAGGAATCGATAGGATAAATGTTGACCTAATGCATAATTTGTATGCATAGTCTACGTAGCATTTGTTAAGTAAATTATATTCGTCAAATGGCATTGTTTGATGATTAAAATGCTATATCAATAATAAACCTGGTTCTTTACTTGGACTGTGGAGAAAATATAATTGGCTCGGTTATAAAGGCCTATTATTTAACCTACTAATAGATTCAGATTCAGATTCTAGCTGCAATATGTGCAAATGTAATGGCGAAGCATCTATTGGCTAAAGGGATGGAGATCTAAAAACCAATGAATGTGCTGTAGCCTATTACGCAATCGGAGTATGTAAACTATATTAAATCAAGTGGAAAGAAGACAAATGTTCCTGTCTGAGAGAAGCGAGAAAATGTCTGAGGGGTTATTTTTTATCAGGGTCATTTGAAAAGGTGTGAAGCTCTGCCGTGCGCCTATTGTTCTCCTGCACGCCCAGTCCTATCACACCTGGTGGTGCAGGGCGACACCTGGTGGTCATTCAGTGGTACGGTTTTTTGCGTGTGTACTGCAGTTGGACCATACACGCTTGTTTCCATAAAATGGGAGAGGTCATGTAAATGCAGGCAAATGGCTCATGCAAATATGAAGGTATTGTCTACTGCGCTACTGCAGAGATCTGACTGAGTGCACCAATGGAAAGAAAGAAATGAATGAAAGAAATGATAACAACTTTCAAAAACAGAGTTACAGAGTGCTTTACAATAAAAACAATAATAAAATCATCAACATACAATATAAAACAAGATAGAATAATTGCAACAAATAGTTACAACAAATGTCATCAAAAATACGTTGAAAAATGCTTGAGGTATTTGTTTATTCAGTATAGACAAATGTACATTTCATAGCAGCAGTAGGCTACACGAACAAAACACAGTACAAAGAATAGTGCAAAATGTCAAACACAAGTGCTAACGTAAAAGTAAAAAAGTATGCCCTTTTAAGTACGTGCATGCATACAAGTGTGCAAACTGCAGTAAGGTGTGCAAATGTAGTTATGTTAAAAATATGTATAAGTAAGTAAGCTGTTTTTCACAAATAAATAAAGTTGGTTACTACAGGCGGTATAAAAACTACAGATGAAAGAATAAAACAATGGCAGACACCTGCGTGGCACAAACATGACAAAGGTTTCTGTACATTATATTTTAGCATGTTTAGATAAATGTCTTGTAAATGACCTTAAATTAGAGCATGTAAGAATAAAGGTGAGGGAACTGAGAAATGTTTGGTTTTATTGTACTGTAAATTGCTTACATCTGATTGCTTTAATTACAAACCCGCAGCAAGTATCGTTGTCGTATGAATGATTCTAGCACTGCTAGCACTGTGTCAGACCTTTGTGCAGAGCTCTTCACAGTTCCTAAATGCTTTTTGACAGTGTAAGCCACAGGGGCCAACAATACCTGGCAATTTCTCTCTCAGCCTTCTGGTGACCCTTTGATGATGGCTGCAGGATGTTATGGAGTGTATCGCTAAAGTCCTCAACTCTTTAAGGGACCTATGAACTGTAAACCTCTGAGTTCCTAATGACATTCTTAATTGGTCCTTCGTAATAAGCAGTTAAAGGTGAATATAATGAATTTACAAATAATGCTTACAAATAAAACATTTGGAAAAATGTGTTGCAAATCTCTATGCAAGTACATTGCTGAACTACCGCCTAGTTCACTGCTCAAGGTCCCAAAAATAAGGGGGCAAAACATTAAATAGGTCTACCTGAGTGCAAGAGAGTTGACTTATTAAGTGTTCAGTTAAAAGGTCATAGAAATGTCAGAAGCAGAGGTGATTGGAGAGAATCACAGGTTCAAAACAAAGGCCCTTTTCCTGGTTAAATAGCAATATAGCAATATGAGACTTCAGTAATGCAGTTGCATAACAAAGATCTATCATTTGTTTTGATCATACAAAGTGAAAGGAAACTTGTAGGCCAGGCTGTCTGGCTTTTAATTATTTTTTATTTTTATAGTAGCCCAATTGAGTTGAAAAATGATGCCATATTTGTCCCTGTGAAGGTATTTCTTAGCATTAGCAGCAGCTAACTGCACATGTTCATGTGGCAGTCATATATTTTTATCCTGGTAATAACGTAAATCTTTTTTTTAATTACAGAAATGCTCAGTATGCAGTGTACAGACAAACAGGAATGTCATTCTTTAAAAGTCAAAAGAACCTAAAGAGTCAAATTTTAAGACATGACAACATTAACTATTTAAATTACCAGGGGTCTTACACACATATAAATATAATAAGCAGCTGAATTACAAATAACATTCTTTAATCTATTATTTTGTTATCTTATATGACACCTCCTTGACTTTGCTGAGAGCAGACCAGCAATACTTTATAGATGGAGAAACAATGCTTATGATTTGTCTCTAATATGTCTATTATTTCACGTTTTCTTTTGTTGTGTTAATTTTCTAACACATAACTTCACAGCAATGCCCCTAGGTAGTCAGACACGATGACGTCAGTCCTGTCTGGCTCGCGCCAAGGGTGGGTGTGTGGGGGGGGGTATTGGAGGCGCGCGGGGACGCGAGAGAGAGGAAGGAGAAAAAAAAAAACCCTCAACCATCATCGACGCGCTGGCGGTGCGGGGTCACGAACTATGACCTTTAACAGAAGAAAACCAAAACAAATATTTTATAAAATAGCAGAGTGCCCTAAACTTGTGACCACCGTTCCTCGGAGGTAAGTCTCAGTCCCGGATTGAAAACCGTAGAAAGCTCTCCGTGATACCGGATGATAAAAGAGCGCAGCTAATCTTCCAGCTAGCTTGTTAGCCAGCCGATGCGGAGCTCCCTTCCTGCCCGACTCTGGCAACTCGGGATCCGGGCAAGGATCGTGACACGCTGAGCGCAGTCTGGCTACGCTGATATGCTTTACAAACTGTTAAACTAATTACTAATATGTGACACTACTGTCGACTTAACCTGAACACATTCCTGCATGACAGATCCAAGGGGAGAGACGGGTAGTGTCGGCTCTTGCTGCAGCCCTTGTTGCGTCTACTTGTATTAAGCTAGCTTAAACAGCTAACATTGGGAAGCTATAGTTGCTGCAGATGAACTCGACCCTTTTACCTTTGCCATCCCGGAGACATAAGTGGATTGAAATTACTACGACTTTGAATGTATTCACCAAAGCTGCATTTTTACATTTACTCTCAACACATCAACAGTCGTCCACTCTACTGTCTGGAAAGAAAATTGCTCTAATATATTTTATCATGAGGATTCATGTCCAGTGTTATTGGCTGACTGCCAGATTCTCCATTTTGTTTTGTGTTATGGGGAAGGAGGTATTGATAGGCATTCCGCTAAACCAATCGGTAAACAATATGAAGCAGCATGCTCCTCCCTTTGGTCAGGGAGCAAGTGGAGCTACTGCAGGCACATAAATCAGGTTTCACTTATGCTGTCATATGGTTTTCTTTATTATAATCCCAAATCAACAAAGACAGTCAAAACTGTCAAGTGTCAAATGCATTGTGGTCACTCACAATTGATGTATAATACATATGTTTATAGGTTTTCAAATACCAATAAACTGTGTTGGGGAGATGTCTATGGCCCTGATTTTGACTATGTACCATTAGGGGTATTACATTTGTATTGAAAAGGAATCCATGGATAGACAGTACTTTTATTACAGTGTTTCTCCGCTGATTTGATGCACTTCTGCCATCTGCGTTCAAATTCAGTGATCAATGGCGTTACTTTAAATGATTTGTGGTTCTTTTCACACAGTTGTCTTTGCTTTTTACACAAGTATCCCATATAAAACATGGTTTGCAAAACACAACATAAGTGCAAACACTCAGATTTCAGAGTTCACAATTTTCTGGTGTCAGCCAGTTCTCTGTGTGAAGATGCAGAGGTACAAAACTTTATGAAGTATGTATGAAGTCACATGTAAAGGGACACACTAAGGTTAGTTATCTGGCGAAAACCAGCTGTGATGTAGGGATGTGTATATAAGAGGGGGTACATTTCTATGGAGGGACATCAGTTGTCCATCTTTGTTGCACTGTCATATTGGTCAATGTGAGGTTCAGACTGTAGTGTAATCTGGTTATCAACGGTCTCTCAAATCTCAGGTCCAGGTCACACTCAGAGGTCATGGACTTGGCTTGTGGTGACATCACTGCAGTCATGCCAAGGCTGGATTTGTCAGACAAAATATTTACCACATTGTCTGAACAGGAAGAATATTACAGTAGGTGTGATGTGGAAGAAAATCTATTACCTGACGTTAATGACGGGCAAGATATGGAGCATGTTAATTTTATTTTCTGTTTTGTTTATCACCATTAAATGATTGCATGTGTGAACTTATGATTTGATGTACTATGCCGAAAAAGAAAGTTGCTGTCTTGAGTGAGGGTTTGTTTTGTGACAGCATTTTCTTTTTAGACTTTAACAATGCATCAAAACGATGGAGAAAAACCTGTAATCCCAATGAGAAATTGCTGTGCTACAGCAGCCAAGTCACACAAATCAGACAAAACGTCCCCGATTAAATCATCAAGAAGAAATAAACTTTCATCACAGATAAAACTTTGTATTTCAATCAATGTCATAATGCATCCTCGGTGATCCACCAGCACCAACATTATATTTATAAAACTGTCCCAGTGTTGGCCTGCTCTTCTGTGACAGTCTGCACCTTTGTGGTTGATTAATGTCTGTGGCATCTTTCCAAACAGACCTCACTAATGACCTTACATCATCATGACGACCAACCTGAATCTGCTCTCTCAGCAGAAAGTGGACTCTGAGCATGACGCAGAGGTGAGTGTACAGAGGGAGGCTTGTAATGATGTACTGTTTCCATATAACCCATATGAAGGCATTTTTTAATTGAAAATACTGTGGAGCTACTCTCGTTGGCTCTGTGGTTAGTGGATGTTGCCATAGAGACATACCTTCTGTAGACAGGTTCTCTAGAAAGGTCTGACTTGTACTTACATAAAGTGTTGTATGATAACATTTGTATGCTTTACACAGACACATAAAATGTATTTGTTTTGCAGACTTTCTGATTATAATTTGTATGTGTTTAAGCTTGTTGAAATACGTTTCAAATTGTAGGTGTCATCCTCTCCTTCAGACTCAGTGATGAGTGAGTCTCCACAGCGCTTTCAGGTCATCTCCACTGAGCCTGCCACAACACCACAGCAAATACAGGTAACTGCTGCACTCTTAACATTAGTTGGCTTCAGAGAACATGACACTGCTGCTGTCTGTTGATGTTGTCCTCTTTCGGCGCATTAGCAGCAGCTATGAACAAGTTGATGCTACAACATGTGACTTAGCTCTGCCGCCTTCAATGTCTCTCTCTTCTCTTTTTTTACTTCCCCATTGGTGCATGTTCATTTCCACCTCTCTCTCCTTCTGTCTCCCTCTTCCATCTCTAACACCCTCAGATTGTAACTGACCAGCAGACAGGTCAGAAGATCCAGATAGTGACAGCAATGAAGCCGTCCAGTGCTCCCAAGCAGCAGTTCATTCTGACTACGGCTGACAGCTCAGGGGCAGGCAAGGTTATCCTGGCCTCACCAGACAGCCACAACACTAAGCAGCTCATCTTCACTGCTGCAGACAGCCTGATGCCAGGAAGGATACAGGTACAGCTCCCCCCATAATATCTAATACCTGGTAGATAGCATGATAATACTATTGGCAATATCTTGGTCTTGATGTGTGTTGTTATTTTCAGACTGTGTTATAACCATGATATTGACATTGTGTTAAGGTGAAACAAAAGATTAATGGCCTGTGTTTGACTTTGCTTTTCAGATTGTGACAGATCCAGTGTCAATGGAGCGCTTGTTAGGGCAGTCAGGGGACTTGAGTCGACCGCAGCCAGTGGAGTACTGTTTGGTGTGTGGGGACAAGGCTTCAGGTACTAAAGCTTACAGCTGCATTACCTGGTGATGTGTGGATTCATATGCCTTTTGACTGATGTGTCCTGATGTCAAATCCAACAGTGTGTCAGCAATCGAATGTGCACCGAAGCACACAGTGATTCACACGCTCTGACTAGTTTCCTCTGTGTTCAGGGCGTCACTACGGAGCGGTCAGTTGTGAGGGATGTAAAGGCTTCTTCAAGCGGAGTGTGAGGAAGAACCTGACCTACAGCTGCCGCAGTAAACAGGACTGCGTTATCAACAAACACCACCGCAATCGCTGCCAGTTCTGTCGGTTGAGGAAATGCCTTAAGATGGGGATGAAGACTGAGTGTAAGTTTGCATCCAAATCCAGGAGATCATAGGAAAACATGTAGACAAAACACAAAAGGACCTTGTGTCTGCAGCAGCACTGAAGTGTCTTTCAGCAAGACACTGAATTTCTACTGGCATGCTGTTCTGCACTTGTGGGGGCCATCACTTTTATTATTATTATAACCATTCACTTGTAACCATTAGAAAGAAGTAAATACATTTTGTCTGCTTGCTGTTTATCCTCAGCTGTCCAGAGTGAGAGAAAGCCCATTGATGTATTGCCCAGAGAGAAGCATACCAACTGTGCTGCCTCCACCCAGAAGATCTACATTCGCAAGGACCTAAACAGTCCGCTCATCGCCACGCCAACCTTTATCTCCGATACAGAGACCGATGGCTCCAGGTCAGTGGGAATCAGATCTACAGACAAACCTCAGGCCTGGGCTCTGTGCGTTGTTCTGTCTCTCAGCTGTTGATGTCGGTGTTGTGTGAGCTGGTTTTTGAATGATGCTCTGTGTCATGTGCAGATCCAGCCTGCTGGACCAAGGGATGCTGGTTAATATCCAGCAGCCGGTCATCCAGAGTGATGGAACTCTGCTGCTGGCCACTGACTCAAAGGTACAGCTGTTACTGCAGTAACCGTAAATATAATGTCTGCCTGTTCTGCTGCTGTCCGTCTCCTTCTGCTCCTTGTAATATAAGTGTGATCCTTGAGGCGGAAATGTTGTAAGGTTTTGTTGCCCTTGCATTGTGAGGCTGTTATATTTGGTGCTTAGTGTGACAGGATAAAATAAAGAGGTGTGAGGTTGAAAAACTGTGAAGCTGGGAAGACACTGTGCGTTTTTTATTTATCTTGTACGTTGTGTTAACGTCAAGTTTTAATCGGCCTTTCTGCACGGCCAGAACCTGCGACTTTTATGCTTACACTCACTGTACAGATCAATTCATCGGTTTCGTCCATTGACAATTCCAATAAAGTTTATTCAAACAAGATAAACGTGTCTTCAATGTTGACAAAAAAAGAGAAAGGAAGCATTACTTGCAATTCTACTATGAATGGAAGAAAAATATGGAGCTGCAGATGGCTGGAAGATGCTGTCTGTTCTGCAGCAAAGTTTAGTTTTATATCAAAGCAGTCTGAGTCAAGACTACAGTTTTAGCCACAACACGTAAAATATTTCTCCAATAAGATTAAAACCAGCTCACTACAGTTTATAACGGATCAGACAGCAGCCATGAGGGACATCGGACAGGGAAACTGCTCAAACTGCAAAACAGCCGACCAAAATTTCTGACCTGCCAGAAATCCACTTGCAGGATCGTTGATTGTTCAGGCCATTAACCCCCCCCCCCCCCGATTCTAAAATTAGTCGGGGTGATCAATTCGGGGCTAAGTCTGGCTTAATGTGTCTACAGTGTCTACACTGTAAGGCAGATTGTTTGTATTTTCAGTCTTTATTTATCCTTTTAATATGTTTTAAGAAGCATTCCTTTTTCAACACATTTCAGTGCTTTGCTCCAGTTAAGGACACCCTATTTTGTGTCTAAATTGGATCCCTGTTCAGCTAACCTATTTGATGGAAAATAATGTGCATTGTTTCATTTGTCCTCAGATGGAGTCTGGGCAGGGGGACCTGGGGACACTAGCCAATGTGGTGACATCCCTGGCCAACCTTAGTGACTCACTAAAAGAGAATCTAAACAATGGTGATACCTCAGACAGCCATCATGAGGGGCAATCTGCCAGCGAGATAACACGGTCAGTCAGCAGTGCACAGAGAGGAAGGGAGTGTGTTTGTGAGAGGTATCTGCAACATCTCGTCACTCACTTTAACAGGCCCTCCTCGAATTCTCATCTTTTCTTGGACAGTCTTGTGTCAAGTTAGTGGCCTCTTTGGAAGCAGATTATTTAAAATGGAACAAAAAAGAGATTAAAATGACAGAACAAGGACTTTCTCAAGGGTTGTTCTTCTTACTTGTAATGTATATACTGTATATTTTGTAAAGAAAAATCTGTACTATTTTACCCATTTTGACCAGAAGACTACAGTTATCCAAACTAATTGGCTTTCAGATGTTGTAAGAAATAATAATTAACCTGATAAATATATAAAAGCAGACATTTACCTCACTTTCTTGTTTTCATATGTACATTTAATGCAAGTCAGTCACGTTAAGTATTGGATTGTAATATCTGCAATGATTTTACCACTGGCATTAGCCTATTGTAGGCATTTAGATAGCTATTCAAAAATTTTTTTTATTTATTTAATCACTGGTTTTATTTTATTTTATGCGTCATACTCAAGTATACATACAATTATTAAAGAAGGAGACAGGTATCTATGTTGCAGAGAGTTTTCTGTCAAATCAATTCATTTAAAGGTGTGTGTGTGTGTGTGTGTGTGTGTGTTGTGCACAGTGCCTTTGACACCCTGGCCAAAGTTTTCAACCCACCTGAAGTAGGGGTCAGACAGAGTTTGGCAGAAAAGTCGCAGTGTGTCAGTGGAACAACCATCCAGCTGATTGGTCGAGACCAGGAGACCCCCATCATTGAGGTGGAAGGACCACTGCTCACGGACAGCCATGTCGGCTTTAAGGTGGGTGGAGTCAACTCATACAGCTAATGGCTCAAATAACAGACATACTTAACTCACATTGTTAATACTTAAAGGATAAAACATCTTTCCTTTAATAGGGAATGGGAATCCTGAGAGAATTCAAGACCCACAGTGTTGTGAAACTACAAAAAAATGTATTCACATAGCTACATTGTTCAAAAGAACCTTACACCCTCAAGGTCTTTGCTGTATATTTAAGACTTCTCCATCAAAACATACTGAACTTTATTGTCAAGTGCAATTGAGACACTTGTTTGTGTTTCTATTACTTTGGCATTAATCTGTAGGTAGTCATTTGTCAAACATTTTTTAAATAATTTCCGTTCCTATGCCCTTCTTCTGTGTCTTTTGCTCTCTGTCTAGCTGACCATGCCCAGCCCCATGCCTGAGTATCTGAATGTACACTACATCTGTGAGTCAGCATCCAGGCTTCTCTTTCTCTCCATGCACTGGGCGCGCTCCATCCCTGCATTCTCGGCTCTTGGGTGAGACTTAAATTAGAGTGTTAAGCCCCTTTCAGACACAAACCCTTTCACGTTAATCTGATGGCAATTCAACACGCTGGTCTCATGTCTGAATGAGCACCCTGGTCACTTGGATGTAAAAGTTACAACGGCAATCTTACAAGGTCAGACCAAGGAACATTTCTGAATGACAAAATCACTTTAACATCTTGATGAATCCAGCATTGTTGCGTATTCCATGTCTGAAAAGGGGCTTTAGGAAACACCATAACACTGCAAGCTCCTATCTATGTACAGTATATAACCTTATGAACACTACTGGAATGCAGTGCATTACTGTCTATCTACATGGTCACACTTATCTTTTTTAATCTCTGTCTCTCTCAGTCAGGAGGCAAACACCAGTTTGGTGCGAGCCTGCTGGAATGAGCTCTTTACTCTGGGTCTTGCTCAGTGCGCTCATGTGATGAACCTGTCGACCATCCTCACTGCCATCATCAACCACCTCCAAAGCAGCATCCAGGACGGTATGGACCACAGACCTCGTCATCATTTCTCAGTAGGACACACACATATAAACAGGAGTCAAGATATGTGTTTTTGTTTGTTGTTGTTACCATAACAAACTAGGCCTAAAGCATAGAAGAACTACTGGGGAGGAGTGTAGATACGTTTTCTCCTATTGCTTCATTCATTCGTCAAGCGCTTGTGGCATCGTAGGCATTGTTGTTACCACTCTATTGTTACATATTCCAGTATTACAGCCCCAGATGGTGCTACATCATTGTTTTTTTGTCCATGTGTCACACATGATGGCTCAGATACCACAGATTGAAGTTCGATGTAAATTGGAGAACTACATGTCAAACGAACTTGACAAAATTTGTCATTAACTAACAGTTATGGGGAATTGTAACTTTTGATGATGTTGACATGTTTTTTTGTTGTTTCTCTCAGTGACTTTCCCAGTTAGATAAAACAACAACAAAAAAAGTAAATTATGAATCTTGATATATCAAACTGGGCATTTTCTTCCCTCTCAGACAAGCTTTCAGGAGAGAGGGTGAAGCAGGTGATGGAGCATATTTGGAAGTTCCAGGAGTTCTGTAACAGCATGACGAGGTTGGATACTGACAGCTACGAATACGCCTACCTGAAGGCTATAGTGTTGTTCAGCCCTGGTGAGTCTGCTCAGAGGAGTGTTACTTTTTTTTTTCTTTCTATCAGTCAAATAAAAAGAATTCCACGGGAAGAGTGAAAGTGATTTGAATAAATTACCGTTTTGTGTGTGTTTTACCTATCAGATCACCCCAGTGTGGACAGCGGCGGGCAGATTGAGAAGTTCCAGGAGAAAGCCTTGATGGAGCTGCAGGACTACGTGCAGAAGACCTACCCAGATGACACCTACAGGTACAGTCATACCCTCCAATCTAACCAGTCAGCTCAACCTCTCCACCATAGTGGTAGTAGTAAGACACAGTGAATTAGAGGTGATCGTTTATGTAGTTACATCTTCACAATAATACTTAATTTCCTTAATTGAGTACTGCCTACCTGAAAAATATCCTTTATTCCTTGATAGCTTAAAGTACGTAGCAGTGATTCCCAACTGACAGGGCTGTTGGCGTACATCAGACAAAATAAGTTGTGAATCACTTGTATAGAGGACTTAATTGTCTGGGACTAAATGCACATTAAGGAAAAGGAGCTTATAAGAACATCTTATTTGCAAAAATAAAAAACCCAAAGTAAACACAAGATATCAAGATGACTTTGCAGGGACTGCTGTGTGTTTATTTCCCCAGGCTTACCCGTATCCTGACTCGTCTCCCAGCCCTGCGCCTCATGAACTCCAGCATCACAGAGGAACTCTTCTTCACTGGCTTGATAGGCAACGTCTCTATTGACAGCATCATTCCCTACATCCTCAAGATGGAGACGGCTGAGTACAACAGCCAGGACAGCCCATCACTCCAGCACCCAGAACTGTCGAATTAAAGATCAGTGAGTCTCCACTTCAGGTACTGTCTCTGTCTCTCGAGGGGTCTACTGTTGAACCCCGGTCCAAAATCCTGCAGCAGCCCCTTTGTTTTCTAACGATGCATTGTGCAAAGTCATTCAGGAATCCTTGGTAGATTAGGATAAACTGGCATTGGAAAGCCAGGATGACACTTGGAATGTTTTCTGGAACTGAAGCAGTGTGGTAATCTTGAGTTTCTGGCCTAAACTCAGTCGCTCTGAACTGAACGAAAAAGGAATCCTCTGCAGCTGCAACTGTGCTCATCTCCTTTAAAGCACTTCAAGCTAATTACATGTGAACTTTATTTTCTGAGCTAAGCCTTTCAAATAGTTTTAGTCTTATCTAAGCCTTACCATGCTCTCATGTTGATCACATACATCATTTAGCACTAGCTGTTGTTGCAGATATCAGAAGCCCAGTCTGTAATCTAAAAATCAAAATGTGGAAGTGGAATTTCACCTATTTAAAAAGTCTAAAGTCGTAAGACTAAAGTAAATCTGAGTACTTACTTTAAAAGTGTACTTTGAAGCTGTAAAATATTTGTTTATTGGTATTTATTTGGGAACATTGGTGCAGTATAAACTGGTATTTTTAATGGCTGTGCTGTTAAATTGAGAATTCAGGCTATTACAAAGACTAAATATGACTTTTCTGTCATACAACAAGGAATTAAAACATGCTTTGTAATAATTTTCTCTCTTTTCAGTTTTGAAACTGACAGACTGAATTTCCTAGAAGGTGTGAGACATTAATGTACAGTTCTTTATTTTAAATAAATGTAAATAATAGTTGGAATGAGAACTCCAGTCAGGTACAAGAATTAACTCAAACCTCAATTAATTTATCCTTAATCTGTATTCATATGGACCGGCTATCATAGCATTGAGCTACCACATTCTTAGCTCGTTACAACACCACCAACGTCTGATTTCATTCTGTCTTTCGGTTTCACTTTTAACTCACATTCATAAAGTCACATCAGCCAAACTAGCCAGTTAAATTGACCACATGTCTTTTTTTATACTGACATCTCAGAGATTTTAGGTTTGGGAGTGTTTTTATGTTTAGGTACAGTTAATTCTGGGTTATCATGAACACGTTGCTAATAATAACCTGTGCAATCACCTCATCACTTTTCCCTTTATGACAATCAATTATATGTTACTTTCTTCTGTCCCATCAGTGTCATGACTGTTCCTCTCCATCTGCATTTTGTATGTGTATTTATCAATGGCAATGATTTCTTTTAAGGAATTAGATTATCTTAAAGATTTTTGGTTCAGAGATGTTACTTATGTGTAGCTATGCTACTGTTTTTGTACCTGTGTTTGCATTTGTACTCTAAGTGCACATCAATCAGCTTTTGTGGCGTTCCACTGTGTTCATGCTGACTAAAACTTTGTGTTTTGTATGTTTTCTAAAAACTTTAATTTGTTGTGAACAAATTAGCTTGTTGCATACTAAGTGTACTTAAAGTACTTTTGGGCAGGTTTCCCTGATTTAAAAAAAAAACGAGATTTTGTGGGAAGCCAATCTCGAGTGCATTGATGTCTTGAAGACCATATGGAGATGTGCATCGGCTCACCCACTTGTATAATGGTTCAGAATAAGCATCCACAGCAACATGAATGATAACTGGGATGTAAAGAAGTCGACAAGGAATATGTCTTGTGAAATAAATGTCAATTGTAATATTTGGGTTTAAAACCCATACAGACTGTTTGTAAAGGCACTGTTGTGAAATGACCTTTGTACATGTAATTTCATAAAAATGAGTGCATGTTGTTTTTAAGCCAGGTTTTATAATCTTGTGGCTGTCTGCCCTAATAAGGAGCATCATTATAATTTTTATAGTGCATTGCAGTGCATGAAGAAGTTGCTTAAGTGCATTTTATTAAATGCTGTATGACAAATGTTAATTTAAATGTTGTGGCTTTAAAATATTTACCATGAGCAGCTCCCACATTAGAGGATATTAGATGAGAAAAGATTTTTTTTCAGCTTTGTGGATTAAGTATCCTATGGTTAAAATTTTATACTGTGTTAATGTACTTTGTTTTTTCTGCTCATATACAATGTATTTCTTCAAACATTGAGATCGAGAAATTCAAACAACATTCACGTTTTGCTCAAGTCTGTCACAACCCTACATTTCTACCTCACACCGATAAAGATATAAAACAAATGTATTAACGACTGAGCTCCTGTATCAGCATTCCAGTCTCTGAGACTGGTTTCTCTGAAGCCACACGTTATAAAAGGAAATAAACCATTATGAAATATGACTGAGTCTGTTCATGCTGAAAATGGAAGGCAAGAAGAGTTTCTGTTACATGTTAGCAAATACCTGGATATTACAGCTAGAGTGAAACTGTCTGACCAGTGAGATTTGATGGGGTTTTGCCAGAATCCCCTCTCTTCACACCAGCATCACACCAGTTTTTCCTCATCAATTAAGTGAAATAAGTCTCTCTAACTAAGCAGATGCTACTTCTGTAATAAAGTTCTCCAAACACTACTGATGTAGCTTTTGTAATGTAGAAACTGAGTCTCCCATTAATTAGCTTGGAAAGATGTGGGAAAACTACTTGTCAGAGAAACTCGCTGTCAATATATACATCAAGGTTGTCGATATCGTATGCTACTGCTCTCTGAACAACTCGAAACTTAAATTCATTGTAAAGTTTTACATTATTCTTGTCAAAGACGCCATTCATAATATGAGATGTGTCAGCAAAAAGCCAAGACTTTTTTAACGGATGTGGACTCTTATGTCTGTCCTCCAAAGACCCAGGAAACAGAAAAGCTATGAAACGCATTGACCTACATATATATTTGAATGTGTTAGGATCCCCTTCTAAACCATTAGAAGTAAGAAGTCCGAAGTGGCTTTCTACTGTTTAACTCTTTCATTTTTCCTTGAATTGTTTTATTTTATTTCACATTTGTCTTTCTTCTACAATGTTACACTGGTAAATACTGTTTCTACACGATGCATGCAGTATAATCATACTTGTCTATGTTCTTGTGGAAACAACCAACTGCCTGCCTGGTCGCTCCTCGGTTGCTCGGGTGACAACGACTTTCAAACGTCATCAAAAGGCGCCTCTCCGTGTACCTGTGCGACTCCAGGCGTTGACTGTAGTGCTTTCAAATGGTACTTTGTAAATGAATTAAAAAAGGACTTTAAAATGCCTATGAAAGGAAGGTTTCCCGTCAGGAGGACTCTGGAATACCTCCAGAAGGGCGACATCATCTTTAAAGACAGAGTGAAGATCATGACGGTCAATTACAACACACATGGAGAGCTCAGCGACGGAGCAAGGTCAGAGCTAACAACAGCTAGCTAAAACACTGCAAATGTGTCTCAAAAGCATGTTGAGTACCACCACCACCACTTTTATTCCAGTTACCTAAAAACAGGTGGCGGCAGTGTACATGTATAATCTCAGTTTCACATTATAATATTTAATATAATACATGTACTTAGCTATTACTATCAAAAGTGGCATGGACTTAAATGTCAGTGTTGTGATTATAGGGCTGTAACTAATGATTATTTCCATTATCTACAATTGTGCCGATTTATTTTTCAGTTAATTGTTTGGTCTATAACATGCAATTCACAATTTCCGACGTCTTCAAATTTCTTGCTTTGCCTGAAAAACAGTCCAAAACCCAAAGATATTCAGTTTCCTATTATAGAAGACAAAGCAGCAAATTTTTAGATTAGAGAAGCTGGAACCAGAATTGTTTTGGCATAAGCGATAAATCGATTATCAAAATTGATGCAAATTAATATTCTGTTGATTGACTAATAGTTAAATCCACTAATCTTTCAGCTTCTATTTGTTTAGTTGATTTTACCCCCAGATTAAGTCTTCTAGGTAGCAAAAGTGTACATGCATAATTCTGTGAATCTTTTAAGTTTTGAATTTCATATCATAACAACTCATAGAATTCATGTAAATAATTATTACAGAAGATAATTACATGAGGCAATGTTCAAAGATCATGAGTAATGTGGACATTTTTTAATTTTCATGGTTAGATCAACTAACTTAAGAAAACTCACTTAAGTGCATCCTTTAAGACCGTTGTTATGACAACTGATAAGTAGGGTAAATGAAATCCTCATGGTTTGGTCCATTCAGAACCTAGAAACATTTTGAAAAGTCGAATGCATCACTTGTGTTGAAGTTTGCGTCTCAGAAATGCACTATTTCATAGAAGTCAGACCGCCTGTTATGTGAAGCTGTTCTGAAACTGTGTACTTTCTCCCTGTGTTTTGCAGAAAGTTTGTGTTCTTCAATATACCTCAGATTCAGTACAAAAACCCGTGGCTCCAAATCATGATGTTCAAAAATATGACACCATCGCCGTTCTTGAAGTTCTACCTGGGTGTGTAGCCTTACACTGTTGTTTGACCTGTATTATTATTATTATTATTATTATTATTATGTATTGTATTTCTAGTTTGGGCTGATCTCCTCTGTCTCTTTTGCAGACGATGGGGAGCAAGTTGTGGTGGACGTGGAAAGGAAGGACTACAAACAAATCTCACAACATGTGAAGAAGATTTTGGGCAAATCAGAGTAAGATATTGAGAGTTATTGAGTTCAGTGTGGACCATGTTTTATGACACCTACATGACTATATTTGTTTGTGATTAGGGCTGGGGGATATTAAATAAATCACATATTAGATACTTTTGGTAGAATTTTTAAATTTCACTTTTTCACTCAGTTAACTTATGAAAACTGTATCACTTAATTGAAATTCATCCAGGTAAAGATAACATGTAAGCTCTATCACAACAATCTATTTTACTGCTTTTCAAATGTCAAAATGTCTGCTGTGAAAAAGGCCCATTCCTGCAGTGACCAGATGATCTATAGATTTATTTATCTTACTCCCTGTTTACAGAGAAGTGTTACAAGCAGAAGCTCAAGCCAAGATGCAGGCCTCCAACCCCGCTAACTTTGGGCCAAAAAAGTACTGTCTGAGGGAGTGTATCTGTGAGGTGGACGGCCAGGTGCCGTGTCCTGGCACCACGCCGCTCCCCAAGGAGATGACGGGCAAATATCGTGCCCAGATGGCAGCGTCACAGGAGTGAGAAACTGTTGTAGATTCACTGGACAATATTATGGTATTGTGATATTAGGTTTGATTTTGTACGATTACATAAAAGGACTACCACATTGCATATTTTGTTGTAAATATGTGTAACTAAATGGGTCCCACTATGCTATGTGCATTGTGAGATCGTCACTGGCTGGACTGAGACCTTACAGTCCACCATAAGCAGCAGGAACCTACCAACACATGACTTCGTTTGGACAGTGAATGCTTTGGTCCAGGTTTGGATAACTTGACGTCACACCTGGTGTTTGTACATGATGCCACTTGGTTGAAGAATCCACACATCTGGATGTGATCCACATCTAGCACAGTGTCAACGCTGCAATGTAAACATTCAAATAAATAAAAAAAATAATTTGCCTGTGTGGCTGTAGTTGTCATTATGTACACATTAGGAAAATCTAAATCCTAAGAAATCATAACCACAAAATTTTCATGCAAGAGGCAGGGTCAAGTTGAGATTATTAGACGCAGGGTCCCAAAATGTGACAAGAACGAGAAATAAACATTTTACAGAGACAACTTTTTTTTATTGGTGCAGAGATGGAATTTCCTAAAGTTAATAAATTGACGTCTGCGTGTCCAAAATGTTTTAATTGTGCAATTATTGTTTTAAATGCAGAGACGTTACCCAAATTAGCTCAAATCAACTGCTTACACACATTAAGAAGCTCCTCAAGTCACAAAACATTTAGTGTCACACATTTGGCTTAAAATCTGCGGACGTCACAGATAAGCAGTGTGAGATCAACAGACGGCACAAAACACTTTTTGTCCACAAAGAGAAATGTGGACATTCTGACTGACAGGAAAGCACTATGACAAATTCATGTAAGGAATTAGCAGCACTGTGAGTGATAATACTTGCTGGCATTCATGTAGTGTTAATTTATCTGACCAAAAAAAAAAAGTCTAAAATGTTGTTTTGACCTAAGAATTTAGTTGATCTTGCTGTGTGCCTTTAGCAAATAGTGTTTAGTATGTTCATGGTGAGTGCTGTGTGGATGAACTTCGACTGGACTTCTTAAATTAAACCACTGAACGGATAACATGCTTTACATACAGATCTTGGCCGACAGCATGGAACAGCAGCGACGTGTTGAGAGATTTTATCAGTACGTCCAAATGTATAAAAAAAACGAAAGCAGGGAGACAAGCTCGATAGAAAGACCAGCGTCAAACACGGACATGAATCATGCAACCCAAGTGCTCAGTTGGATCAGTCGTGCCACTGTAAACAATAAGATCACAACCTTTAGGGATTGCACAGTAGGACGTGGAACATGCTTTGTTCACTTGACTCGCTGTGGCATTTAAGACGCTTTAAAAAACAAAAAAAACAAAAACTAAAATGCAACCATGCCGAAGCCAACATGACACAGGCAGGATGCAGAAAAATGCAGAGGATTAATGAAGCGAAACTGCTTGAGTAAGACTTTCATCTAAACCATGCAGACACACAGAGAAAAGGTTAACAGGTTCATCTGAATTCAGTTTTACAGAAAAAGCTACTTTCAGTGAAACAGAACTGAACAGGTGTTAGAACAAATACTTCTTCAATTAAAGATTAAAAGCTTTTCCTTGTGATAATGTCAACATAGTCCGTATGAGTGACAGGCACATAACAGGAGCAACAAGAATGGCTTGATTCTGTGTAATGTGCCTTTAATTTCCCTCTTATAAATCTATGACACAAAGTGGTCACAGACTCTTTGACGACAAGTGGTGCAAGTCTGTTATTAGTAATTTAAGCCTGTGATTAAATTTGAATATATAACAATTTATTTATGTCAGCCCTGTGATTGACTGGCGACCTATCCAGGGTGTACCCCACCTCTCGCCCAATGTCAGCTGGGATCAGCTCCAGCCCCCCGCGACCCTCTAAGAATAAGCGGTTATTGATAATGGATGGATGGACAATTTATTTAATGATCAGTTTCCTTCAAACATTAGGCTGCCCAAATATGGTCATAAAAGTCAACTTCCATTTGTTTCTCATTAAATTATCAGATGGGTATTTTGTGTTGTTAATGGCCCAGTTAGGACAGTAATGCATGGTTTGGGTCTTTGGTATTAGTTCAATGAACGGCAGGGATTTCAATTACCACATATAAACTAAAGTTGTAGGTACAACAACAATGTGCCTCTAATATCAATGGAATTAAAGGGGAACTCCACCGATTTTACACATCAAAGTCTGTTTACAGGTCTTGGTCTGAGTACTACTGCAAATGTGAAAACAATTGTTTAAAGCCTTTTGTGGCTCCAGAGGGAGCTGCGTGAAATCTGATGAATTTCCTCACAAGTTTGTGTCACAAGTGTTTGTGTCACAAGTTTGAAGAAAAAAAAAAATTTCTGTGTGAAGTTAGAAAGAAGGGAGCTTATCAAATCTCTGTAGCCCGCTTGAGGCTAGCAGCTCGAGGATACATTAGCCACTACTAGCATAACACACCCGAATCTCTGACCGAACTGTCAGCCATCCAGTTACATTTTGGGTAATGTAGGTGCCAGGTTTTGACAAAGAAGAAGAATGCGTGGAATAGGAAAGATACTTTTTTTTAAAAAAAACTGTCCATGAGTCCGACAATGTTATAGGAGTGCAATGCTAATGCGGTGGAGTACTCTTTTACCTTCATTTGGCAAAAAACGCCCTAGAAACAATTTATTATTCAACCATAGATTTTATGAGGAGCATCAATTGCTTCATGGCTCCAATTTGTTCACCCTTAGCCATGACTACATTTTGACTTTGTTCATAGCTTCTGCCAGAGAGATTACAGACTACTGACCTCTAGTACATATTTGATTTTGGGACTAACCTAATCTTTTTGTGGTGCAGCAGACCTCACCCAAACTAAAACTAGTGGGCTCATTAGTCATGTAAAGTGAGCAAGCCTTGCAGGACTTGGTAAGTAGCAGATAATCAGGGGTGGTTTTGAGGGAAAGGTGTCAGTGCTTCTTTTTCTTCTGTTCCTGTAAGGTGTGCTGTAGCTCTCGGAGGTTCTCTGACAGGAGCTCCACCTCGTCAAGACGGCCGCTGAGCTTGGCGTCAAAAATGTAGGCCCTAATGTTGTCAATCTGCTGCAGCAGCAGTTCCTCCTCTATCATGTCTACATCAGGCAATACCTCATCGTCATCGTCCCCGTCAAAGGGGTTGGTTGAGACTCCTGGAGAATTCCCAGAGGCCTCCAGGAAAGGGTTACCTGTGTCATCCTCTTCCTCAAAGGGGTTGCCAGGTACGGTCTCAGCCTGTTTGTCCTCCTTGACGTTTTCATCTTCCTCGAATGGGTTGTATTCTTTCTTACCATTGGTTACCTCTTTGTGTTCCCTCTTTATGTCCTCAAAGAAGGGATTGGATGGATCCTCCTCAATGGGAGTAGAGTCCTCCTCATCAAAAGGGTTAAGGGGAGTGCTGTTCTGTCCTTCGCCACCAGGGGGGGTCACATGCCCCCCTAGGCTCCTCAACCTGGGAGGTGACTCCTCCTGGCTTGTGAGAGCAGGGAACGCTCTTACAGAGGATGGACTCCTCTCAGCTTTAGGAGTCAGGTCCTCTGCTGCAGTGTCTTCCTCTCCTTGGAAGCCCCCTGCCGGACTGATATCCAGAGACCTTTCCCAGGTGAGGGAAGGCTGGGTGGAGCCCACAGTGGGGCACCAATGCTCCCTCTCCTCTCTTTCCCGGGCTTCCAGACGATGGAACTCCCCCTGCTGCAAGCTCTCCTCCGCAGCCAGCTTCTGGGAGAGCGCGATGGCCAGGCTGGTCTGCTGCTGGTCGTATTCATCCTGCAGCTGGCGCAAGTTCTCCTCCAACATGGCTACCTCATCTGTCCTCTTGGCCTCACGTGCCTGACGAAGGAATGACTGTATGTTCTCAATCTGCTGCAGGAGCGGGTCCTCCAGCTCGCTGCGTGAATGGGCGGAGTCTGCAGAGGGCAGCCAGCCACCAGCTTTGGTCATGCGTGGAGCTCTAGGGGCCTGCGGCATCTCTCCGTTGGTACTGGGAGGTGGACGGTTTTTCTCAGACTCCTGCCTCCTCTTCAGGGTCTCCTGAGCTGCCTGTTGAGCACAGAAAATATACAAAGTATAAACATTTAGTAACTTATTATGTGTGCGGAAAATCTACAGAGACGTATCGGTACACAATCTCACCAGTCTCTCTTGTTGGACTCTCTTCTCTTGCTCCTGTTTCCTCTTTTCTTTCAGCTCTTCATATTTCTCCTTAGTGGGTAAAGACATGAGACCTAACAGCTTCTCCTAAAACAGGGAGGACAGGAAGAATTCAGGGAAAGAAAGGATCAAAGGAGACAGACATATATAGAGAAATACCGTATAAATTTAACAGAATGATGATTGGAATGATTTATTTCTCTAGGGGAGGTGGGCTGATTTCAATATTACTTATGCTGTGAAAATCAGAGATTATTATCAAGTCTGGAGAGCACATGTCCTTTTTTTCCCTCCCATCCCTGTAATAATTACAGCAATTACTTATTTCGTTGCCCAACTCACCGCATAATATTTATTATGCCCGAATGGTCTGAACTTGGTCTCACCTGGACAAATAGCGTGGCTGTATAGCGGATCATCCTCTGCAGCTGGAGGGCCTTTGGATGCGGTGGTGGATCATCTTTTGCTCCTAGTGTTAAAATCTTCTTACTGAGAAGAAAACACACAACTCCATGTGATCTTTTTTAAAAAAGACAATCATGACGGAAGACTTCTGTTCAATTCAGAAAGACTCATTTAGGACTGACGTCTACCTCAGGGCATCGATTAGTTCGTAGTATTTCTGTACTTCCAGTCTCAGTCCACCAGCAGTGTCAAGATTGTATGTGGTTTCTCCGGCACTGTGAAAGGCATGCAGCCATGGTGGTAAGCAACAGGCTCTCAAATCAAAAGATCCAAAGATTATTTCTCATATCAGAAATGCTTATTAAATAACTACTTTTTTTTAAAAATGGGGCTTACTTGAGAGACTCAGCCATTCTGATGTATTCTGGAGCCCTTTCATCCACCTTCTCCATGCACATCCTCAGCCTCTGAGAGGAAGACAAGTTTGGAGCAAGTAAACAACAGGAAACCCCAAAAGACAAACACTGAATGACGGGAAGGATACAACAGTGTAAACTCAAGGCAGCTTGAAAAGAATACACAGAATTGACGCACTACAAGTGGGAACAGAAGAAGAGACAGATTGTGAAATACACAGTGAGGCTTCAGTGTTAACTATGAGATAGTTTGATGCACCAACCTCGTAAAGTTTCACTATATCCGGCACGTGGTCCTTCTCTTCCAACTTCTGCTGTATCTTCAGCAGTGTGTCCATACAGTGGTGACAGCAGCGAATCTTCTCGTCGTCCTTTTCCTCCAGCATGGAGGTAACGCTGCTCAGGCTGCTGATGCTGCCTCTCCTGGAGCCCATCCCACTGCCACCGCCACCGCCACCTCCTGCTGGGGGAGACTGGGACTGAATGGGGCTCCCAGGTACACACAGGGCCTCTCGTGTCCCATTAATCAGCTTTTCTGTGAACAGACAAAAGGCGAACATTTCACAACATTGAGACACATATGGCAAAACTTGATTTCAACTAGATATCTGATGATTTCCTCTAGTTTGCAAGGGTTTTGTGCATACGTACGAGCCAAAGGTAATGGGACAAATTCCATGCACCTCCTACACATGATGGACCCGCAGAGGCGACAGTGGTGCCGCCTGTTCCGGATGTTGAACTTGTTTCCACAGTCGGGACAGAACGGGACATCTGAGTCATTCACCCATGACACCACTGACTTCTCAATGGCTATAAAGGAGGATGAACACTCATTAATTTATATTAAATAAATAATATTTACACACACTGAGAGGAGGCAGACTTGTGATGAAAACACATGGACAAACCTCTGATTTTGGCAGCATCTGAGTTGGTCCTGTCAAACGATGTCAACTGAAACGACAGTTTTCATGTTAAATGAGTTGACACAGTTAAGCCAATCTTAAGTGTAATTTCAACAACAGCAGGAAGAAAATGATGGTGTGAATGAGTTGTGATTTGCTATTGCAAACACACCTTTTCAAGTCTGATGATGAGCTTGTTGACCTCAATGACATAGTGATCTATCCTGGCTGCCCGGTGTTTTTTGAAGAAGTCCAGGTGACTTCTGGCTGCTCCTGCAAAAGCAAAGAGAAAGGAAACCATAATTGGTTTCTTGCTGCTTAAAGGCCTCCTTAGTCACTCTTATAAATAATTATCTGATTTTATCCGAATGCTATGACAAAGCAGTCCAGTTTTCCAGTCTCACCCAGTTCCTGAGGCTCCCACATGTAGGGGTCCACTCCACCATAGTAGAAGGACTCATAACTGCCTGTATCTGGTCTGTCATCTCCATCCCTTTTCAACAGCTTGTCCTTGGCTTTCTTTGCCTTCTGAACCAAACCTGCGCACAAAGACAGTTAGGACACAACTACCTCCATGTGTGGAAAATGCAGAGAGGATATTATATACACATGAGCTGATTTATGTGTCATGCAAGAACATCCACTAACTTCCAGTTTCATTATCAGTCTGAACAACTAGATACAGATCAGAGAGCTAACCCCCTTTCATGTCTCTGTTTCCAACCAAGATTCTTCCTCTCTACGTTAGCTAGAACGTGATAGAACTCATATGGCATTGTGGCTGTGAGTGGAGTCCACAAGTACAATAAATGAGACTCACTTTTGAGCTGTCCTCTAACATGGCGGTCATCCCCAGAGTGCTCCTCTTCATAGTGGTCTTGGAGTTGGTAGAATGACTGAAGGTCCTTCAGGCACAGTGGGCAAAGAAAGCCCTCCTTCACTTCACCTGTGCCCTCAAAGGGGGGTGGATAACTGGAGGCCATGACAGCGGTCGGCTGTGTTGTTGGAGAAGAGATGCAAGGTGAGAGATTCTTGCTTCGGTCCACATGTCACGGGGTGTGAGACCCACCCCATATTAGCTCCATCACGCCAGAGAAAAACTTGGGATACTGAAGAGCAGGACAAAGCAGATTGAGGCTACATATATTTAACAAAATCCATACATGAAATTCCAAAACCTTTGTGGGATTAAAATGTGTACCAACTTGCCCAAAAATCCAACACAAATTTAAACATCTATTCTGGTTGAAATGTGAATTTCAACCAGGCTTGGTTATTTATTTGTGCAAACTTAATAATGCATCATTCACTGCAATGACACAATGTGACTTATATGTGATTAAAACATGGGAGGCATGAGTGACAGGGCAGCGTCACTAAATTAGAGGATTGTGAAGCTGAAATATATTAAATGTCTTGTATATTAGAATATAATTTGGGTTATTACACCTGTGTAGATTTAGCTAATTATCGTGTAATATTGCTCTCATGAGAGAAGTAACGGGTCCAAATTTACGCCCACTGCTGCAAAGCTGCATGTCCTTTTTTGAAAGTATAGCTAACAAGCTAACGTTACTGCAGACAGTTTTATGAGTTGCACAAATCTTACACATCAAACATTTTACAATGATTACAGCTATTCAACGTTACATATGTTTTCTTGATCTCATGCACATAGAAAAACCCAACAACCTATATTTGGTTTTAACGCTACATTTTATCAGAAAACGTTAGCTAAGAGTTTATATCCAACCCACAGTCAGTGAAATACAAACCTAACTAGGCGCTAAGTGTTTACTTTTCTGACTGCAAACGAGCACTATCTTATTGGATATTTTCATATTAACTATCCAACGATAACTATCCAAGTTATATTGTTTAATATTTGGGTAACGTTGGCCGCCGAGTACTCAGCAGAGTAACGTTAGCTGCAGAATGCTAGCAGCAGGTCTCGCTTTCTTTAGCCATCGTTTCTCCAACCTCGTTGTTCAAAACACGGGGATAAATAACTTCCAGCTTTACAAAAACAAATACTCGCGGACTTAGCAACACGATGGATCACTTATACTTACAAATTAATCTAACAATAACTGTGTGGTTGACAGTTAGGCTTCTCTTTGACAGCTCGACAACACCAGCTGCAGCAGCAGCAGCAGCCCTGCCTGGTCATGTGATTAGCATTCAGTCTGTAAGGGAAAGAGAAGAGGGACAAACGGGACGAAACACACACGAACTGGGCTTCACTGTCCATCACAACACTGGACCAATGTAAGTGTATCGTGTCATTGTTGTTCTTCTGCTTCTATTAGGTTTTACGGCAGTTGGCATCCTTAACGTTGTATTTCTGCCGCCTTCTGGATATAGTCTTCCTCAAAAGTCGTTTTAGTCAGTCCAGTAGCTCTAATATAGCCTTTACCAAACAGCCATTTTCTGCCCTCCACACTGTCTCCACACGGATATACTTTTTTTAAAAAGCATCACTTGTCTCTTTTTCATGACACTGATCACAATAACCTGTTGGATGTTTTCCCATAATGCAAAATGTACTGTTAAGTTTGCTGTGGCCAGTTCCTGTTAGTTCCCCTACTTCTTCCCATACCTAGGCCTGCTTTATTGTGTATTGAGTGCAGATGTCGTCCTTTTGTTGCCACTGTTGATTTGTTTTTCTCCACATGCTTTCCTCCTGTGATTGGTGAAAGTCTAATATTGATTTCAACAATTTCAAAACTTTGTTTTCAGGGTGCTGAGAATCACAAGAATGTGATATTTTTCCCTTGACTAACTATTCTTGAATTGATGAACAAGAGTTCATAAAGCAGATCCTGATGATTACTGGCTGTACTTGTTTTTTTTAATGCCATTGTGTCATTGCGTTTCTTCCTGTACTTCTTATTTGTTTGACTGTGCTTTTGTTTTCTGTCTACTGTTAATAAGCCCCCTTGAAACATAAACATGAGCAGTTCATGCTCATGCACAAACGTTTGGCATGACTTTAATGGAGTGTGCTTGCTGTTGGCAAATGAAAGGTTGGTGTGCAAAGTGGGAAACTGCCCCAGGGGCCTCAGGTTCACAGCGTGTCAGTCAGTTTAGGACAATTTAATTCATTGCAGATTTGTTCAGGAATATGCACTACAATATGACCTGAAATTACAAGAGCCTTAAGGTGGATCTTGCATTATTAAATTACACTGAGGTTCAGGGTGTGTGCAGTGTAGTGGCCCTGTGGCATAATCTAGTTTTTTAAGACATTCAATTATTTCAGTTTCAGTTTATAGTTTTATGAACTGTATATAGTTTTAGCCTACAGGTCAGTGGCAAAACACAATTAAGATGCCATGTCTGCCATGTGCCCTTTACTTATTGGGCACTTGACAACAACAGGGTGCATACACAATGCACAGAGAATAGGAGAAATAGGAGGTCAATAGGGGCCCACATCTCATTTGTGCCCAGGGGCCCCCAACCAGGTTAGTCAGTCATGAGCAAACTGAAGTATAATTGGTAGGACTATCTCAGCGGTTCTCAATCTGGAGGTCAGGACCATAAATCTGAGGCGTCACAAGATGATTGAATGTGTAAGAATGAAAAAAGATTTCGGTTACATAAATTATGTTAAATGTAAAATGATTTATTCTGAATTTTCTCTGATTTTTTGTGTGTGAAATCCTGCGTAGTTTTACCTTTTCAGGCTTTCAGACTCCTTCAAATGAAACAATCTGAAAGGAAATATCACTCTTTGGTTAAACAGCTCAAAACTCACATCCACACTCAGGCTGTAACCTGTGATGAGGGCTCACAAGTAGACTTTGCTTCATTTTAAGGGCTCAGAAACCAAAAGGAAACCACTCAACTACACTGTCCACAGAGCAATTTAAGTGTGAGTGAGTGAGTGTGTGTGTGTGTGTGAGTGAGTGTTGGGGTGTGTGCATATCACGTCATACTTTTCACAGATAGGCTACTTTTAAAAGACATTTTATATACAGTATGATCTAAACATTAAGTTAATTCCAGCCACAAAGGATTTATCCAAATGATATCTATTGCATGTCACCTTCTGTCCTTGAGGCATCTCATGTACCCTGAAATAGTTCATACATGAAATATAATTCATCTGGAATTGTTCATTCTGTATATTAGATAATGAGCATTTTTTCTTCCTGCTTAATGGTTTATCAATCCACTGAAGCCTGAGCTTTGCCGCTGGAGTTGAAAGTTGTGTGTGTGTGTGTGTGTGTGTGTGTGTGTGTGTGTGTGTGTGTGTCCATTTCTAACTCACGTGCTTGATGAATAATTTGCATATTGATCAGGCCTGTGGACAGCTGCTCCCAGGGCTCTGATGGAATGAGCCCAATTAAACAGAGAGGAGGATACCTGATACACTCTGTCTGCTATTGAATTGCATTAATCATTCTAGATGAAGCTAAAGGCAGGGTGGCTGCTTTGTTGGACTACACACTAATGAGACCTATAGTTGGGTTGAATAAACAGTTTAATAGACTTTAATAGTGCACTAAGGCATGCATTTACTGCAACTAAAGCAAACCATACATTTTTACCAATGCGTTTTATTGTCCATCAAAAACATTGGTGGTTGACTTTAAGGCAAAGGTATAGCTATTAATTTACAACATTAGGTTAAATAAACTTAATCCATGCAATAATGTGTAGAAAAATAATCAATGAGACATTTTATTTGCTGTGATATTCATTATATTTTACATAAGTAGAAAAGAATGAAACACAAATCAATAAATGAAGGGATTTTCTATGCAAAGCTGTAAACGTTAGCCACTTTGATTGATCATATTTCAAGCATGTACTGTACTGGCAAGCGTGTGTTGCCTCACAGAGGCAACATCCAAAAGTCAGTAGACTAATGCTTTCATTCTTCAGCGTAAGTAGCCTAATTAACGGAATAAAGTTCAACATAGGGCACGCACTCTTATGAAACCCTTATTTACAGCGATATAGTCAGTTTGGAGGACAATTACGCACAAGCTCTCCAAAGAAACAAACAGCAGATACATGTTTTGCGATGGTACAGTAACTTACTGCCAAAGAAAAACTGTGGCACAAAGGGTTAAATGATGTTTTCATTTTTAATAATTCTTCATGGTCACTTCATTTACACATTTATTTTGTTTACAATACAGCAGTACGCGCACACCAGATTTATGTTTAACCTACTCTCCATCCACTAAATCCTCCTCGGGTGCAAACCTTTTACCCGGGTGTTGTCTCTTCTCCTCGGCATGACTCTTGTTAATGTTGTCTAAAAAGTCGAGCAGCAAACTGGTCTTGCTGCAGCTCGTAGGGTCCAATACATCACACGGACTGTTTGTGCCTAAATCCGGTGTGGAGTTATCCCAAAACCGTTTTCCTGGGTGCTGACGCTTTTCCAACTCAGCGAGGTCTTCGTCTCCATCTGCATCCGCATCCCAGTCCCCATTGCCGTCCTCATCCTCGGGATGGCGCTTACCTGGGTGCTGGCGTTTGCTGTGCAGCACCAGGTAGCGCTTGCCCGGGTGCTGTCGCTTTGAGAGTTCACTCAGGAGCACTACGGGGTTTTCTGAAATGTGTCCCGTCGTGGAGCGCTTTCCCGGGTGCTGCCTTTTCTGGAGCTCCATGAACGAGTGCATTTCATCTTCGCGTTTGCCCGGATGCTGTCTCTTTTGAACATCCAAGTACTGTTCATCCTCGTCTTCTTCTCTCCTCCCTGGATGCTGCCGCTTCTCCAAATCGTCGCCGTATCTCTTACCGGGATGCTGTCGTTTTGTCATCCACTCTGTCTGAGAGGAAGATCCCTCTGGAGAAAGGAAAACATTATTTAGATTACTTCAAGTAGCCCAGAGTCTACTTTAAGTATCCCTTTTCTGCAAAATGTGTTCCCCAGCTTGTAAACTGCGCACACGTGAATGTAAGTGGTCCATGTTCCTTGCATCATATTCAATTGGAAGACGATTCTTTGCCATTTTCATGTTTTAAAACACAATTTAAAACATAAAACAACATTTCTTTGTGATTATTTATAATAACCTAACTGGAAAACATCCAAAAGTAAGCTTGAAGCTCAAAACTGCCTAGAACATGTTGCCACTTTAGTTACTTCAATCAATATCATGGTAGCGGGAAGTGAAATTTGATGAAAGGTTTAAAACTGAAAATTAAACATTTTTACGTACTTTACGGCACTATTTAGCATCAAATCAATCGTCCCATAAAACTGATCCAAGACATATACTTTACGCACCGTTTCTGCCGTCTTCATCCTGCATCTTTTTGAGGATGGACCGTAACAGGAGACTTTCTGCTCTCTGTAGTATGATGTCGTCTATGGTCCTTCGGTCCGTCTCATCCTCTTCGGGGATGCCCTGTCCTCCAGACACAGTCAAGTTGCAGACCACGAGAGAAGCCAAGATGAGCAGACATGTCGACTTCATGGTCATTTAGTTGGTCGTCTGTTGAAGAAATAGGTTGTGGTCGATGGGAAATATAATTACAGAGATGTTTAAATTAATGTGGGGGCAAGGTGAACTCTCTAAACATATGGCATATATTTCTTATGTTAATATCGAGACCTGAAGTCTTATTTTTGTGAAAAGAAATGTGAAACAATCGGAGGAGATAATCTGTGCAAATTGCAACTTGTTAAGACCAGTTTTATCCAAGCTGATTGCTATACTTTAATTCTGATCTGTCACAAGTTCTTGTAAAATCCTAAAACAAGTCAATCTGCACTGGAATCAATTTGAATAATTTCAACGCAGCAGCAGCGTTTAAAACCTGTTTAACAGAAAGAAAAGATGATAAGCTGAAGTGTACGCTGTCTAAAAACCTCTGAAATCAATTTGACCCACCCAGATATGATGAAGCAGAACCACTAACACAAAAGATAGATTTACTTTGTATAAATGTTAATTCTAAAGTGCACCAGACTCACCTGGGAAGTATCCAAATTCTCCTCTTTCTCAGCCTCTGTTGAGCGCACCGCCGGCAGTGATGACAGCAGCTCTCAGCCTCTCGCAGCGGTTGTTGACCCGTAAAGGCCAAGTCTAGAGGAATGAGAAGATAACTTTCCGTCTCAGCATTTATACTAACCGGTCACTGTCGTCACACCAACGCTGGAGTCATTTTTCAGGATCCCTCGTCCCCACTGATGTCACCAAGTCGTGCGCAACTGGATGCGGTGGATGATCGACCTATAGGGGCCGCTGCCCAATTTGTTGTTTGAAAAATACATAAACGCCTGAGTTTGAGATCGACATCAGGCACGACTACACCATGACTGGATACGATAAATTAATTTGTCAAAATTGAGAATTTTCAGTCTGTACTGCACAAGTCGTTTATTCATACTACGTTTTCTAATCTATTTTCTCTTTAAGCTGAATAATCTTTCATTTGGCGTGGATAAATATGGTTTCATTTATTCATAATCTTTCATATTGAGTATGACAGGCTTCATGGGTTTTTGCCACTCAGATGACGACATAAATGGTCTGAGTATCTTAGCAAAAAATCTTAAGGTCTCCTATGGGGCGCCAGTAAGGGCTGCAGAGACGCGTTCATATTTTTTCATAAATACCCTAAGGTCACAGGACTCAGGAGGGAGAGCTGAATCCATCTGGTTCTTCTGAGCACAAATAATGCACTTTCTGGTCACGATGCAGCACAGAGACGGATCTAACAAGTTTTACATGGAGTGGGAGCAGGGGATTTTGACTTGGTGTGTTATAAAGCAACCAGAAAAACAAAATGTGGTGACTTCTGAAGCCCCCTTTAATGGTTTCTAATTCAATTTGCCAAATCTACTGGTGAAAAGTAACAATAGCTACTCAAGTATTATATAAGTACACATTTAACTACTTGTACTTGAGTATTTCAATTTTCTGGTACTTTATACATTTACTCGACTACAATATTGTACTTTTTACTCCACATTTATCTGACACCTTGAGTTACTGGTTACTTTGCAGATTAAGATTTTTCATTTAGAAAAAAAAACAAATGAAGAACTTTAAAAATATGATGCACTGTAAAAGATTAAACTACCAAACAGTATATACAATTAGAAACGATTGGTTGATTTATTGATTCAATTAGTAAATTGCCAGAATATTCATTTGCAACTGTTTTGATAATTGATTAATCATATTATAACATTTCTTGGTGTCAGCTTTTCAAATGTGAGAATTTGCTGTTTTTCCTGGTCCTAAATTACAGTAAACTGAATATTATTTTTAAATGTAGACAGTTTGTTGGACAAAACAAGAAATCTGAAGGTGTCACTTTGAGCTCTGAGTAATTGTGATGGGCATTTTCTCACAATTGTCTTGCATTTTACAAACTAAACAATGAATGGATTAATCAGGAACATAATCAGCAGATTAATCCACAATGAAAATAATCATTAGTTGCAGCTCTATAAACAATAGTTAAAACTAGTTCCACCTCATCAAGCTGCAACAGTAAAATGCTGCTGACATGTTAATGCATGAGTGATAATAATCACAGGGGCAATTTCTCTGCATTAAGTACTTTTGATACTTTAAGTATATTTTCCTGATAATACTTCTTACTTATAATGGAGTATTTTTGACAGTGTGGTGCTTTTACTTAAGTAAAGGATCTGAGTACTTCTTCCACCACTGGTCAGATTTGGTTACATTGGGTTAATGACCCAAGCAGCTTCAGTATCTCTGCAGGTAAAGAAAGGTGGTGCAATTAATGAAAAACTCAAGCCTGACAATCACAGTACATTTTAAAGGGTCAATTCAAACCACATAGAAAAACCCATTATTTTCTTTTTTCGTACACAAAGTGTTCTCTCTCCATCCAGATAGCTCTGATATGATTTGCTGAAGTTTAAAAGTGCAGATGTCTGCTGTCTAAGAAAGATCTGTTTCCAACTGTCTGTTTCTGAGCAGAAGGAAGTGTGTCAGTATCAGCTTGAGACCGCCACAAAAACACACGGCCGACATGGAAGTGGATGTAAACACACAGTGTTCGTCTCAGCTGGGCGTCAGGTCAGTGGTGGTTGGTGAGTTGGCTTGAGTACTGGTATACACCCCTTTTTGCAGACAGTTGGCAGGTTACTTTCAAAGAAGTAACTGTGGATGCAAATGTGTGGATTCCTGGTATGAAAATAAGTATTTTTTTTAGGAGATTTGGCCCTCATACACCTTATGTTGCTGCACACCTCTTAACTAAAGTATGAGGCTTCTCAATCCAAACAAGTCTCTATTCAAATCTTACCAAGGCTACCTGTATGAAACTATCTCTTGTCCATTATGCAGAGTTAAATCCCTCCACTGCCTGGATGAACTCCTGCATAGTCTCACTCAGTCAGTGGTGACTGTCAGCGTGAATTGAATTGGCCGTGTAATGCTATAATTACTTGCTTTCAGCGGGCTGTCACGTCCAATACTTCAAGCGGGTTCAGACTCCTGCCGAGCCTGCAGTTAAAAACATCAATATCCATGGTGGAAATCATTAGGTATGCTTTATGACTGAGTTTTATTGAATTGTGTCATAAATCTATTGACATTCTTTCTAATATTGAGATTAAAATAAAATTAGATCAGTATCCTCTCAAAAGGTGAGGGTGGTGAGAGGATTAACATTTGAGTTAGCACTTAAACACTTCTGTAGATGAAATGTTTTTAAAAAAGAGTTAAAAGAGTGTTTTGTTAAACCCCACCAGACGAGTTCAACGTCTCGCTCCTCAGTTAAGCTCAGTTACAGTGCGAAGGAGGAAGAATCATTCCCTGTGAGCCAAAACCCACTCTCTGTCTGACTGTGATTTCTCTCTGCGCTGCATTGCCTCAGATGAACACAGAAAGTGACAGTGGCACAATTAAGACGCGTCTGATCTGTATGAGAATCCACCTTCTTACGCCCCCTCCCTACTATTAGGCCATGTGTTTAACGACATGCCGAAAAGAACCAATTAATTGCCCAAGAGAGTGTGTATGTTGGATTTTAAGCAGTTTAGAAGGCCAGCGTGCGCTCCCACAAATGAAAGTCTTATGAATCTGCATCTGTTCAGTGAATGTGGTGTCCTGATACTGACGATGTAGAACAAGTGAAGCAGATGGAATGATTGCTGCAGGTGTAGCAGCATTTAGGTAGTCACTTTTTTTCCCCCCTTTATCACTGTAAGACTGTGATTAAAATACTTCACACACACAAAAAAAGCTCGCTATCAGAGTCTTTCAGAGCTGGGAAATCATAACAATTAGTATTCCGGCCAGCATTATGTACCTCATGTACTGAGGAAGAGGACAGGTTAAGTATACGCCCTGTGCGGTGGGAGGAAATAATAAGACTCATTAGCCTGTGTCCTCTGTTTACTCCTGCTGGTGTTAATTATATATCTTTTAAAGTCGTGGTGAACTTCTTCAGTGTGTAAAGGAAGTTTCTGCAAAGCGTGCCTACATATCATCCTGTATGTGTATACCCAGATTTATGCTGAGCCTGTGTCACGAAGCGAGATTAGTCGGTTAGCAGCTATCTTTGGGTTTAACTTCTAGTGTCTTTTAACCAGGTTAGATCTCCATGGTAACATATGCTGCACAGCTAACCTGCTCCAGAGCAGGTAAACCTCAGAGGATCGGGGCCCGGTTTCACAAAGATAAACTATGGTTTAGATCAAACTAATAGTCAGACTTCAGACTGCAGAAAGCTGTTTAGTTCTTGACTGTCTTAAGTAGGATTAATTTGCCATGAATTTTGGGTCAGTTAAACTAAAAAACATGGCTGACCGAGCACTCATGTATAACATACCGCTCAGCTCTGTTCACTCCAGCAGAAAATGTTTGCCTTCTGGAAGAATTCAACGATTAAAAGGACATTTTACTGGGCAGATTCAGCGAGGACTCGTCAGTCAGACTCAGGATAGTTTATTTGACGATGTCCTCACTGCTGTATATTTCCAACAGGTTACTGCAGTCTCTAAAAACTCTTTCCCTTCTCATTACTTGCTCCACAATATTGTTAGCAAAACCACAAATTACGAGCCATGTTTTGCTGTTTTTTGTCAGCAGGTGTCATTCGTTGTTACCATGGAAACATGGCTCTCATTTCTGAGTTAGCCTGCGTGCAGGGTGGCTAACTCTCTAGGCTTAAAATAAGCCAGTCTTTACTTTTGTGAAACTGTCTAACTTGCAGTAGACTAATCTAAGAGCTGAATTAAGTCTGGCCTAACACTACAGATTGGTAAAATATCTTTGTGAAACCTGCCCCAGGTCAAAACCTGTCAACAGCCTGACTACTGACCAATCAGATCACTGGAAAAGTTGAGTCACTCTTCCTACAGGATCCTGACACGGACAAAAGAGCTGAGTTTATAATAAAGTTACAAGTTATAAAGAGCGATAGATATTTTTATGGATCAGTTCCATTGCTTTGCTTTCCATGATAATTATGTTTACTAATAATAATGATAACTTTATTTGTATAGTACTTTTTTTAAACACAGCTACAAAGTACTAAATAAAATGATATAGATATAAAATCATTTAAAAGCCAGTTTAAAAAGTGTGTGTTTTTAGCTGACATTTAAAAGAAAATACAGATAGATTTCCACAGTTTAGGTACCAAGACAGCAAATGCACAATTGGTTGCAAATCTGGAAATAGGAACTGTGAGAAGAGCTTTTTCTGCAGAGCTCAGTGTGCGCCCTTGTACATATGGGCTCATTAGGTCATAAATACAGCTTGGAGCTAATCCATTTAACGCTTTGTGAGTGATTAATAGAATTTTGAACTGTATTCTGGAAGCAAAGGAAAGCCAGTGAAGGGATGCTAAAAGTGGGGCTGGTGTCTTCTCTTCTCTTCTTAAATTAAAGATTTAAATTTAACTGTGTGTCCACTCTGGGTTTAAAACAAGGCTTCTAACAAACAGATAGATTATCACACTGACAGACTTATTGGGTGGTGATTATAGCTGCATATTAATTTCATTTCTTTCCTGATAGAATTCCTGACAGTGTAGATGCTTTTACACTGTTTTTCCTTCACTACAGCTCGGGATAAGTTGGTGAGTATTAAATCTTTTTGGACTCAATGAGATGATAATTGTTAAAGGGGAACTCCCCTGATTTTATCGCCTGAGGACTACAAGTTTGAAAATTAAAGAAATCTGGGGGTGTGGAGTTAGAAAGAAGTGAGCTTACCTACTAGCATAACACTCCCGAATCTTCGATCGAACTGTCGGTGGTCGAGTTGCATTGTGGGTAATGCAGGTGCCAGGTTTTGACAAGGAAGAGGAATGCGTGGAATATAAAAGACAATATCTCTGGTTCTGCAGCATTGATTTTAATCATTTTTTAACAGTGCCAGTTGATAACCAGCTTCATGATACCGGTTATCCAGGATCAACAATGTTAAGCTCAGTGAAGCCAGGTAACACAAAGAGACTAAAAGTTGAACTTGCTTCATGATACAGACCCCAGATCCTGTTGTCTGTCTCTCCAGTGTTCCCCTGTAGCTTGATCCCTGCAGCCTTCAGTGTAATCCTCGCTCTTTCAGTACTGGGAAGTCAAAGGCAGCTGTGGTGAAGAAATGCCCCAAAAGACAAAAACACTATACCACCATGTACATCACAAACATGACCAGTTTACTAGAGAGATAAGCATGATTAGACATTTGACTATAGATGAAATATTAAATGAACCGATTCTACGCAGCAACAAAAAATAAGACAAAGAATTGACATTATTGCATCTTTGCTTTCTCCTGAGAAACTCTGTCATATTACTCTGATCATCTCCTGTGACATAATTCACATTTATTCTCAATAATGGTCCCTAGTTTAGTTTGGATTAACACAAATTTCAATCAGCAGGGTGTTTTATCAAGTGTCAGGTTGACCGGGACATCATCAAGCAGGATGTGATCTGAATTTGGTTCATAATGTATTTTTTGTGACTCACTCAACAAGGACGAGGATAAAAAAAATATCTGCTGCAGATGAGCTTAAACCTATAAAACAGACATATCTGGTCCTCATCTCTGATTGGCTCAGACATGTTGAAACTGTTGAGTGGTGGCTTTGTTGCACTGATGTCCATATGATGTGCAACATTAGCATTCATTTTGGGTCGTGTTCCAGACTAAGTCCAATATTCACTCTCTGTTAGCTCTGTTTTTGGTCTCTACCAACTCCTGAGGGAAATATCTGGCTCTTTAGTTGCTAAATGCTCTATTATGTTCACCAGCTAGTCGCTTACTGTGTCTGTCCATCATTTGGTGCTGAGCAAGTTAGTGTACAGTGGGGTTTTAAAGCATTTTCTCTGAAAACAGCTGCCTGCTGGAGACTCTCCACCCAAAGAAAACTACAAAATCAGTTATTTCAACAAGTGCCCCATAACGACATTTGTTTACATTCAGCTCTCTAGTGGCAGTAGTAATCATGACTGGAGCAAAGGAGGAAATCAGGTTAAGGTATTATAGAGCGACAAAGTCCGTGGGGGGAGGAGGTTGGGGTGGACGGATGGGCCAACAAAAGGCCTTTTTTTAAACCAGGATCACGATCGTTCCCTGACCTGAACAAAGTGCTTATTTTAACCCAAACCATGATCTTTCCCTAAACCTAGCCAAGTCGTGTTTGTGCCTGAACCCAGCCAAACCTTAACCAAAATGTTGTCACATCATAAAACAGATTTATTCTTCAGTGACAGTGATTTGAACAGTTTTGCCGAAAGGGGCGTCAGATCAGAAATTACGTAGTTTAATTTTGAGGACCTGTTGGCCTGCTGCGGCTGGAAACAAGGGTGATGAGAGCGCTAAGAGTGAACCAAAACAGTAAAGTTGCGACCCGTACAACCAAAACAATGAGCTGAAAGATGCTAAAAGGCTGTGCAGAGCTGAGGGGAACTGCAGAGTCGTGTAGACTCATTGTTAATATAAAAATATTTATTACAGCAGGTTTAAAAAAAATCACATTGAGGCACATGCTCTCATGACTTACTGCATAATAATTCTCTAGTATTTCTTTCAATGCTTGGAATGAAGGATGTTTTGGTTGCACAAATACAGATGAGTTCAGAAAAGGAGAGACAATAAAAAGAGTCTTCACAAAGTTCAGTTAAACTCACTGAAAGTAGAGAGTGGATCTGTAGACAGGTGAAATCCAACACCTCAGGGTTCATAGACACTTCAGAGCAAAGCAGCCAGAGGTGGCAAGTTAAAAGACAAGACATCTGACTGTGACAGCAGGGGCGTGTAGGAGGCGTAGAGTAGGAGATGGACAGGATGAAGGCAGAGACCAGAAAACGAAGCGACACAAACAAATAAATAAACAAATGGAAAAGTGAGTGTGTGTGGATGGCGTGGTAACCCTGTCCCCCAAAAGTGACACAGGCCTGACAGGGGTCACTGCGGCGGGGAATGAGTGACAGCTTACAGGGTGCGCTGGTGGAGACGACTGGCTGGAAGTGTGTGTGTGTGTGTGTGTGTGTGTGTGTGTGTGTGTGTGTGTGTCACAGGTCAGGAAGACAGACTCAGCTTTAGCGGCCAGCTTGTTGTCTTTGTCTTGCATGGTAATATCATGCAGAAATTCAAAGGGAAGCTTCTCAAAAGTGATTCTTTCCAGTTGAAATCTTTTGTCATTCAAAGGCACTGGTTCTTGGCTGTGCATGATTTGTTTTCTATGAATGGTTTCTTACTACTGTTTCTCTACAAAAGATGTATTTTGGGGATGTTCAAAAGACAAATGATACAGTAGATTTGATTTAAACTGCTGTCATATATTTTAGTTGCTAAATTACTCCACAAAAGAATGTGAGTTCTCACCTAAGGTGATTGTTTACCCTTTATGCTCGGAGAGCTGCGTCAGATGGATGGTTAGAGTTGTTGGTGAATAATCCTTGACCTGCTGTGCTTAGTGAGTGTCCAGATTCAAATCATGAGAAAAGAAGGGATGAGGGACAGGGGAAATTTGTGTCAGAGAGTGTATGTTCACTGGAAATATACTCAAAGTAAATATCAAAATGGGTTCTTAAAGGGCTCACACAGTGGGTGACTTTACAGCAGCCCCCCGCAGCTGTTTATGAAATAGCAACACTGTCACAAGACCTTGATCCATCACGGTGATGACAACCCTGCACACTGCAGCTGAAAAATGGCTACAGAGGGGGCTGTGACATCAAGTGAAACCATGTTTGTCAAACAACTAAAAATTAAAGATTTAGAAAACCGTTTTCTAATTAAAGGCTGGACAAAAATGAAGCAAAGCTCTTCTCACAGTAGGATATTCACATTTAGCCTGTTTAGCCTTCACATGCATATTTCCAAAAGTTTTATTCTTTTCTCACAAGTGCCTAATCCAGAAGTAGCAGTCATGAGTGTCATTGGATATCAGAGAATTCCTTTTTTTTTTACCAAATTATTTCTTCTCTTGTGATTTTCATTTTGCCATTTTGTGGCCTAGGAATCTAAAGTCAGTATTCAAACTCTGAAAGCTGGGTTTGTTTCTGTTCCCGTATTGACTAATGCCTTATTTCCTCATTTTTCATCACACTGAACAGTTAGTTGGAGTCATATACAGACATAGGCACAAACACGCCCGGGCACACACGCATCAGGAGAGAAAGAGGATTTTGCATTATTTATTTTCAAATTTCATCTCTGTCTTTAGCTGTGTGTCTGTTGCCCTGAGAATCCCATTATCTCTCAATAACTTGTGAGGCGCCTGTGTGTTTCTTCAGCCGGAGACCATGATTAGTGCGCTACTACCACATGCTACAGCTCACTTATCATCGCGCTCCCTCTCTTTCCCTCCGTGTCTGTCCTCCCTCGCCTTCGCACCCCTCCATCACAGTCAGGTAGTGTCTGGGACCAGCCGTAATCGTGGTAGATTGAGCTGATCTTTCAGTCTCACGCCCGGCTGAAATGGCAGATGTGAGGTTTTAAATATTTCATTCTTCAGGAGTGATGAAAGGGAAAATATTTCACTGGAAAAGAAGTTCCATAAAGAGTCCCTAATCAGAGCTCTGCAGAAAAAAATCTCCATCTTATCAAGCCATTATGTCTATAATTGAGTCCTAAAACCCCTATTTTCTTAAAACAAATGAATAATAAAAAAAGCTAGTTCAGTAAGATTATTTCAACCAGTCAGCCTGATAATCAGACTGAATTGTCATTTCATTTCACTTAATAATTCATTAGAATCACTATTTGAATCGCTGAAAAAAGTCAGAGATGTGGGCAGTGATTCAGAGGTGTGGGACCAGGCTATCAACCTGTTGCCAATACAAATCAACTTGTTCAAGGACATTTGAGAATCAAGTGTCAATTTTCTTGATACCCGTGCAGTGATCGGCTTTATCTGTCTGTTTTTTTTAGTTTTTTTTTTAAGAAATTGTTGAAACCAGTCAATTTGTGTGTAAAACAAGCTGAAACAATCTTACAGTCCTGCAAAGATTTTCAGTTGTTTTGTTGTTTTAAGAAATTATTGCTTTTTAGGACTTAATGACGGACAAATTGGGTTGTTATGCAGTGAGGTTTGGCTGGATTGCTCAAGAACAAATAAGATTTTTACTGTGTACTTGAAAGGCGACAGTCCAGTAATCTCTCAGCATCATATTATATATATATATATATATATATATATATATATATATATATATATTATTATACTGTATATTCTGACGGTATATTCTGGTTTTTAAAGCAGCTATAATAAATATTTTTATATTAACAATGTATCACGTGACTACCCCTTTTTTGAAAGGGGTTGCTCGTAGTGATGAACCCACTGAGAATTGTCACCCGACTCTGCGGTTCCTCTCAGTTATGTGAAGCGTTTTAGCATCTTTCAGCTCATAGTTTTGGTTTTCCAGCCCGCAACTTTACTTTGGGTTCACTCTCACCGCTCTCATAGCATTGTTTTCTGCCGCTGCAGGCAGCTGTTTTCACTGCAAAAGTCAGACTGCTACCAAACGGCAGTTAAAGAGCCATATTGCCACAGTGCTCTGACTTGAGATGGGATACATTTATCAAGGCTTTTATATTCTCGTCTGTGATCACATTTAAATTTGTTAGTCAGCAGTTTGTTAGTCCAGGTTTCTGTGCCTTCAGTCACTCTCTGTACTTATCCTATAGTATCTTACTTCAGATTTCTGAGCCTCCAGGTATTACAAACCTTAAAGTACTCCAACACTAATCCTATCCTTCGCTAGGCTATACTAACCTCAGAATATTTTACATGCCTCTCAGAGAGATCCGGTGCTTGAGTTAAAATCACTCAATAGTATTTTCAGCCTTTTGTGGTCCTCCGTGGCTGTGTGGGAATGCATGAGGATGTAACAGGATAGTGATGTGCTACCAGTGTATCACCATCAGCACACGAAGAAAGCTGTAGCTGCAAGGTGTTTGGCCGTCACATGCAAACCATCCATCTTGCGTAGGTAACCAGGGGGGATCGCAGACACACACGGAGTCCTTCTCTAGTATCCCACTCTGAACATCCTTCAGCTTAGTTAATCTAATTGGGGAAAATGGTAGGCAGCTGCAAAGCATATTAAAAGTATATTTATCACCTAGGGTAAATGCCACAACATGCAAATGCTGTTATCTTCCTCACCGTCATCTTCTTCTGCACAGGCTGGAGCAGTTATGTCATATTTATTGCACGCGCTCTTCCACTGCGGTTTTCGGGATGGCTCATCAGAAATGCAATGAGCCTTTTAAGGATTTCTGTTTGGAGAAATGTAAGAAAGTCGAACTGTCTGGGAACCACAGCTGTTAGTGTCACATCGTTCTCTATCGACCTGTTTTCAGTCTGCATTTTGGATAAAACGGGCTGGATGTTCTCCAATAAAATGGAGAGCTAAATGAAATCAGTCTGGATGAAACAAATCTCAATCCCTGTCATTTTAACCATCAATAAATTCACAACTTCTACTATTATAACTATTACTTCTACTACACTGATACTAGTAATAAAACTACCACTACTTCAAGTAATACTACTCCCACTATTGTTGTTGTTACCGCTAGTATTACTACTACTATTCATCCATTGTCTGCTGCTTATTAGGATCTGGTTGCCACGGTAATAGGCTATGCAAGGTACCCCAGACATCACTCTCCCCAGCCACGTCCTCCAGCTCTTCCTGAGAAATCCTAAGGTGTTCCTAGGCCAGCTGGGATACATAATCCCTCTAGCGTGTTCTGAGTCCTTCTCAGGTTACATGTGCCCATAATACCTCCACAGTCAGGGAGGCGTCCTAATCAGATACCTGAATCAAAATTTGCTTTCTTAAACTTACTCCTACTCAGTGACATGAATCATAAAGGGCAGCAAACTTAAATCTGTAGATTGTACACAAAGCTTTGTTTCCATGCTCAGTGATTACAAGTACAATCTTGTACATCACAAGTGTGGTCAACGCTGCACCAATCCGCCTGTCAATCTTCCGCTTCAACTTGCCTCACTTAGGAACAAGACCTCAATATTCTTGAATTCCACTTTGGGGAGAAACTCCACCGTTTTTGGGCAGAGTGCCTTGGTCTCAGACTTGGTGGTGCTGACTCTCATCCCACCCTCTTCACACTTGCTAGTGTGCTCTGGAGCCCCGGGAGGTCATGGTCTGATTAAGCCAGCAGAACTACATTATCTGCAAAACGTAAAGATGAAATCTGAAGTTCGCCATACCTCATACCATGATACTATGACTTACACTATTACCACTACTTTAACCCGTCAGCCTCCAGCTATGACACGTTTCTTTGAAAAACCCCTGATAGAAGCACAGTCAGTTTTTCACCCCAGGGTCTTTTAAAGGGAGACTTAAGGTCCTCGAAGGAAGAGCTTATATGTTTGAAGCAGAAAGGCAACGTAATTCAAATCCAAAAAGTGTGATATATTGGTGGGGAGAGGTGTGCATGAGTTCATGGGCAGACAGTTTTGGGCAAGCTGGAGCTTATTGACGGACTTTGCAGGGTGCCAGAGGAGAGAGAATTACACCAATCACTTCTTGATGTTATAAAAATACGTAACAGTGTATAGTATACAAGTCTGTACTAGCTCTAACTGAAGAAACCAACAAAAAGAGTTTTTTATGTGAGCGTCACATATCAACTGCCTGCAATGCAAAACTACAAGTACGGGCAACATGTTGTGTTTTTCATGTTCAGTATTACAATGTCTGCAAGCGAATCTAGGGTGGCTTCTAGCCATCGCCAAAAGTGTACGTCGGAGTGGTCTACCAGTTACAGCTACACAGAAATATTATAACAAATTGCTGGTAGACGCCAAGAAATACTATGTGGAGAAAGTGGCGATAAGACACTGATGATTTTGCATAAAACAAACTGTACTTGAACTTGTATGAACAATTTGACCACATTTTGTTCCAAACCTCCGGTAATTTCAGCGACACTGCATTAGTCGACATGTCGGGGATTTAAGCCTTGTTTGTACTCGCGCGAGACACTGTGGTGCGGGCCTCCCCTAGCCCTGGAATCTTCCAAGAGCGCCGTTGGGTCACCAATGAAGCGTTTGTGAAAACAGATGCAAAGTTAACTTGCGTTGCAGAGAAAATACCGTAACTGCTGTATTGTTTACATTCCAGAACCATTGTAGTTGTAATTGTAGAGTCGCAGCTCCGAATACATCAAGTTACTAAGTGCTGCAGTGTCTGTGCCGACTGTTACTATCCTGTATAAAAAAACAGGGCTTGCAGTGCGAGCCAACAAACCACCAGAAGCCCCAAAAAGGCCAGCAGAAACATGAATATGCTGCCATGTGTACTATGTTTAATGCAGTTCTTTCCTGTAATGTCCCTTTTGTTTTTACAGCACTGTGAGTTAGTAAGTTCTACAGTGTAGACTACTGCACACTAGTAGTGCAGTACACTACCACAGACTGGTGTAACAATTTCGCCGCAATTTAGCACATTGACCACACGGTCCAGCCACATACTAGGTTTCAACCTAGTCTTGCACGGCATGCTAAGGACAGCTTGATTGTGTCTTCGTAGAGCAGAGTGCGGGCAGCTATTTATGTCTGCCACAATGATCAATGGGAGAGGCACTGCGATTGATGGGCTTGATGAGCAACACATAGATCCAAGATCTGACGTCAGATCAGCAACAATCTTTTCCACCCCCTCACCTTGACAGGAATAGGTAAAAGATGTATCCCCAATTTACGTCACGCATGGAGGACAAAGATGGCTCGGGCCGGGTGAGCTGAAGAATGACAGAAACAATCAGAGATATGGACCCCTGGGGCTGCCATGAAAAGGCTCCCATGTGAAACCAATCCAAGCGGTGAAAATGAACCTTCACACAACTAGAATAATAAGTCCTACTCTGTCTCACGTGTCCTGAAATCTTACCAAGTTTGATGAAAAAAAATTGGACCATTGATTCAGGACAGAATTAATGCCAAGTTCTTTAAAGTTTTGCTTTTTAGTACATATAGACACATATAGAAGAGAATTTGCATTATTCTACTGTCTTGTTCAGGGTGTCTCATGCTTGGAAAGACCACCTGGGTAGTCAATCGAATCACAGAGGAACCCCCTTAGATATGTGACTGCAGCAGCAGGTGGTGATTCTCCGTATTGACCTATTCCCAGGAGGCAGCAGAGGGGAAGGTCCTGTCTGCTCTGTCAGTTGTGGTGAGGCTTCAGCCAGAAAACAATACTCCACATCTTCATTTGCTGTCACTACAGAGAGAGATGCACCTGTATCAGCACTAATAACGTTGTTTTCATTACGTTAGGGTCAAATGAAAGCAAAACCCATTAGGTCACAACTATTGTTCTCCAGCTTTATCTTTGCTAATGATGTTGTGTTCAGATGAGGCTCGCTGCCATTTCCAGCAGGTATTGTCATTCCATCTGATTTTGGACCATAATGTATCACTCTGACATCAGACAAGTCTGTGGTCTCCTGGGATAACAACACAGCCGTTGTTTACAGTAAAGAGCAGCACTGACAGGGTCGTCTGTTCCACCAACCTAATTGTCCACAGGCGTGGATGAAGATACACTGTCTCTCTGCGATGTTTGGAGAGGTTGTAAAGGTCAGACTGCAAAGAGTTGATCTAAGGGGCAGACAGTCGTGTTTTGTTGTGATTGAACTCTTGTCACAGCTCCGTAAGATGCCGACAGAGCTGTACAGCCATGGAAGTCAGACTCAGGACGGGCAAGTATTCATCAGAAGTGCCACGCTGCTTTAACTGAAGCCATTCTCTTCAGAGTGAAGTATTATATTTTAGATTTAAAGATGTGTTGTTTTCCTTCCCAGCGGCTTCACAAGGAGTCGTGATGGAGGAAAAATGTATTTACTAAAAAATGTATTTACTGTCAGCTTGTTATTGTCATTAGCAAGCTAGTCATTAGCTAAATTTTTCTTGGAAGCTGATACTAGACAAATGGAATAACATAATGGTATCGTGGCAATGGATGTTTAACTCGTGTAATTGACAAGTGTTTGCAATAAGGGCTACCACTTTGTACTTCCTGTTTTACAGTGATAAACGATAAAGCTGGCTTATTTTCTCACTGTCAACAAATCCCATGAAGACACCCAAACCAACAGTGCGTTGGTCCATCTTTCAGTGCCTTCCATCTTCCCTACCCTGTTTGTGGCACTCAGCCCCAAGCCCATTAGTTCCTACTAAAGATGTAAAACTTTAGAAACGACTGACACATATAGTGAAATTTGGTACAGAGTGCCCATAGGATGAATTCTAATGATTTTGGTGATCCCCTGATCAGCATGTTAAATTTGGTACATTTATGTCCCCCTCAGGGTGAATTGTAATCACTTTGGTGACCCCCTGACTTCCATCAGGTCAAAACTTTAATTTGTCCAATTCACTTTGATTTATGACCAAATACCTGCATTACTAATGCCATTCCCATCAACCTCAGCAACATTAGCATATTAGCAATGTCCTTGTGAGTATGTTAGCATGCTGACATTAGCATTTAGCTCAAAGCATGAAAGCATGATGGATATGAGGCTTTACTTAGGCACAGCAGGCCTAAGTAAAGCCTCATATCCATCATTTAAATATGCAGCTACAGCCAGCAGCTGGTAAGCTTATCTCTCTAATTACCACGTTTTATGTCATTTGTTTTTGTTATGGGGGGTTGTGTGCGAGACTATTTCTTGGCTGGTTGCAGTGGCTTACTGTAGTCTTATAGTCACCACCAAGTCTACCAGGCCACCAGCACAGACTCCTGGTAGTCTCTGTGCCCGGTCAAGAAATAGTCACTAGATACAATATGTTAATTAGTGAGCTTGAGAGGTGCTTTTAGGCAGATTTTGTTACCTTTGGATGGAGCCATACTGTTTTCCCACTGCTTCAAGTCTTCATGCTAAACTAAGCTCACCGTCTGCTGCAGCCTTATATTTAACCGACAGATATGAGAGTGGTATCGATCTTCTATCTCAGCGAGAAAGTGTGTTTTGCAAAATGTTCAGCTATTACTTTGAATAAATACATTTACCGTGACATGAGCGACGTGAACTCGCCCGGGTGATTCCAGTGCATAGATGGTTGCTATTATAATTTGGGGCGCTATTGGACCGCATTTACTGGAGAATGGGAGAAACGGTGTATGTGGGGTTGACTCAAAATAAACTAGTGCCCTTGTTCATCTTAATGAAGGAACCCAGGGCAACAGTGTGGCTCATTGATGTGTTTTAATAGTTTTTGGACATCAATGGAAGTCTATTGCATAAAAGAATAACTAAACTATATCAGGCTTTGGCTACACAGGGAATTCTTGTTAGTGGGATCAGTTCATTGTTTTGGTTTTGTTGACAATAAGAAAAATACAGAATATGACCAGCCTTATTTTTTAAGAATATGGCGCTTCCTGCTCTTTGAATTTTAACTAAACAGAACAATAGCAAATCAATCATCATTCAGGACTTTAGATAGCACTTGATTGTCTGAAAGAACATTATTTGAAGATGACTGCTCATAATAAAGGCTGATTCAGAGGCTTTGTATAGTTGAATGAGATGGGTATGTTTTTGGGACAGGAAGTTGAGAGGGGCAAGACTGACAAAGATGGGACAGATGGGATCTCATGATGGGATCTCATCACGTGAGTCAAATGAATCACAAAATCACTTTACTTAGGTCCTTTGTCACTCCTGAAACACCATTGAGCCGCACAGAAAGTACGCTGATTTCACTAAAAAGGCCACTAAAGAAAACATAATTGCGTGGTGATTGGGGTGTAGGTGGCTTCTTTGTTGTCCATATCATGTGTTCATACTGTTTACTACTGCAGCAACACATACAGTCTTCCACAGGCTTGTTCAAATAGCCGCACACACACACACACACACACACACACACACTGTTTCATGAGATTGATGCTATGAATGAAATGGGATTTGTTTATCTTTTTTTCTACAATGCAGATTCTAAATAACACAGGAATCAATTTGTTGGCTCAAACTGATGCTCACAATGAATTATGTCTATGTTGTCTTGTCTTGTTTACTTGTGGCTGACCTATTCTCCTGTCTGTGCGTGGTGCAGTTATTCCCATGTGCAAACAAGTTCAAATGTCACGTTAAACATAAATCCTGATTCTGTCAAAAAGACGTCCTTTAGTATTCCTACCATCTTTTGCCTCGTTCATCACTTTTCCTCCAGCTTCCAAACTGTAGGGATCTTTGATGTATAGATGTGGACACACAGGGCAGGACAGTTGATTCTCTGCAGTTTATGTGGCCTGGATTTCACACATAATAGCTTTGTGATCAGGTCTAGTGCTCAAAGAACAGAGACTTCCAGTCTTTTAACAAGGCCACGCTCTCACTGAGATTGATTCTCGGTCCGCTGTCAAAACTCTGATGGACTTTTGTTAAGAGCCATTGGAGTGTTGGAGAGTTGAGATGATAGTTTTCAAAAAGCCACTAGTTTTCTTTTTTAGTTTTTTACTTTTTTTTACTCTAATTGGTTTCAGTGAATGAGCGAAATCACTAAAACAGAAACTGAACTTATTCTACTTTATTCTTGACTCACTTCTAGTCACTCTAAGAGTAAGTTTGGCTTCAGTGCGTGACCAGTTTTGAAAATGCGTGTTGTAACATAGTTATCTTACCCTGTCATGCCCCTGACATACAATACGCACAGTATCCTCTCTTGTTTACCGAGCTAACAGACAGGAAAGGTCTAGATTTTATGCTGTTGTGTGACCAGTCTCAAGTCCCCCGCACCATCCTCTTCCTCCCTGGCCTCATGTCTGTGCTCCCTGTCAGACGCCCCTGTCACTGTCCTGCTGCCAACTGGATGCCTGCCTGCTGCCACACTGATGGAGCTGACAGTCATGGTGACTCACCAGCCCCAAATGGGTTCTCTAAAGACACCCTTAACCTCTGAAGGACTAGTACATACACGATCAACACCCCCGTTTTGCCTCCAAAAATAGGAACGGTAACAGATGTGGAGACCAATGCTACAGAAAGTCTGTGTTTTATCCTATTTTATTTTCCATATACATATCGACCCACTTCATATACACTTATACACACACACAAAAGACCTACATGTTCAAGAACACACTTCTATCCTCATCCAGTTGAAACCTAAACACTTCAGGTCAGGACACAAAGACTGTGGCCTCAATATATTATATGTGGATTCTGGCCTCATCATTATCATTCTATCCTACTTCCTAAAAGTTCAGATTACCAATTAAAGGTCTGCCTCAACCGAAACAATAAGGTTGTGGGCAGGAAAACCAAAACAATTAGCTGAAAGATGCTAAAACACTCCGTAGAGCCGAGGGAAACTGCAGAGTCGAGTGATAATTCTCTCTGGGTTCATCACTACAAGCAACCATTTTCACATACATGTAGCCATGTGATCCACTGTTAATATAAAAATATTGATTATAGCTTCTTTAATCCATTTCTGAGTCACATAACATTTCCTCCAGTTTAATTTGTTGTCGAAATGACTATAAATCAAAAGTTAGTGTTAGACTTCTGAGTGACGAGGGAGGGTGTCGGGGACATTTTCTTGAACAAACACGTGCAGGCAGGTCTGTTCACAGATCTCACAGCAGCTGCAGGTGTAACTGAGTGGTTTTTTATGAGCACATGTGCATGTGTACAGCTGGCCTCAGCGCAGATACGGCTCTAGATGCTCACCATTGACAAGCACAGGCGGAATAAAAGAGGTCTTGATTGTGTGCCTCCCTGCTGTCTGCTTAAAATATTTCAGATAGATTCTCTTAATAGATATTTGAGCGTGTGTTGGCGCAAAACACGCTTCTTGTCTTGACTTTGAATTCACAATCCTGGAGGTCGGATGAGTACTGCAGCCATCAGAGCTTGAGTCTGTTTCTTGCACTATAAGTTATTATGAACTGGAGAAAATTATTTAATCCTCTTGATGGTTTTGAGGTTTAATTATAGGCTGTAATGGTGTGTTTGTGATTATGAGTTATACTACCAGGGAATTGATGGAAAATCCCAAGAATTTACATAAAATTAAATGATATGATAAGGACGTATATGAATTAATTATGTACGTGTGCATGTAAGTGTGTGTGTGTTGTGCTCCTGAATATAAGCTTCAGTGTGGATGGAAATGTGCATACTTTTGATTAACTTTCTGCCCTTTGGTCTTATACAGGCTATAGGAGGGGGTTGTGTTTTGAAGCAGAGATGTATGTAACGTACTGCACGCACACACACACACACACACACGCACACAGCAGTCATCACCTAGAAATCTGTGATTACGAGTATCTTCTCTGACATAGTGCCGTTCAGTGATCTTGAGTTTAGCTTCTGCTACTGTGTTTGAAGAAAGATTCCCTTTATAATATATGAGCAGTAATTGTGGGCCTTCTCTGTTAGCATAAGGTAGGCCTACATTTAACTAATAATTAACAGGGTTTCCTGACAGCAATTGCCACCCACATATCGCTTTACATTAAGTACAGAGGGAAAGAGAAAGACCAAGCAGGATCTCGTATTGTGTGGAGGCAAAAGTATGACATCTGCAGGAGAGAATTAAAGAGATAAAGATAGCAAGGGGTTGTTGTTCTCTCTCTCTCTCTCTCTCTCTCTCTCTCTCTCTCTCTCTCTCTCTCTCTCTCTCTCTCTCTCTCTCTCTCTCTCTCTCTCTCTCTATGTGTGTGTGTGTATGTGTGTGTGATGGCCGCAGTGCTGTTGGCTGTAATAGAGAGGAGGGAGCATTAGGCACACTCAACTCTGAGGCAGCAGGAACTTGCAGCAGCAACTCCACAGAGTCCTCTTCATCTGTAATCAGCAGAGTGAGAGGGGAGTCACACCTTCTTTTTCCTCCACACAAACAATCCCTGTGTCTCTCTCCCGCCTGTCCTCCAGTTCATTACAATGTGCTTTACATTAAAATACATAACAGCAACAAGTACAGAAGAATATAAGAAAAAAAACAAAACAACAATAACAAGCAGGAATGTGCAAGGAAATTCTTTATAGTGAGACCAACTTAGGTAGAAGACTGGCTCCAAAAACTGAGACACTCTGTCTGTCTAAGACATAAAACCCTGTTACAAGCAAGTTACAAATGGCTGCTCTTGCCTCTCCAGATGCACGCATCTGTCTGCTGTGACATCATTCAAAAATGACTCATGTGAGCGATATCTCGCTCCAACACGCCACCGCCCAAACTGTGTACTTCACATTTAACAATAAGCCTGTCACTTTAAACTTCCCATCCCTCCTCTTCTTCTCATCTAATTCTTCATTACTTGCTGTCTTGCAGTCTTATATAACCAGAAATGGCCCTCACTAATATTATCGTCTCCCCCGTCTCTCCGTCCGTCCGCCGGTCTCAGCAGGGTTTTCTGTATTAAAGGATTCATCTCTGTGCCGATGGTCGTCCCCTAGCCCCCTTAAGGAGCCAATTCATGAATAAATGAATAGAACTGGCAAATGATAACAAGATTGCTCATTACGTTGCACAGCACTGTGTATGTGTGTGGGAGAGAGAAAGAGAGAGACTCCAATTACCTGAACTGTACTTAATACAACTACCTCTAAAATATGTTATTACAATTTTGTGTCAAAGGAACATCTCACACCCTCACTTTAATCAACTGATCTGACTGCTGATTTGCAAATAAGATGGGGACGTGTGTATCCTCAATTAATTATTTACTTGTGAGAATTTTCTTTCCTGTCTCAATGTCCATTTTAACCAAAGTATATACCAACGCTTAAATGGCTTAAATGTCCCACTGGCCTACCACACTTCACTATACCCAGGTACCTACAGCTACCCTGGTCTCACTAAGTGGAAGTTTTTATTCATTTATCTTTTAGTCATCGCTACCCACCATCTTCAGAGGACAGCCTTTTAGGCATTTATTACTTTATTAAATGGTATGCAGCTCACAGAAAATGAGAGGAGAGAAAGATGGGGGGTTAGATGCAACAAAGGCCACCAGGACACCTAGACAATCTAGTTTTTACCAATGCCTCATGGAGAGGAGAATAAACACATGTACAACACATGTAACAACAAGAACAAAAAAGGAAATGATGGGCTAGCGATGATGGTGCTGGAGAAAAAATTAAGAGATCGTCAAAGTGATTACAATTCCTCCTGAGGGAAACATGAATGTCTGTACCAAATTTCATGGCCATCCATCAAATAATTGTTGAGACATTTCACTCAAAACTGCAAATGTCAACCTGCTGTTGGGGCTAGAGGAAAAGTCACTACTGACTGGATGCTTTGGGTCACCAAAGTCAGTAGGATACATCGTCTGAGGATCATCAATGTCTGTACAAAATTTCATGGCAGTCCATGCCATAACTGTTGAGACATTTAGTCTGGATGAAAGTGGTAGACCGACCAACCAACCAACAGGCCGACATTGTCATGGCCCCAGAGCCATGCTGCTATGACAAAAACAATGTTGACAATATAGGCTAGCATGTGCCTACTTGAACAAAAATATGACAAATTAATAATAATAATAATAATGATTCTGTGTATCTTATTCCAAATACATACTATAAGAGTTAGCAGGTATCCATGTGCCCTAATGATGTTTATCTGCATCAGGAATAATGGAGCGGCTAGAAGATGGCTGAGGGAAGGTAGCTAGTAGAGGAAACAGTTCTTTAATTCAACATCCATCCATCCACGTTTCAAAGATGGGGCCAAGCTAGAAAGGAAGAGAGGTGGGCAGAATACCAACTCCGCACTGCAGTGATGGATGTATCCAGACTGATGTTCCTCTACTCCTGGAGACGTCTCACAAGGTACAGTAACAAGTCTGACTTTGAGCTTTGCTCTTCCTTCTCAGCTTATGACAGTAAAAGCATTTTGAATGTAGTTTTGGCAAATGTGGTAAATGTGCTGCCCAGGGGCTGTAAAAGTTGCACCTGACTTGTCTTCTTGATGCAAACCTCTCCTTGTTTATGTGAGTCCTGGGATGACAAGAGCGAACTGATAATCACCTGCATCAGACAGCTTAGCCAGGACGGCCACTGTGTAGCCAGATGTCACAGACATTATATGATTTTGTTGAATTTGCCTCTGGGGAATCAGTGAGTGCTGTTTATCAGCCAACTTTACAAGTAAAACCAAGACTGTGAGGTGTGTATACGGTAGAAAGGTGCTATAGATCTACATGTCATTAAATGTACAAACACACACACTGCAACAGACAAAGCACACATGTGTAAACACACAATTGCTGCCGGGTGGAGGTGCCTACTTCCTTCACCTTTAATTGACCATGTAATAAGGCACTGAATGGAGCGGGTGCTAGGTTGCTGTCATTGGGAAGGTCAGAGCTGTCATGTGTGTGCTAGCAATGGTTTGTGTGTGTCTACAGACGCTTATACATGTATTTGCTGTGGTGTGATTCCCTGTGCACTTCTGTGTGTGTGTGTGTGTGTGTGTGTGTGTGTGTGTGTGTGTGTGTGTGTGTGTGTATGTAAGAAATGCTCTGAATTGATTAAGATCTGCATATGAGGACAAAGTCAGTGAGCTCTAACATCCCATTGTGCAGATTGTTGGCTCTGAGGAAATAAGAACAAATCAGAGACTATATCTGCCTCCTGTGAAGCCTTTTTTAATTGAGAGTGAACATAAACAAGCAATCTACAGCCAGGTACCAGCTGGAGTAGTTACATTAAGGCATAATAATCTCTGTTTATATATGAGTGAATTTTACATTTTATAATACTTTTGAGACATATTTGCATCATATTGTCATTCATGCACTCAGCATGAATTAGCAGTAGCAGTAGTATAAGTACTAGTAGTAGTAGTACTAGTGGTAGTCATGGTGAATATTAGAATAAAGGTGCTAGCACACTGTTGGTATGTCCTCAGAAAGGCCACCTCCTCCAACAGCCTGCAAACGTGTCTTTTAATTGCTCTCACCATTATATCCTAAAAGGACTTGCAAGACTTAAGCCGAGAGCTTTAATAAGACCATATTCTGTCTTATTCTGTCTGAAACCCAAAGTGGCATGTCCTATTAGCACGACATAAAGAGAGAAGGAAATCTCAATGTGTCACTGGCACAGACTGAAGCACATTAGCTAAGTCAGCCTGCTGCCTGGGCAATCACCAAAAACTGCAAAGGCAACACAGAGCAGGTATTAATCCTCCTTCCTGCTCATTTCCTCAGTGTTTGACTGAGACATTTACATTTTATCAGTGTATAATTTACATAAGCTAAATTACAAACAAGTTCACACTAGCTTAGCGTTGGTGAAAATTCTCGCCTGCTGTTAAGTTTTTTGGGAAATTAAAATTAAACAAGGAAAAATAACAAAGCTGAAATTGAAGAGGTAAAAGATGACGACTTCTAGGTGATTTGCCCAGTTGAAACAGGCTTGTAATGCCACTAACAGGACTTCAGCGATGTTAGCTGCCTGAAGGGTTTCTTTGTTCTGTTTTCTCTTTGCTTCACATCACGCATGATAAAATCAGGTTATTCCAACATGCATTTCAGATAGGTGATGAGTCACAGAATAAAAAAAGAGTGTTAAACCCAGCTTTTTTGCAAATGTATGCCAATTTAGATCCTAGGAATCACTATTTAACTACTTAATCCTTGAACCAGGCTTTCAGATTACACTCACATGGACAGTGATGGTTCCCCCAAATACAGTTTAGTGTATTATCCCAGGCTGATCTGTGGTTTGATATCTGGTAATGAGGAGCTCACACTGTACTTTTGTTTGTTTTCAGATAAGGCGAGACAAAAAGACAGCTGTTGCTACCAACCCTCAACCTTCATGAAGGTAAATCACCATCTGGGGTATTCATTACTCATTAATCTTGTACTGTTTCATCCTGTCTTTCTCAGTCGAATACTCTCTTTCCGTGTCTTCACTTTGATCCAAATTACCAAATTATTTTCCCTGCATCTATACTTTTTTTGCAAAGTGAGAAGACAGATAACAAATGGTTGCAATCTTATATATCTGCCCATTTCTTTAGTTCTCTCCATTGATTGAATAATCTATAGAGTATAGTAGAATTTGGCACTTAATCCAATGTAGTGACCACACCTTGGCAGCAATTAGGATTTGACTAAGTTTGGAATCACCAATTTGCATTGACACACGAGTTCATTATATTGGTCTGATGCCTCATGGATCACCCCTGTCCTTCCACAATCTCTCTCATTACATTATCTCAGATCAATAAGGCATGCCACCGCTGCTCATTGTAACCCACACCAGCAATTTTTGCACTTGCTTTGCACTTAGGGGTTAAAAGCAAGCAATTAAAACCAGTTGGCCAGTAGGAATGTGATGCTAACAATGTTAACAACAATGAACATGTTTCTGTCATACAAAAAGCACAAATGAACATATGCTGCCAACCAGGGGTGCCGCCAGAGATTTTGGACCCCATGAAAGAATATAATATTGGGCCCCCATAGATCACCCATGTAGGCTACATTGCTGTAGCAAACCACACCTGCAAAACCCATTTGACGACAACCAGTTATTAATAATAAATGTATTTTTGCAGGCGGGAATCTCTACTGTAGTCCAATGTTAATTACCTCACACATAGTCTATAATATAGTAATATATATAATATCTGAAGAACTACTTTATGTAATTCGTGTCATTGTCATTCTGACTGTTTGGTTGATGTATTGACAGGAATGTGATTATCCAGTCAGGGAAAATCTCACTTGGAGTTAAAATGAAAAGTGCCATGTTAAATACATTATTATTATTGTTATTATTATTAATTTAATTAATATTCTATATTCACGTAGTATTTTTGAGGACCCCTGTTGGCCCTAGGAATCATCCTAGCTATCGCCCCCTTTACTGCGCCCCTGCTGCCAACCACAGAGAAAACCGCTGCTAACATTTTTTTTTTTAATGGCTTAAAGGGAAACTATTGCATCTTGTACAGTAGCTTTAACATTCACACATTAGCCTGTGTTGAAAGTGACTGTTTTAGTTCATCTTTCTTGTTTATCTCATGCTGACAAAGATTCCTCAGGGACTATAGGGGTCTCATTAATGGAACTCCCTCTTGTCTAACTTGAGGTATGATATAACTCATACCATGACTCATGCGTGAAGTATCATGAAGTATTTGTATCACAACCCACCACTATTCCCTGATGATGAGGACACCCATAAGAGCCGGTGGCTGTAAATCAGGTTCAAAGAAAAGCAATTAGGCCTCATCTTCACAGCATTTCTCAAAATATATCTCACCAGCATCTTCTCTTCTGTTCCATGACTATCAATGACTTTACATCTACCTTGAGAATATTTGGCTTTATTTAGCGTCTTGTCAGACACCTCAAATTGAAATTGACCCGTTAGAAAAGCTCCTGATGGCTCAGACGCCTCTCTAAAACACTCTGCGGATCATTAATTTTCTATCGTATTTGTTCATATCAATGAAATTTTAAGTTTTCTGTTTTTTTCCAAAGCTAAAACACAGGCAAGCAGAGAGCGACTGCAACTATTTTGCAACCGAGGGAGTTAAGTATACAGAGCTGCATATACAGAATCATACTGACTTATTACAGGCTAACAGGTAAATAAGTAATAATTTGTGTGCAGAGCATGTTTTAAAAAGTGTTAAATACTTTATTTAATCTATTGTGTTCACCTCGATTCTGTGAAACTATATCAGAAACGAGACCCAGTATTGAATAGCTGGTGAAATGAGTCTGGCAGTAGCCATTATGGACTGCTGTAGTCCACATTGTAGACTGGTATCTAACAGAAATATTTGGAACATCTTTTTTGGTGTTAGCATTAGCCATAACAGCTGTCGGCTCTGCTGGCTAGCCCTTCCCTCTGAATGCTAATCCAAAACCAGAAATGGCAATTAGCCCTATTAGCATGCTGATCACTGTGGAGATGCAAAAACACTGCGGAGGAGGCAAGGGGTCCTGACCTTATCAAAGACTGAGCAGAAGTGGGTATGCTCAGAATATGGAGTGAGTGTGTGTGTGTGTGTGCGTGTGTTTATTTTTTACAAAAAGTGAAAATTGTGCTCAGAAATGCTGTAATTCTGGGGTTTGTAGAAGTCCCTGGTTTCCAGGTGCTTACAGAGTGCCAAATCAAATGCAACAGTGGGTGCATTTAAAGGATAAGGGTGGTATTATTTTAACTTTTTGTTATTATGAACAAATCCCATTAAAACAACAAAACCACGAGTTGTCCTACTAACAAGTATATTTTAGAACTTCACTGTCATCACAAATGGTTTAAAACAAATAAAAAAAGACATACTGTTGCATTTGGGTGACCTATTCTTTTCATCACTATGAACAAGGCCACTGTACTCTTAAGATTGTTATAGCGAAAATGCAGTTACAGAGTTGCAATTACACTGGCCATATTCGTTTTAATGAAAAAATATGCCCCCCCAAGCGACAGTATAGCTTTTTAATGTGTTTGTGGATGACACTGGAGATGGTTCAGTCTGGACCACAGTGGTGGACCGACAGGTTATAGACAACCTGTCATTCCTAGAATAGAGCTCATTAGATTTTACATCGAAAGGAGAATCTGTAGTAACTCTCACTCTGGATGAACAATTACTGCTCTGGCACGATTATTATTAAGAACACGAGGCTTGAAAAAGCAATTTTACTGAAGCTTAGTTTAACATAACAAAGCTGGAGGCACGAGAGATTTACAACAAGACACACCAGCATCCACCTCAGACTGTTGATGCACATCCATCAGCAACAGAAGTTTGGAGATCAAGAGGGAAAAGGGAGTGAGTACAATGAGGTTGAGAGGTCAAAACGGGGGAACACAGACAAAGACAGAGCCATATCTCCTTGAGGGTGACCTATGTATGATAGAAGAAGAGATGCGGTCCCTCAGTCCCCAGGCTTTCCCATGCCGGCCCCCCAGCTGTGCCCTCACCAGGCTGGGGATCGATCCCTGCCTGCCCGCCTCCACTCCCATGCTCCGGACTCTTCATTAGGCCCCGCCTGCTAGTGTGGATGCTCTAATTGGCGAGGGCCACTGAGAGCCAGCATCCTTGTCTGCCGCGCTCTCTGAGAGAAAGGGTCGCCAGGCATCAGCCGCTCATACTAATCTTTCCCATTATCCTCTGCTCTACTGTGGGAGCAGGAAAAACAGCCAGCCTGTGGTTTGTGTGTTTTTGAGTGGGTATGTTATATTTAAGCACGTTTCTGTTTGCGTGTGACTATGTGTAAGCTTTGTTTGCGTCCTATGGCTAATGGAAGCATAGGTTTGATCAGCTCATGTGAAAAACAGAACATCATTACAACCATCTACACCACACTTGTTGACAGCTTACTCTTTGAGGACACTGTTGTGAGAAAAACTCAAGCCATTTTTTCTGTTCTTCAGGATGTTCATGTGAAATTGTTTTGCTGCTTAGCACTGCACTTCCTGTTGTGTGAACAACAACTCTGACGCAATCATTAAGAGCTTTTATAGCAGAGTGGCACATAAATACTGCAAACTCTATACCCTTCATTGAACTGTCAATAGTGAGAGGAGACTCATTTAATTTTCACTCGAGTTCCTCTGGTGATTCATACTACTCATAGGTCTAATTTCATTCCTTAATCAGTATGATTGAACATTTTAATTTAGAAATTAAAGCAATTTACAGCATGGCAATAATAATTTGGAGGGTCAGTTACAATATTTACCGGCCTAATGAGAAATTAGATTAAACTATTTTTACTCGCTCCCTCCAACGGTGGCATGACAACTTGTTCCGGGGCGGGGGTAACAAACAGAAAAAGGATGCTGGGGTCAGAGAGGATCAGGGCTGGACTCACAGGTACTAGGAGGGATGGAGGGGGTGTAAACAGTGCAAATGTGTCTAAAGTGTTTTCTGTTGGGTTTTACTGACTAAAAAACATATGGATTCTGCGAAACGCAGAGCTGAGTAATCATTTGGTGATCAGTATTGTTGATATATTGTGCAGAAGAATTGGTAGGAGTCTTATGATAAAGTCATATTTCTTTTCTTCAAATAAAGTGTGTGATTCATCTTGTCTACAAAATGAATGAAAGTGGAAAAAAAAAAATCAAAGCCCTACTTCTTTTTTCTCAATGATTTTGAGCCAATCAGCCACTAATAAGCAACGAGGTTCTTGAAAAGCTCAGTTGGTTTAAGCACACTAATAACCCTGCCAGGTCCAATTGTTTGGCATCAGGTGTAAAATATGTATGAACTTTTGGTACTGTGAAATCAGTTAAAATGGCATATAGGATGTTCAGAGTGATTTGTGGGGGAAAAATAGCCTCAAGCTAAATTATTATCTCAATTCAACCAAAGTTTCTTTTTGATGAAGGCAAACAGGCAAACATCATCATAAATCATACATTTGTGTGCACCACTGATGTTGACATACAACACCTGAAACATTAAGGGCACACAGAAAACTAAATAATTTAAATATAGGAACATAAAACAACAAAAGACAAAAGACGGTAGGGTGAGGAAACAGTGAGGGAAAAAAACCACACCAGCACCCGTCCACACACACTCACGTACTACAGACAGTATTCTCCCTACTCAGACCCTCATCTATCCTCTTATTCCCCGTCCCTCCACTTTCCCCGTTTGCCTCTTCTTAACCCCACCAGGAGTCCAGTTACTCTCCAATTCAGCTGCCACACACAATTAATGAACTAGACAGACAGGTTATATCATCACCTGCAGCGGGATACATACACAAGTCAAGACTATACAGTTCAAATACAGAAGAACATTTAGTGTGGTTTTCATATAAGACAAAATCACAGTGAAGATTACATTTAGTTTGAACAACATGGAAATAGGCATCATTTGATTCTCTCTCGTTCTTTTTTGATAGACCACTATCAAACAAAACAACTCCTCTCATCTGCGTGTCTGTGTCAATGTGGCCATCTAGTGGAAAGAAAATGGTAAAGTCTGTAACTAGAGGAAGAATCTGCTGGATCATATTGATTTAGATGAGGAAATGTGCTGATATACTGTAGCTACGGCTTTGAGTTTAGGTCTTAAGGAATAACAATCCATGGCAGAGATTTTGGAGCGGTCGTGTTTTTGTATCATACATTTATTTTTTGGGATTAAAAGATGTCTATGGGACAAAAGGGCATACTTTCTCTGATGACTGCAAATATAAAAAATAAACATCAAACATGACAAATCATATACAATATGTGTGTACATGATGTTTAAACACTTGAATTCATCTCGTATAGTTGTCCTTTCCTTATGAATATGCAGCTAACAATGTGATAGTGTTTCCACAGCCTGTTGACACTCAAGATACTTAGACAGAAAATGCATGCGTTGCAAGCTGTGGACTTTTATCCATTGTGTGTACAGGTTTGACTACTAAGCACAAAGTCAGCTTTTCGTTGGTTTATGTTTGAAACGCCTGAAATCACAAAGGCACGGATAAAAAGAACGATTCTCAGCATTGATATTGGAGATATTTTATGTTGCCATAGCTACCGAGGCTATGAGATGGAGACCTTGCACTTATTATCCAGAAATGAAACGCTTCTACCAGCAGGTCATGCCATCCTCCCAGCGGGTGAGAGAACAGGAAGACGGAAGTCGTGTTAAAATAGGTTTGATGTGGAATCACTGGTGCTCTGGAATAAGACGTGATGACATTTCGTATGTCAGGTTTCAAGCTTCAGTCTGCTTGCATACAGTGGTTATGGTTCCCTGAATAAAGGCCGCTATATTGACCACTGTATGAAAAGTACTGAAGAAGAGAATATTTAGAATGGTCTTTGACAGGTAATAATTAAGGTGAACATCCTTTGTGCTATTTCTTACAGGATCCTCTCTGTCTTCCAGCCTCACCAGTCCTTTTCAGTCAAGCCCTAACCACTGAGGACCACCACTGGACCAGTTAGGAGCGAAGAGGAGTAGTCTTGATCAAGGACATCTTGGTAGGGATTGTTGCAGGAGGGAAGAGCATGACTTATTCATTTCTCCCCACTCACATTTTCCCAGTCAATCTTTATTAAGGCCACTGCACTGCTACTATTTCACTAGAGCAATACTCTGTCATATCTAATCAGCCAACTTTACAATTACATAGGAATTATAGTTACTGAGATTTTAAGACTGTTGCATTATAGGCTTTGGTAGTTTAAAAAATAAACTACTAAAATTGAGTGTCCCATATTAAAATTATAGGAAGAATATAACAGGATATTTTGTTGTGGTATGGAATAAACCAGTGACATATTGACAGAAATGTTTGCATTACTGTTTTCTTACTGGGTAGACAGCAGTCAGTTTGGTTATGTAATCATCAGTTTCGTTTCCCATCAGTAGAGATGAACAAAAATGTCTAGCTGAAGAGATTGCCTTCACTTGTACCCTGTAGACCATCTTGTTTTCTAGGAGTCAAGGAAGTCAAACAACACAATGTGTAAAGGTTTTCTTATTTCAGCTAACAAAGTAGTTTTTCATCATTCATGTCCACGCATGGCACAATCTCATGGGTTGCTTTGGCAAAGTAGCCACCATGCTGTAGAGAGTCCAAAGGGGCCATTGTTTATGGTACGAAGTAGGTCAGCCATGTGATTATGTTCGACCAAAAAATGGATCAAAATTTCTTTCCTCTTACAGGTTTTATTCATTGTATTTTTCATATTGTGTGCAGATTTAGCAAAGAGAAATAAAGTCAATAAAATGTATACAAAAGCACATTTTGTGGCCATCCTTTTTATCCCAACAAACTCAAAATAGATAGCCCGAAAGGGTCAACAGAACATACTGTGCCTACCCTTCTTTTAATACAAAATGTTTCAAATAGTCACTGTATATAGAAAATACAGTGTCCACGCCACACTAATGCCAAAGTACTAGTTATCATACATTAAGATTTAGATGTGCTAATTGCATTATCTTTTTTTTTTTTTTTTTTTTAAGACACAAATGGTGCTAATCATTTTCAGTTCCTTACTGCAATGGTTCCATAAATGTACCCCTTGAGGCGAAATATATTTTTCTCAAGTCATAATGGCTCTCATTTCAGGTGCCCTATTTTTAACTTTAAACTTGACTTGTTGACTGACTTTAATATGATACGTCCTAATTTACTGTAAGCTTCCTGTATTTGAAAACAAGATTCATCATGGATTTAAAAGCCCTAGAAGATTGCCCCACAGGACAGCAGCATGCTTAGTTTCTGCAACTACCAATTATTTTCTCAAATATAATATCTATATAATATGTCCGAAAATAGAAAAAGTGCCCATCAGTCCAAAGTGACATCTTCTAATCCATTTATTTGTTTGACCAACAGTCCAAAACCCAAAGATATTCAGTTTAATGTCACAAAAGCAGCATATTCTCACAATTGAGAAGATGTAACTAGCTAAAGTTTGGCATTTTTGCTTGATAAATAACTTAAACGATGAATAGATTATCATTATTTGTATTATCCTAATAATTTAACATAGTATTCAAACTTTTTCAGTTTTCTAGCTCATTGTGGGAAAAAAAAACAAATTGTTTCGAAATTATGCTTTATGGCTTTAATTTAGCTTGCTGGGTAGGCACATAAAATGGTGAGTAGTTTCTGAAAGGATTTTTTTCATGTCTGTAACAGAAGTGTAGCTTAGGTAATCGTTATAAACACACGAGTGAGGCGTCTGACCACAACACGATCTTTGGTTCCAACACTTCACGACACAACACGACACGTCGTACGTCATGACGTGACTCATGGAGAGGGAGGGCGGTCCGTGAGGTGGACGGCACTCCGAGGAGGGGTGCCGCTCGTTGAACGTCGGTGTCATCCCCGACAACAGTTTGCTATCACCCGTGTAAGTGTGAAATATATTTTTAGTCTGTTTTTTTTGGGTTGTTTTACCGTCAATTTATGCGTGTGTGTGATGTGTGCTGCGTCTCTGTGCCGCGAGGAAAAGCTGTTAGAGTCTCGGGGTAGATATTTCATCGTATTATTTAGCAGCTCTGTACAGTGACACTAACGGGACTGTCAACCTGAGTCCGTTAACACACTGCTGCTACTCACTGACAGCACTGACTGACACTGAACAAACATTTCAACGAGTTTTAGCTTTACACATATTGCTTCACGTAATTTCACAACATAAAGGAAAGCTCGTCTGTTATTACTTTAATTCTATAGGACGTAAAGTACGTTATGTGTTACTCAACGGAATTTTTTGACTTATCTTTCGTAACGGTCGCAATAGTTTATCTCCTCTGGTGTCATCATAGCATTCATAAGCGGGCGTTTTGCTGTAGTACTTAAATAACAAAATAATGAAAACGTTGTAGAATATTGTGGTTATGTACAACAGGTTTGTCTCATTGCCTATATAGTAGGAAATAAACAGTAAAAACACAAATATAATTCGTGGCAGCTGAAAATATGATTATTTGCTCTCATTTAAACCTGTGGTTTTAACACTTTGCTAGCTTGTCATGGACTCTGGAGCAGAGTAAAAGTTGTGAGTGGGTGTTTATTTCCAGTTAATTCATGAAACTTTGTTTTTATTTACTATGATGCTGTCATATTGATCTGTCTCTGTGGCTTGTGTATTAGACAGGGCCCTGCCAGTTGCTTGCAACCTACAAAAGTTTTAATAAACCCTCAGCAGGGTATATTTTAGTCTCAACTGGCTAACGCAATCTGATGGGCTAAAGACATTTCATGGCCTGGTAAGGATGGGCATTCGCAGCATCATTACATCTGATGCCTAGTATTCTTCACAGAGGAGATTTTTTTTCCTGCAACCTATTATTAACAGTGTCTGGGAGACAGACAGAGACATAAGCACTCTCACACACAGGCAGTCACAGAGAGTACAATGCGCCAAGGAAGCATTTAGAGGATTACAGTTTCCATCTCACTTTTTCTCTGCAGGCCTGATGTAGCAGGTTTCCATCTCCTCTACAATGAAGGAAATCCACTCCAGCGTCATGATTATGGACTGAAGGTTTGTTTTCACACACTTACTCTACTCATCCTTTCTGATAACTGTTCCCATCTCTCTACCTCCATCTCTGACCATGTTTGTAACCTGGTGGTTTTGACACTACACTGCATGTACAGTAGATACACATGTAGAGGGCTGGAAGGGTCGTGTATGACATGATGTATCCCACTATCTGTTCAACATACATAGCTAAGTGGCTGAGAGCTTGGCTGCCCCTTCAGGGCACTGCTAACGCAGCCATTCATGTCTCACGCCGACGGTCAGACCACCACGATGACGCTGCCCCCCTCCTCCTCCTCCTCCTCCTCCTCCTCCTCCTGTTCCCGCTGCACTCACATTGTGCCTTCCCTGTTAGGAGCTGAGCTTAGAATTGAGAGTCTTTGTACGAATGTAATGTGTTTCTGTATATATATATATATATGTGTGTTTGCGTGCACTCTGCTTACAAAATAGAACTCTGTGGTTTCTAAAGATGGAGTTGCCTCCTCCTCTGATATGTGCTCAGCTTCATGTAACATCTCAGCATAGGATGTGATGAAGGTGTGCTTATCAGATCACAAGATTAACACAGCTTGCTGTATGCTCGCCTAGCTGTCACAGGAGGTGATTAATTGGCCGTGCATACAGGAAGCAAGCATTTCTCACAACAAAGCAGCAGACACTGGATTAGAAAGATGACATGAAGTGGATTATAGTTACAGTTATGGTGGTTTTATTTATTTAGTTGTTGACTTCTGTTGTAAAGACTATTTTGATTGGGAAAGAAGACAAAAAGGTTTTTGTGAAGATGGTAGATACTGGACAGGCTAATTTTACTTGTTTGTGACGTCAAGTCTCCTAGAGACTGGCTGCCATCTTTTGATTGTTTACATTAGTTATAATAATAATAAGGTATGTGTGTCTAATTGGCTATGTATAATTTAGAGTTGGGTTGTAATACATAACACAGTGCAATTAAGTGAAATAACTTCATGTCATGCATGAATTATTGGTCTGCATTTCAGTAACATGTCCAAAAACACTGCTGTCCCATATACTGCAGTACTTACATTTGTTTTTACCATCAGCGTGGCATTTTTTATGACATTTTAGTGTTTGTTTAAATAAGTTACATCTCCTCTGGGTGCTCCGATTTCTCCCCACAGTTCAAAGACATGCAGGTTAGGTAAATTGGCCATAACTTAGCCTCTAAATTGCCCATAAGTGTGACTGTGAATGTAACGGTTTGTGTGTTTATACGGATGGGTTAGACTGTGCAGTGTCCAGGATGTACCAGACTTCTCACCCAGTATATGCCATGCAAAGGCTCCAGCCCCCTGCCTTCCTGAATAGGACGAGTGATATAGAAGATGGATGAGTGGATGCTTTTTATGGTGTTACAGAATATTTTGCCACATCTAATAATTCATTAAGTTAAGAAAATATTAAGGAGGTTTTTTCAAGTTGTTTCAAGTGCCTAATGCATGGTCGCTCCCCTCTGCTGCAGATGAGAACATGATATGTTGTGTACTATAGAGACAGAGATATACTGCAAAGACCTGGGTTCAGTTCTTGGCACTGGTACCTACTACCTCGAGCAGTGTTTGTGAGTAGGACGCTGGCAAGAGATCATGTCTGTGTTGTTGCACTGTAGTCCTTCTGGTTGGTGAGGGCACCTAGACAGAAATGTGTATCACAGGAGGAACATGGCTGTATACATACATCCTGGTGTTAACAGTGGCATGGACCACAGAATGGGGTAATTGGCCATACCAATTTGTGAGTGAAAGTGGGGTAAAAACTTGATAACTTAGCACTTATCAGCTCAAATCATGTAAAAGTCAGAAAAGATAAGTTTCTTAGCTTATCGTAAATCCCCCTTTATGTCCATCTTTATGTAAGTGTGTTTAAACACAAAAAAAGTCATAATTATCATTAATGAAGATGCTCAATACTCTACTGACAAATGTTCACTGGATTCATGTTATCTTTTTTACTGCATATAAGCAACATTGAGGTGAAACAACCACATCATGACACTAGATGCCTTGTCATCTAGTGTTTTGTGAAGTTGTGGTTTAACGTAATGTTATGGGTTGCAGTTTAAATTTCTTGAAACCCCAAATGATGTAAAAATGTTCAGTAAGGGATTCAAAAGGATTCAGATAATCTGTTTTTTTGCCCTTTGGAGTCTAAATCTCAGCATCATTCAGGCAGTGATTTGGCTCTGTTTTCTCAACCAAAGGCCAGCTGTGGCTAAAGAGGAACTGTTGTATCTCAGAGAGGAAACACTCTTTCCTTTCCTCTCTCTATCTCTCTCACCTTCTTCCTCCTCCAGCAGGGCTTTGCTGTTTGAAAGCCCACAGGGTAGCAGAGGTGTCATAATGCGGCTTAATTTAGATGCCACAGACCGAAATCATTCTTTATCTCTGCTACGATCAGAGGTGTTTGCCAATGCCTTCAAGAAACATGCACAAGTACAATGTTTGGCTGTACCATCCTGGTTATCCTGTAACTGTGCACAGACTGGGTTTATTCTCTCCAGTAAGACTGACTCCCACACTTCCAGAATGAAGGTGAAATTCCTTTATAAAAGCTGTGGTTTCTAGTGGCAACGAGCTGCCTGCTTCCCTCCGATCTCTTCCTGTTTGAAGACAGAGGCAGAAAAGAAGCAAGGGGTCACACAGCGTCACAAGAGTTTGCACTTTAAAACAGGGCTGAGGTCCATGTTTTAGTGTCAAAGGATAGGTTCACAATTGTTCAAGTCTGTCTTAAAACAATAGTCGGGTGCACATATGAACATTGAAAATGGCCAAATCCAGAGTCCCCTTATAGTGCAAAAATATATTCCAAAGTTTATCTGAAGCTTATGAAGCTTATAAAGTCAAAACATTTCCTCTTTGTGTTTCCCTGTTGAGCACCAGTAACAAAAAGAGGGAAATTTGTACTAGAAAGGTTGTAACTCTGGAAGATACCCACTTGATTCATTCACTGTATTAGCTTCAGATAAACTTTTGAATACATTTTTGCACAGAAGGACGACTGTGGATTTTTATCCGGACCAATATTATGTCATATAGACATCAACTTCTGCACAAAACTGCATAATTGTGATCATCCCTTCGTTTCAGTTTGTTTACATCTTCTTGTCTTTAGAAGACTGGATATTAAGGTTTGGAGGTCAGGAGGAATATCTTCTTAAATCTTCTCCCAGAGTGTCGACTTGATATTGTTGACCCACAGTCTACGTGTTGAGCCCAATGCCACGTCATAGTAAAAGCTTCAAGACCAGAGCTTGGATGTGCTGATTCCCACTAACCCCCCTAGTGGGCCGTAGAGGTGTCTGGTTACCTGAGCTCAGAGATCTGACTGAAGAGTTATTTAAAATAGGTGACGATGTGGATGATTTATATCTGACTGCGTAAAGTTGTTCTCACCTGCTGGCACCACAAAGAGCCAGATGCCCTATGGCCTGATAACCTGGCAGGTTTCTCTCTTCAGTCGCACAAAGTGTGTGTTGACCCTGACACGCATTAAAGTGCCCTGAGATAACTTATGTTGTTATGATATGGCGCTATATAAATAAAACTGAATTGAATTGAATTGAATTCCCTTTCCCAGTCCTTATGGCTGTGCACCTTTAACACAATCTCTGGTATGAGATTTCAGCTGGTGTGTAGGTGGTTTCCAGCCTGTTGACAGGTGATGATGCCCTGCCAGAGCTGGTGGAATATGAGCTATGTTGGCCGAGTTGGAGGCCTGGCCACTGTTAAACACCTATCAGGTTAGTAAGTGAAGGGCCACTTTGCCGGGCTTGAAATGTATTACATACTCTACTAATTTCTCCAGTGGAAACCCCCTTTTGAGAACATCTGTTTAACTAGTAAACAGCAAGAGAATGAGATCCTCGATGCCACCACTCTCCATCACGTCAGACACATTGGGTCTGCGGCTGCCAGAGTGTTGTTGTAGTTGTAGTCAACATGGACCAGTGTCAGTTCCATGCACATGGTGAATTATTCATTAGGACACTTGCTGTGGTGTTGAGCACAGATGCAGAGGTGATCCCTTAAACAAGGCCTCCCCAGTAAACGTTTAGCACCGTCCAACATAATGTTTAACACGCAGCCTGATGACACTCAGCCAGTCTTTTTTCAATTATGCTTCACTTCACTGCCCTGCTTTGTTCACTGTCCAGCCCCTCTGTGCAACCTATACCTCAGAGATACGTGTGATATTTACAGCCCTGTACAACCATAAAAGCAACACAATAGTTCCTCTGTGGAGATGAAATTTAAATAAGCTGAGTCTCTTTGTTACTTTGTCTTTGCAGCTTCCCACCTCACAGACTCTGTTAGGTAGTCCTGGATGACTCAGACGTCCTTCACACCCAATATACCACCTGTTCTTCCCTTTGTGTGAGTGTGTGTTGAGTATATGTGCGCAAATGTATATTTTCTATTTGTTTTTTTTTTTTGTTGTGATCTACATTTTTATTGGTTTTCACAGTGATATGAGTGGGTGGTGGTAACGAGGGATGTAGTTCCAGATGGTCTCCTGTTGCCTGAGAGATGAGTGAAATCAGAAATATTAGGTAAGGCAAACTTCCACACCCACACTTGAAGGTTTTGCCTTATTTAAGCTAGCGGTCATATATATTCAAGATTACAAATAATTTGGGGAAAAAGTGTAACACACATACCAGATGTGAATCAGTCTCCAACAATAGTCTTCTTGGCAGCTGTACAAACAGACACAATTTTTCATTTTTCAACTTTTGAATATAGCTAAGTCTGTGATGTCAATAAGAAAACCCAGATGGGTGCCCTGATATATGAGTAAATTATTGTGTGTCTTCTGGTTTGTCTTGTTTCTTGAAAGCTGAGCGCAACTTTGGCATCAGGGCCTCCCTGTGGGTTTCGTCTTGCACAATAGGGCGTTGTGCCTGCCTCTGTCAGGGAACTACCTGCCATTCACCTCCCTCATTCAGACACACTCTGTGCTGAGCGCCCGAGCTGAACCCGACACGGCCAGGCGAAACACGCCTTGGACGGATGCCTTTGATCCAGTCTGGCCTCTTTAACTCCCTCTGTAACCCTCTGTCTCTCTTCTCTCACTTTCTCTGACCCTGTCTGATACAAAGAGTTGTGTCTCTTATCAAACTCTTTGCAGTATACTGAAGTCATCTCCTGCAATGTCAGACCTGACACAACTGTGCTATTCTCCCCCGTCACACACACACACACACACACACACACACACACACACACACATAAATACAATAACGATTGTTCCTGTTTCCTGCCTATGCTGTCATTATGCAGCTGCTGAATGAGATATGGTTCAGTTTCCATTGGTCAAAGACAACACACACACACAAATGCACACATGCACGTATATGTATGTACACATATGCACATTTCCACAGAATATAATTCCCGCTATCTCTCTCTTTCTCTTTCCTTTTCTGTCTTTGATAAAAACACACACACATGCATATTCGTGCATGCACTCACACACACACATCGCTGCCAGAACTCTCTGGCCTAATTCCCCTCTTATTGATGTGTGTCTGTCAGTGAAAGAGGCACAGCACAAAGAGCAGCGATGGGCTTGTGTGTGGCTCAGAGGGAACAAAGAGTGGTCTATTCCGCGCCAGCTCTCAGACTCTTCTGGAAACACTGCATGGGCTTGTTTAAGCTATGGCCATATTTCGAGTTAACCGACTGTATGTTCAGCAATGAACAACAACGTGGCTGCTTCAGTGTCAAAGAGCACAGGCCAGATTGACCTCCGCTTGAGTTGGTCATGCCCAGTTTGCAACTTTTTTCATGTCAAGAGTAGAATAAAATAGTACAGTCAAGAAGAAACAGTGATCAGGTTATTGTGCAGATATTTGCTCTTGAAGTACTGTAACTATGGCAAGATTAGCATGAAAAGACTATAAAACTTTGCACAGTACTGGTACACAATTTATCTCACATTATGCTAGATTGCAGATTGTCTGCTTTATCACTTAGCTATTTGAGCTGTCACCATTGTGGCTTTAATCTCCTTTTGAATAATCACCTTTGGTTGTCATCTTTGTTCAATAATGATAATGGATGTGATTGTAGAACAGCTCAGAGACACATCTTCATCAATATAACCTGAATGAAGCTACAGCTGTTTTCTATCCAGACAGCTAAAGTGAACATTGTCACAGCCCGGCTCAAAGACTGTGGCAAAAACAGGAGACACACGGGTATACTAACCACCAAAGTAATTTATTAATTACAAAATAAGCAAAATAATCAAAACAAGTAAGTTGGAGGAATCTGTAAAGTCACTAGTGTAGGGAGTATATGAGTGAAAATGTGCTGTATGGATGTTGTCCTGTGAAAAGCAGGAAAAGGTAACAAATGAAACAACGCAGAGGTGTGTGGTGTGAGGAGATCTGCTCCCCAAAGGGCTGGCTGCTGCTCTGGCTATATGCATGGGGCACACCGGGCCCAAGTGTGTCCCATGCTGCTGATTAACCATTCATTTGGTTGGCAGCCCTGGAAACAGAGGAAAAGCCACAGCAGAGTGAATCAAGCAGAGGGGCGTCACAACATTTACAGGGAGCTGTGATATTGTGATTCATTGTTGAACACTAGCACTTGACAGAGCTTGAAAAAAAGAAATCAGAGTCATGATTCCTTTTTGTTTCGTTAAGCTGAATCTTGGATCTATCATATTAATTCACACATGCTTGTCACTGTCCGCAAAATGACAAATAACCAGTGTGAGCTGTTTTTTTTTTTTGTTTTTTTTACCAGTCTGCCAATGTCAGAGCTCTGCTGAGCTTTCACCATCTCCCTAGTTTAGCCGGCCAAAGACAATGACAGCAGGACTGGACGACTGGCAGCTCAGCTAAATGGAATGAGCTACAGAGCTATGGACAAGGATGTGTGTGTGTGTGTGTGTGTGTGTGTGTGTGTGTGTGTGTGTGTGTGTGTGTGTGTGTGTGTGTGTGTGTGTGTGTCACGGTTCCAGAGAGGCCATTGTAATTCACCTTTGACAGTATTGTCAAATTTCTGAGAAACATGCTGACTCACTGAGGCCGCTGACCCCGGCTGTCACTGACACAGTTAATCACTGATAATCACTGATCTGCTTCTGTGGTGGACGGGGCTTAAATACATCCATCCACTAGCATGTTTTTGAGGTTGATCCGAGGAGCAAGTGAAGAGAGAATTTTCCTGAGAGGATCATCAAAGTACAGTATCACAGTTGTCTGAAGCAAATCCTGTTTCAGATTCAGAAGAATACTAACTGGCGCATCTTCAACTGTGCAGTCTTTTGCAGTAGTATTTTGGTGCACTGTCAGAGTAGTATGATGTGGTGAAATGAAGCAGTCAGAACGGGACAGTCGTTATTCAAAGATCCATCTGGTGTTTGTTCCTTTGCGTCAAGGTGGAACGGCGAGCATTGCTTAAATTAAACAAAGATGCAGGGCCTCTCACACGTACACAAGCATACACGCAAAGTCTGACAATAAAGCTTTGTCCTCTAAAGGCTCCTGAAAGAGGATTTAGTTTGAATATAAAACCGTACGCAATCAAGGAAACATCCAATCCAGCGTTGGGATCAGCTTGGGGATGAAGGAGGGGATTTACAGACACAGAGGGAGGGATGGGCACCGGGGTCGGGACAGGCCTTCAGGTTCAGCTTCAGCTTCAGGACAGGATTAACTTAGGTTTACCCCTCCACTCACCAGCTCCAAAACAACAGAAACACAGTGCTCCATCATAATCAATTACACTTCACTGTGACTGCCAGAAAATGCCACTTACTGTCTCAGTGTGAGGATGCATGCATAATCAACTATGCATGTATACGTCATCAAAATATTAGAATGTATGGACTCATTGCCCAGCTGTAATCAGTAAACAAAAAAAAGTTGAAGCTGTGTTATTATTATTAGGCACTGCCTAACAGTTGACAGCACAATATCTTAAAAGCTGCAGGCAGCAGCCAGCTAGCAGGTGACTAAAGTGAACCTGTTCAACACCTGCTCCTTCTCTCTGGCAGGCAACAGTCGCATTTAACTGATTGGCGCCACCATATTAACACACAGCCTCTGAATTTAGCACATCAGTATCTGCTGATCTGAATCTGCCTATTGAACAGAAACAATTAGGCAAGACCAGATTTAGGATCAGCTTGTGGAGAAAGTAAAAGCTGCTGTGTGAATGTGTTTTTGTGTATAAATGCACCTTTTCTTGGCGCTGACAGTGTGGCCATTGTTAAAAGCGATGTGCTACCTGCAAGCTTCATGCTCGTTCTCCTTCTGTCTCTGGACCGAGTGTGAAACTGAGCAGCTGATTGTACTCTTAGTGATGTGAATCAAGCCTGTCACAGCTTCATTTGCATAGATGGCATTCTTGCAGTTATGAGAAGTGTGTGTATGTGAGTGTCTGTGCCCGTCTGTCCAACTTTGTATTATTCTTCATGACCTGACAGTGCAGCTGAAGGAGTATAGTTTGAGTATGTAACTGTCCCTCCCCAGGGCTCTGAATGTTCCTGCCTCGCTTGTTTTGCTGCCCTCAATGGGAGCAGCTATTGATGCTGCAGGGAGGCTCGGGCTGACTGACTCTGTGGGTCTATCTCTGAGGTGATCACTGTTCCACCAATAAGGTTCCTTCTTGAGGAAGACGGCTTGTATGTTATCAGTTGTCCACTCTGTTGGTTTTGTTACCGACTTAGATTCATCCAGGCAGTGTGCAAGGCTGCAGGAGGTGATCATGCTCTGTGTTTTGTGTTTGTGACACTACACTGTTGTGTGTGGAAACCCTTGTCTCTTGATACCACCACAGGATAAGGAAAGGATGCCTTTGGGGACACTAAATGAGCTCCTGAAGGAGCACACACATACACAATGTTGTGTCATACAGTATCGCACATGTTCTGTTCAGTATGCCCAGCGTGTTCACAGCTCACTGTGTAAATGATTATTGATTGCAAACAGAATGATATGGCTGATTGTTTGAGCAAATTGTGGTCGGTGAGTACATTGAAGATTGAAGCTTCGAGTCTTAAAAATGATTCTCTGTTTTTCTTTCTTTGGTCTCCCTCCATCTATCCACCTCCCTCTCAGGTAATCCACAAGAGTGAGTCACACTAGGCTGACAGTTGGGCTGATGGTAGGTGGGTTTCTCTTCTTCTAATGTGAGTCATTATCCCTTTCCCTCTCTCACCCCTCTATTCTTCTCTGCATCCTTTCCTTTATTCTGCCAGCCTCTTGTGCCTTTCTGACTCCATCCCCCTCCAGGCTGTTGTTTATTTTATTCTTAGCCTGCCTGTACCTGCTTACTTTTGAATTAATTTATGCTTCACTTTGTGATCTTTGTATCATGCTAGCTTACCTGGACCCAGCTTGTTTTCCTTTTATTACTTGTATTTGCTCATGAAACATCGGCCTGTTTGAGTGTAGAATGATTCAGAGGCCTGGCACAGCTGTCACTGACGCAGGTTGGCTGATACCATCTTCAACTGATGATACAGTATTTATCCTTACAGTATTTATTATTTTTAAATTACAGTCGCAAAGTTGCTTATTCTTCAGCCTGCAGTCTATAAAACTCCAGTCTGATTACTGTGCATTCACACTTTCTATGCAAATGGTCACGAGTTAAAGTGAAAGTTAGTGATTGCATGTCACTGGATCTAGGAAACATCCCAGCCTTTCATAATCCATCTTCTCTCTTTGTGTGCTAGACCAGCATGGCTACTTGTTCCTGAATCAAAGATGCATGCTCCCTCTTTGGATTCATCTCTCTGACCGCCACTGAGCCGATCCAACCCTCCATCAGAAAGTCCCATCTCCACTTCCACTGTTCTCTACTGTGCTCTACTGTTTTCTAGTCCTGTCTCCTTCAGTCATTGTCCTGGTCTGACCCTCTGCATGTCTGACAGATACAGGGGGAAGTGTTAGCAGACTGTTTAATAGGACAGTTTCTCCCTGCTATTCATGAGAGGTCAGCAGGGCCATATGCAGCAGGGGGATGACAGTCAAAGGCAGCCGGAGGGGGTGGGCCCCAGTTCAGGTCCTGGAGCTAGAAGAGAGGCATGCAGGTCACAAGGCCCAGGGTTGAAGAGGGCCTCATCCCAGTCAGAGCACCCCTCCTTCAGTAAGATGAGCCAAAACGCCAGGGAGAGCATGGGGGTTCTTGGCCAGGGACTGAAACAGCTGTTCCAGCAGCAGCGTAAACGCCTCTCCCTCTCTCGCTCCACCATCCCCTCCTCGTCTTCCTCCTCGTCTTCCTCTGTAGTTTCAGCATATGGCACCCCCCCCTCTGCCCCTGAGGATGCCTCGGGGCCCTGCTGTCCTGAATCTGACCACCTCTCTGCTCCTGTGGTTCCCTCTGCAGCTGGCCAGGGCTCAGCCGCTGCGGGCACGATGAGGCGTGGGACCAGCCTGCAGAGCCGGCGCAGTAAGGGATCCGGGTCGGGATCTGGGAGCGGAGACCGCGATCCCCTCCTGAGAGGCAGCCCCCAGGCCCCGCACCGCCGCAACACCCACGATCCGCAGCAGCATATCAGCCGTCCACGCTCCTCTTCCACCACTGACACCACACCCAGCAGCCCCACCCCTGGATACACTGGCGGCGATGTGGTGCTGTCATCAGGGTACCAGTCCACGGAGGAGACAGACAGGGTAAGTGACAGGAGCCGTGAATCATATTATCACTACACAGGCTGATCGATGTGTCTCTTTTACCCTTTTACTGGTGTCAGGCCATGTTTGTCAGTGAGCTGTCATTTAAAAGCTGAGGTTCACCTTGCTGCTGATGTAACAGTCCCTGCTGTATTGGCTGTGAACGCAGAGGGAGGGTCTCTACTGCTGTCTGTCATTACTGCTGTCTGATTTTACCAAGTGCAGACCATTGATAAAGACAAATGAAACACACAAAACACATGCATGCACATATAGACACACACTAATTACATAACAGTGCAGCCAATGTTAAAGGATAGGTTCACAATTCTTCAAGTCTGTCTTAAAACAATAGTCAGGTGCCCATATGAACACTGAAACAGGTTTTGCTTGCTGTAATTGTTCCTCCTGTTAATAGCACGTTAATAGCTGTTAGGAGATCCCTTCCTAACATGCTTTCAATGTAAGTGATGGGGGACAAAATCCACAGTTCTCGTTCCTCTTCCAAAGTGTATCTGAAGCTAATACAAGGCTTCAGCAGTCTGACTAAGTCAAATCAAGTGAATATCCTCCAAAGTTACAGTCTTTTTCGCTCTTTGCGTTGCCATCCCTCCACCGCAGCTCAGCACAAAAGCACTGTCTGAGGAAACAAAAAGAGGAATTTTGTACTAAAATGACTAACTTTGGAAGATATTCATTTGATTTGACCAACTCAGACTGCTGAAGCCTCATAATAACTTCAGATGAACTTCGAAATATATTTTTGCACGGAGCGAAGACCGTGGATTTTGATTTTCATCACTTCCATTGGAAACACATTAGGAAGAGATATTTTAATGGCCAGAATGAACAGGAGGAATTAATGTTTTAATGTACATATATATATTTGACTATGGTTTTAGACAGACTTGAAAAATTGCCCTAGGCCTACAGTGAATGCTGCAATATACATCAAAATCCTTCCTTTTGTTTTCTGCTTTGATAATCATCTATTTATGTAGTACTTATGTAGTCTATTTGAAATATATTGGATTGCCATATAACTGGTTTGTGAAAGCTCTGCCTTTTTTGTAAGATCACAGTGTGTTTAATCCAGAGATCATTAAGAGTTTAGTGTATGGGGTTCCATGTTCTGCAATTTCTGTAATGGAAAATAAGTAGCATAGATTTTGTATGTGTTTGTGTGTCGGTATTGGTTTGTTAAAACCTCACAGCCCTTTACAATTTAATCTTTTACTTTAAGTTCTGATTTTTAACCTTAGCTATCCCAGACTTCAGTTTGTTCTGTCTGCCACCAGAGGTCACTGTCAGACCAGCTAACCTGCTGTGAGCAGCACTGAGCTTGGTTTATGTGGAGGTTGTGTTTGCATTATGAGCTCATGTTTGTTGTAGACTTGACAGATCCTATGGTTAATGAAATAAGCTGTTCCAAGGACTCAGTATCAGTGTGTCACGGATAGAGGAATGGCTTGCTATCAATCCAGCGGTGGGCAGTGAGTCTGGACCAGGGGGGTGTTGATATCCACATTAATTGACAACTTTAATCTGTGAGATAAATTTAATATACTCCAAAATCAAGTATCCTTCAGTCCTGTGTGAATGAGCTCACCTGGGATGACGGAGCAGGACCGAGAGCCAGACAACTGTGCTCCATTAGTCCTGCTGCTGTGATAGACGACTATCAACCTTTCTGTGGTCTGTTGTTTGCCCTTGGCAGAGATGATAACCTGCCTAGCCCATCTCTAGCTAATATCAGAGCCACGTCTCCGCACGGCAACACAGCAATGTCATTCAGGTCATCCAAGCGGTCGCCGTGGTTACCCCGAAACTTGCAGCAAGCTGCCTAGAACTACGCCCTGCTTGAGTTGCCATAGTAACAGCTTGGTCGACCTTGGAGGCGTGTGACATCCTGCTGTTAGTGGAGGTCGAGGGTTGCATAGCTACCTAGTCTAAATTTGAGTGTGTATCATGAACGATGAATTTTTCTTTCTTTCCTTTTTTCCCCTCCTTCCTTCCTTCCTTTTCTTTTCTTTTCTTTTCTTTTCTTTTTCTCAACAATTTCCCTCCTGTGCTTCCTTTTGCCTTTTCTTCCTCTTTTTTCTCTCTTCCGCCACTG